>CAOLHI010000919.1:0-480861 GCA_948474755.1 Ctenosaura bakeri | reverse complement strand
ATCAAAATTCAAAATGACCTTGACAGAATGGAGAGCTGGGCCAAAGCTAACAAAATGAATTTCAACAGAGAAATGTAAGGTCCTACATGTAGGCAGAAAAAATGGAATGCATAAATATAGGATGGTGGATGCGTGACTGGATAGCAGTACATGTGAAAGGGATCTAGGAGTCTTGGTACATCACAAGGTAAACATGTCTGCAGTGTGATGCAGCAGCCAAGAAAGCCAACATGATTCTTGATTGCATCAATAGGAGTATGGTGTCTAGATTGAAGGAGGTGGTGGTACCACTCTATTCTGCATTGGTTAGGCCTCATTTGGAATACTGTGTCCAGTTCTGGGCACCTTAATTCAAGAAGGATATTGACAAGCTGGAACGTGTCCAGAGGAGGCTGAACAAAATGGTGAAGGGTCTGGAAGCCATGCCCTATAAAGAACGGCTTAGGGAGCTGGGTATGTTTAGTCTGCAGAAGAGAAGGTTAAGAGGGGACATGACAGCCATGTTTAAATATTTGAAGGGATGTCATATTGAGGAGGGAGGGGGGTTGTTTTCTGCTGCTCTAGAGACTAGGACAAGGAGCAATGGGTTCAAGCTGCAAGAAAGGAGATTCCACTTGAACCTCAGGAAGAACTTCCTGACAGTCAGAGCTGTCCAGCAGTGGAATATGCTGCCAAAATGGAGTGTGGTGGAGTCTCCTTCTTTGGAGGTTTTTAAGCAGAGTCTGGATGGCCATCTGTTGGGAATGCTTTGATGGGTGTTCCTGCATGGCAGGGGGTTGGACTGGATGGCCCCTGGGGTCTCTCCCAACTCTATGATTCTATGATTCTATGAAGTCCTCTGACGTCTTCCTAAATAGTCTAATTCACTGCCAAATAGCTCTTGCAGTAAAAAAGTACTTCACAAACTTTAGGTGGAATCTCTTCTCTTATAATTTGAATCCATTGGTTTGTGTTCCAGTCTCAGGCGCCACAGAAAATCTTCTACATGGCATCCCTTCAGATATTTAAAGATAATTGTCGTGTCACCTCTCAGTCATCTCTTCTTCAAACAAAATATACCCAGCTCCCTAAGTTGCTCCTCATAGGGCATGGTTTCCAGACCTTTGGTCATCTTGGTTGCCCTTCTCTGGAAACATATCAGCTTGTTGATATTCTTCTGGAATTGTGGTACCAAGAACTGGACCCAGTATTCTCAGGTGAGATCTGACCAAAGCAGAGTAGAATGGCTCTACTACTTCCCTGGATGTGAATACTGTGTTCTTGTTGATGCAGCTCAGAATTGTATTGGCCTTTTTGGGTGCTGCATCAAAGTGTTGATTTAGATTTCACTTGTGGTCTACTGAGACTCCTTAGATCCTTTGCACACATACTGCTTTCAAGTCAGGTATCAGCCATTCTATATTTTGTGCATTTCACTTTTCCTGCCTAGCTGTAGCACCTTACATTTATTCCTGTTGAAATTAATTTGGTTAATTTGTCAAGATAATTTTGAACTCTGTTCCTGTCCTCTGTTCCTATACTCTGTAGTCTAAAAATAACTTTTATAAGCTCAGTAAAAGCTAAAACATACAATAACAAACAATAATAACAAACAAAAAGGGTCTGGCAACTTTTTCAGGAAAGTCGCTGTGTTGCTTACTTTGCTCCAAATAAATGCTTCTGTTCCAAACTCTGAGTGCTGTTTGTGACCACAAGTTATCCAGGACATGACAGAATACTGAGACTCCTCCTTATTTGTACCTTCAGTGATGGATCTGGACTCTGAACTGTTGCAACATGAAGTCTGGAAGAGAGGCACCCGATCTGGAAAACAAGAAGGTAAGGAGGAGAATGGAACTGATGTTCAAGCCAAGTTGCTGCTGCCAATGCTGGGGATCCCCTCCCACAATTTGTTGTCCACATGGATCCTCAAAATGCCTTAGGGAGTCATAGGAGGTCTCTGTTTCCCTGTTAAGGAGATAAGGTGGTATCAATGACATGCTGAGAGATTCTCAGAGTGGGATGTGCAGATTGGATGCATCCTTGTGCAGGGGACTGAAGATCCCAGCCTGGAAGTGGAAGTCCTGAGGAGAATTGGATGAGGCCTGTGACACAATTCACCGGATGTAGACTGTGATGTGGCCGGGCCAGGGTGAGGGACAAGTGGCAGCAGGAGCAGTGGCAGCTGGAGGATGACTCGTTCTCCAAGCAGCTTGAGATGATGTCCCACAAGCTGGGGCCCAGCCACTCAGAGGAGCAGCTGGAAGAGCACCTCAACCAGCCCTGCTTGATGCCACAGGTACTTGGAGGTTCACAACTTAAGGCAACATTTGATGGGCAAGGTGAGTGACTGACTTACTTCCTGACTCAAATTGTGGCGTTCATTTCTGAATGGAACACAACTTCTTCTCTGAAGAGTCAAAGATATGATGTGTGGCTGCTCAGCTAGAGGGGAGAGCCTGTGACTGACTGGTGGAGCTACATGATGAAGGGGCAGCCGAACTAGGAAATGTTTGCTTGTTCATGAACCACCTCCAAGCCAGATTTGAAGATCGTTTTTGCCATACCAAGGCTAGGGCCCACCTGATGTCCCTCAAGCAAGGTAACTGCTCAGTGGATGAATGTGCAGAAGAGCGCCAGCGCTTGGGCTCCCAGGTACCTGATTGGTCAGAGGCCACTAAGATCCAGTATTTCCAGGAGGTCTGAAGCCAGAGATCTTGGAGTGGGCTGTGGTGCGTGACAACCCGGATAGGATGGATAATGCTGGCTGATGAGGTGGAAGCACTATGCCACTGGGCCAAGATGCCTCACAAGAAACAAAGTTCACCTCCCAAACCTACACCCAAGGGGAGCAGCAGCAAGGGCAGCCACTGAGAGCCAAGCAGTAAGGAAGAAAGACAAATGTGTCCTAGTCTTTGTCTGTCATGTAGACAGGAGGGACAATGGATTGCCAATTGCCCAGACAACCCCAAGAGTGGCAGAGACAAGGCAAAGAATCGGGATGAGAGGATCAAGGCTTTGGGACCTGGATCTGCCATAACCCTGGATGAGACTTTCCAGTGCTTGCTGGTGCTGGTGGATGATAGCTCAGACACCTTGGGAGCCAGCAATTCTGAGCTGGCAGAAAATAAATTGGGCCTGATGAAAGCACTGAAGGGCATGCTCAGTCTAACAGGTGCCCGGAGACCATGGTGAGTGGCAGCACAACTCTCTTTTTGTGCCCATTAGACTAAAACGCTTGGAGGAGGAACAAGCATGAACATAATGGTCATAATCATTAAGCGTTCAGTTTCTAATCATTTAGAAAACAACGCAATAATCACGAGAAGTCAACATGGATTTCTCAAAAATAAGTCATGCCAGACTAATCTGATCTCTTTTTATGATAGAGTTACTAGCTTGATAGATGAAGGGAATGCTGTGGATGTAGCATATCTCGATTTCAGTAAGGCCTTTGACAAAGTTCCCCATGACATTCTTGCATCGAAGCTAGTAAAATGTGGGCTAGACAGGGCTACTGTTAATTGGATATGTAATTGGTTGACCGACCGAACCCAACGGGTGATCACGGATGGCTGCTTTTCATCCTGGAGAGAAGTGACTAGTGGGGTGCCACAAGGTTCTGTCCTGGGCCCAGTGCTGTTCAATATTTTTATCAATGACTTAGATGAAGGAATAGAGGGCATGCTCATCAAATTTGCAGATGACACCAAATTGGGAGGGGTTGCTAATATGCCAGAGGACAGGATCAAAATTCAAAATGACCTGGATAGATTGGAGAGCTGGGCCAGGGCGAACAAAATGAAATTCAACAGAGAGAAATGTAAGGTCCTACACTTAGGCAGAAATAATGGAATACAGAAATATAGGATGGGGGACACGTGGCTGGATAGCAGTACGTGTGAAAGGGATCTAGGAGTCTTCATAGACCACAAGCTGAACATGAGTCAGCAGTGTGATGCGGCAGCCAAGAAAGCCAATGCAATTCTCGGCTGCATCAACAGGAGTATGGTGTCTAGATCGAGGGAGGTACTGGTACCACTCTACTCTGCTTTGGTTAGACCCCATCTTGAATACTGTGTCCAGTTCTGGGCACCCCAATTCAAGAAGGATATTGACAAGCTGGAGCAAGTCCAGAGGAGGGTGACCAAAATGGTGAGAGGCCTGGAAAACATGCCCTATGAGGATAGACTGAGAGAGCTGGGTATGTTTAGTCTGCAGAAAAGGAGGTTAAGAGGGGACATGATAGCCATGTTTAAATATTTGAAGGGATGCCACGTAGAGGAAGGAGGGGGCTTGTTTTCTGCTGCTCCAGAAACCAGGACAAGGAGCAATGGATTCAAGCTGCAGGAAAGGAGATTCCACCTGAACCTCAGGAAGAACTTCCTGACAGTCAGGGCTGTCCGGCAGTGGAATCTGCTGCCTCGGAGAGTAGTGGAGTCTCCTACCTTGGAGGTTTTTAAGCAGAGGCTTGATGGCCATCTGTCGGGAGTGCTTTGAGGGTGTTCCTGCATGACAGGGAGTTGGACTGGATGGCCCGTGTGGTCTCTTCCAACTCTACATTTCTATGATTCTATGATTCTATGATTCTATAATAGATGAGTTGTACTCATTGCTTGATGAGCTCAGCTGTAGCAATGGGCAAATAGATGGGAGGGAGATGCAAGGGGGACTGATGATGCACCAGAGCCCCCTCCCCAGTATTTGGGTGGCTAGTGGACCATTGGGAAACCATCCAATTTGTGTTGGACCCAACAACCCAACACCCAGTGGTCCTAGGTTTGAACTGGCTAAAGTTGCATGACCCCTACATATGATGGAGTCATGGAACTGTGTGCCTCCCTGAACACAAATGCTAAAACCCATGTTTGGAACATCTGTCAACACGCTGGGAGGTCCCAACTTAGGTGATGCCACTAAGCCCAGAGACAAGTTGGAAACTCTGGGAGTGATGAATGGCATCATGAGGTAATTACTGGTGGAGTAGGCAGACTTGCGGGAGGTGGGTTCAGAATGCAAGTTTGACCTCTTACCCCTCCACAAGGACACTGACTGTCCCCTCAAACTGGAACCTGGGGCCATGTTGCCCAAGGGTAAATTGTATGTGATGTCCCCTAAGAAAATGAAAATGTTAAGAGAATTCACAGACAAAAATTTGAAATAAGGTTTCATTAGGCCAGCATGATCTACCATGGCTGCGCCAGTCTCTTCTTATGAAAAGAAAGATGGATTGCTGAGGATGGTGATAGACTTTAGGGGGTTAAATGCTTTTGGTACCTCAAACCAATATCCAATACTCGTCATGAAAGATTTGTTAGCTCAATTAGGTATTGGCAAAATTTTCACCAAATTGGATATAAGAGATGCATATTACCAGGTATCAGGGAGGGGGATGACTGGAAGACAGCATTTAGTACACCTCTGAGGCCATTTGTATACCTCATCATGCCCTTTGGATTATCTGGAGCTGCAGGTGTATTTAAACACATCATAAAGAAAGTATTACCTGAATATCAGTACAAGGGAGGGGTACTGGTCTACCAAGATGATTGCTAATCTATAGCTGCACCTAGGAGGATCATATAGCATTGGTGTGGAAGGTTGTAACCACATTTTTGGCTAACAATCTGTATGTCAAGTTGTCTAAATGTGAATTTCACACTAACAAACTAGATTACTTGGGGTATTGAATTTCAGATCAGGACACAGAAATGGACCCAGCCAAAGTACAGGAGTATTGGGATGGGAAACCCCACAAACTCCCAGGTAATTGCAAAGTCTCTTGGAGTTTGCCAATTTTTGCAGGCAATTCATTGCCAATTTTGCACAGGTGGCCTTACCCTTAGCAGACTTACTAAAAACAAAGAAAAAGAAATGGCTAAGAAAAACCCAAACCGCATCAAAATAAAATGGACTCTGGAGTGTCAACAAACATCTGAGGAACTGAAGCACAAACTGAATTTCAGAGCCCATCTTGAAACAATTGGACTTTGCCAGCCCCTTCATAGTTCAAGTTATGGCAGTAATTCTGCCATGGGGGCTGTCTTGCTTCAAAATGACAAGGTGGGCAAGTTAAAACCATGCACCTATCTATTAAAAAAAAAAAAGACCAAACATAACTTAATTGGCTGATTTGGGAAAAAGAGGCAGCTGCCATAAAAAGGGCACTAGAAGCTTGGAGGCATCTGTTGGAGAGAGCCACCTGCCCATTTGAAATTAGGACTGGTCATAGAAATCTGGAGGCCCTCCAAACCCCACACACACTAAGCCACAAGCAGGAATACTGGATGGAATTTTAGTATAAGTTCAAATTCATAATTAAACACCTGCCAGGAAAAGAAGAACTGTTGGCAGCATTTGAAGCCCACGAGGACAGCTTTTTCAGGAATGTTTGCAGTAGTGATGAGATCTGGACATATTTGTATGACCTAGACACGAAGAATCAGTCCATGGAACGGCAGCACTCTACCTCCCCTAGGCCAAAGAAATTCAAAAGCCAGAGCTTCGCCAGAGTTTCTAGGATGACAACAGGATGATTTTGCTTGATTTTCTTGAGTGTAGAACAACAATGAACAGTGACCGCTACATTGCATCACTCCAGAAGCTTTGAGAAGCCATCTGTAAGAAAAGACCACGGAAACTGCTGAATGCAATCAACTTACACCATGATAATGCATGACCTCACACTTCTTTGGCGACATGACAGGTTTTTGCAGAAATGGGATGGCCAGTGGTGTTACCCGAAAACGTGGATGACTCAGGGGTCCACCCATGATGCCAGTGCCTCAGTTGAAAGGTGGGGGGAATTTTTAGCTCAAATTAGGCCTTTGAGAGGGAGGTAACCTAACAAGATCTTTCCACCAATGTTTACAGGATATTGCAGGAAAGAACCAGCCAGAGATTCCAAGTGTAGACTAAAATCTATTTTATTGAAAACTTCACTCATACATGTAAAAAAATCAAATATTCACACACTCACCCAAGAGCTAGCTGAAGGACAAAGGAAGGAAAGTTGTGGATAGAGGACTTTTAGGGTTCGGGTGACAATTTGCAGTCCAGAGGGTGGCGAAGAGAGCAGCGATATGGCATAGACCAAAGCCTAAGGACAGTACTCATTCAGGAATTGGAGCAACAGCATGGCTGCTAACCTGGCAAAGTACTGCATCTGACTGCTTAAATCTGAGGGCTTATATACCCAAAATGTGCCTGGGAGATATGGGTTTGAATGGCTGTCATGGCTGAGTGGACAGTGGAAGTTACAACACTGATAACTGGGACCTCAATGGTCTTAAGCCCTTTTTGCAGCTTACCTGCGTCTGGCGCGGTTGCACGGGGATCAAGCAAAAAGCCTCTTCCGCAAGGCACTCACATTCCCCGCTGCTCCTGCTCTGCAGCAGCTGTCTGCCGGCCAGCTGGCAGGCAGTATGAGGGCTCCGCCTCTTCCTTCTGCAGTGCAGCTGGGTATTTTCCCAGGCTGCACTGGGGAAGGAAGTGTGAGGGCCGTGTTTCCAGAGGCTCTGCACAGGCAGTGTGTGGGGCCCTGGAGTGATGCGTGAGCACGCATCATTTTTGCCTGAAATCCAAAAATGATATATTGCATGATCGGCACCTGCTGGCCCCGACAGCGTCGCATGATTGCGAGGACGTCATGTGGAACACTCCTTGCAATTGTGCGATGCTCCAGAGGCGCTTTCGCATGACAAATGTCGTGTGAAAAGGGCCTTAGTGTTATGTGCCAAAGAGTCAATGGCTGTTGTAATAGCCCTGTACGTGATGAGAGGTTTGGGGACAATGCAGGGTAACACCCAAGTGTGAGAGAACAGGGTTGAAACAATCACTGTTTTGTTGAGAACTCCCTTGGACCATTGTACGCTGAGAGATGCTTCCAGGTGCAGCTTAAGCCTATTATCTTTGGAGTTACTGGGTCATCTGCCTGACAATGACTTTAGGTATGCCTAGAGGAAGTGTTGGCTGACCTGCCTTGCAATCACACATGTTCAGTCAATAATTTTCCTCTGCCCAGCTTGACCTTCCAGTCTCCTCAGGTTTGATTTTGATATCAATGCCAATTAATGTGGTTTGCCAGTTAAATAATATTTCCCTAATTAAACCATATCAATCTTGGGGGGGGGTTGGGGCCATAACAGTGGTGCCACATTTGCCTTACAGCCCCAATTTGGTGTCCTCAGATTGTCACTTGTTTGGTCAGATGAAGGGAAGCCTTTGGGAATGGCATTGAAATGATGTAGGAGAAGGGGAAGACACTATCAGACACTGGACCAGGGAGAACCCAAAAGTGGATTGGATGAGTGGGTTCAGAGGGGATGCAAGTGCATCAATGGTGGGGACTAGGGCCCTTTTCACACGCCAGTCCTGTTGCAAAATGGCCTTGGGAGCATTGCCCGATTGTGAGGACTGTTTCACATGACATCCTTGCAATCGTGCGACGCTTCTGAGACCATTAGGTGGTGATCGTGCATTATATCATTTTTGACTTGTTACCGAAACTGGTGCGCGATCACGCGTTCCTCTCATGCCCCACACACACTTACCTTGTGTGTAGAGGCTCCGGACAAGTGGCCCTCGTGCTTCCTCCCCCAACGCAGCCTGGGAAAGTACCCGGCTGTGCTTCGGAAGGAAGGGACAGAGCGATCACGCTTCCTTCTGGCCAGCACGGAGCAGGCGCAGAAGGGAAGCGGAAGGGACGCAAGTGCCTCCCAGGCGAGGCTTTTTGCGCGATCCCTGCACGATGCCAGCGGCATGAGGTAAGGTGCGAAAAGGGCCTAGTTTCAATAGTACCATGTTGTAGACAAAGATTTACTTTACACATGTATGTAGCTGCATGTTTCTCATGTTGTTACTAAAGAAGGCTGTTTCCACACTAGACTGTTACAGTGCTATTATTCCACTTTCCACATCCTATGGAATCCTGGAATTTGCAGTTTAGAGAGGGGCCTCAAATGCCCCTCCCTAAACTGCAAACCCCAGGATTCCATAAGATGTTGAAAGTGGAATGATAGCACTATAACAGTCTAATGCAGAAATGTCCAGAGTTATGACCTGACAGGCATTATTTTCAGTATGACCCTCATATTGATTTAGAGGCAGACAAATCATGAACAAGATTAAAAGATGAATAACAATTCATTAGAATAATATTTTCAACATCGATGGTGATGATAACCATACCAATAACGTTTATAGATACAGCATTGGGTTCAAATGAATCCCAAATTTAGCTTCCTCTCATTGCTCTAGTGGCAGGAAATTAGCAATTTTGAAACAGGGGGAAATTATCAGGCAATGTCAACATGATTTCCAAACAACTTGACAGTCAGGCCCTTTCCGCACGAGGCGAGTGAATCACTCCATGCCATTACTTACCGGTTCTTCTTTCTTTGAAGCAATGTGGACTTTCCCTTAAGCCCTTCTGCAGGGCTCCTCTGTTTGTTGCAGGGCGAATCGGAGCAGTGCGAGGTCTGTAGATCCGCACTGCTGAGGCTGAAAATGGCGGCTTCCTGTTCTTCGTGGGTCCGGACCAACCGCTGACACTGACCACGCACACAGCCTGCCCTCCGCTGATTGCAGGCGCGCATTGGTTCGAGCCTGCGCATCTGCACAAGTGAGCAGGAACGCAATGGCGCACTCCAGAAGGTTGAAGGACCAGATTTTTCCGGTCTTCACTTAGTGTGCTGAAGGGCCACTTGGGGACATTTTGGATTGGACTAAGGTGTGGAACTAAGGTAAATAGTTCGAACCTAGTTTGATCCAAGGTGCAGATGACCTCCGTGACAGGACACCTTGGCCCATTTTAACTTCCTCATGCAGAAAGAGCCTTTGAGTTTTTGCTTTCTTGGATCTGATGGCATTTCTGCTCCCCTCCCACACCATTTTTGACGTCCCAGCTTTATTCTTTCCTTTGGGAGAGCCTATGCAATCTCCTTGGCACTGCCATGTGTTTCACTGCAAGTGCAAAGCCCATTACTTGTGTAAGATTTTCACAAATAACAGCAGCTGGTGTGAGGTATCCAGACAGCTGTAATTTGCACATTATGTACAAAATTTTAGTCCCACCTTATCATAAACTCTTTTATAGGCTCATCTTCCATCTTTGATTTCAAAAGACATTTGTAGACTTTTTATTACATTATCATCATCTTTGCACAATTCTAAATAAAAATAATTTTCCCCAGCCTGTTTAATTAAATCCATCTTGCTTAAATCTTTCTTTAAGTCAGCAAACCGACAAAGGTCTTTGCCTTCCTTAGAGAGCATCTCTCTTGATTTAAGCTCTCAACTTCCTTTCTCTCTCTATAAAAGATCATTATAATATGACTATTTTTTTTTATTTTTGACCCATTCTTTCTTAACAAAAGCTTCCTTCAGTGAGATAACTAATCGTATCGTACGGAAAAAACTTTGCTTATATTTGGACCAAACTCGCAGTAGACGGTTTCTGATACAATGATTTAAAAAATCAGTATGTGTCGTGATTTTATCACAGCAAAGATATCCATGCCAACCCAATTTTAAATATGACAATCAAGTTCCAATAGTCTTTCATCTCTAAGCAAAATCCACTCTTTCAACTACATAAAATAATGGCCCTTATAATACAATTTAATGTTAGTTTGATTTTGCCTGAGCTTACTGGGAAGGGCAAGGCTCCACTTCCACTTCCTCTTCCACTCTCCCCTTTGCTGATTTAATTGAGTGCAAATGGCTTTTCCACTTTGAGCTCAGCTTGCAGCAATGGAAGCAAGGACAAAGGGGGAAAGAGGTAGGAAGGGAGAGAAACCGGGACATTTTAAAAGCAGCTGAAAAAGTGGGAAGACAGAGAATTAATTGGAGTTGTCCCTGCCAAACTGGGGTATTTGGAGGATATGAATTGGATGGATGAATCAGGGACATGTCCTCCTGAAATAACAGGGCCCTTGCTTTTTCTTCGGAGGTGGCTTTTGGACTTGTAAGATTCTCTGGGATCCATAAACCCAGCATGCAGTGGGTTTATGGAGGCACCAGTTGCAGAAGCTTTCCTGTAGCCAGTGTTTTGGCCAGGAGGATAGTTTTACTGTACGCAAGTAAAACTATCATGCCAACGTGGTAAAGTTCAGGCACTGACCAAGGACCTGAAACTGTCAGCTTGCTTGAGATAGCTTTGTCTTTTCCATCCCTTCCCCACTCCCATTAGGGAGACACAGGGCAGGCAAGGGGAATACCCACTGTTGTCTACAGTCGGTGATCTCAGATAGCAGCCAGAATCAGGAAGCTTCTGGCCTGCACTTCTCAGAGAGTGATGGTAATGGTGGATATCCAGTTATTATCTCCTAGCAGGTGTTAAGAAAAGAGTGGGATCTTCTTCCTCCCCTGAATAGCCCAATGGCAGGACTTTGGGGAGGATAGCTTCCTAAGGACTACCTGCAGGCTATATTTGACCTGGAGATCAGACGTTCCCTTCCCCTCCCTTGCTGTAAAGCCAAGATTTTGTGTGTGTGTTTTCCTGATTCAGCTGTTCGTCTGCATATCTGTGTATATGACTATATCTCATTTTTCCATATTCATGGGGGTTAGGGACACAGAACCACTATGAAAGTGGGAAAACCATGAATAGCTGTGGCCTCCCTCAGAACAATATTTGACACACACAAAAAAGTATAAACTGCAGATTCAACCCACCACAGATTCAAATGTAGAGTGACAATACATTTGAATCCATGGAGGGGAGAATGCTGGCTGTCCAGTTCTGTCTTCAAGGTAATAGAGTTCCTTTACAAGGCAGAAGCAGGTGACTGGCAGGGCTTGCTGCAGTCTCTGCTGGTGCTCCGTGCCATTTTAAATACGGACTTACAAGCCTCACCTCACTTTCACAGTCTCCGGTCTCTCTAAGAGCCTTTCCGCACTACATTGTTATAGTGCTATTATTCCACTTTCAACATCTTATGGAATCCTGGGGTTTGCTGTTTAGGGAGGGGCATTGAGAATTCTCAGCCAGAAAATTCTTTGGCCTCAGTAAACTACAAACCACAGAATTCCACAGGATGCTGAATGCAGAATAATAGCACCATTACATGGCAGTGCGGAAAGGCCTTCAGTCTTGTCATGCTTGCAGAGAGACTGCAAATCTAAGGTGAGACTTTTAAGTTCCTGTTAAAAATGATGTAAAGCGGCAGAGGAGGGGCAGCAAATAATCCATGAATAAAGCAAAAGTTATGTGGAGGACCAACAGTACACCAGAGGAAGTGAATTTCCAAAAATTGGTCTTGAGTATAAAATTGCTCACAGGTGAATGGCACTGCCTATGCTCAGAGCCACTGTACGCTTTGTTTTTTAGGAGAGAGGGAAAGAATCCTTGACTCTCTTTCAAGGGAAAAGCAATGTGTTGCCAGAATTTTTGAAATAAGGAAAAGCTTTCTTACCCTTAAATAGGGGACATATGATATGATAAAGGACACCTGCAACCCCAGTAAGAAAAAGCTTTCTGGTTGTCATGTAAGGGACATCCCTTATAAGAAAGGAAACCTCGGGGTGAAGTAAGTCATTGCAGCAGCTTTAAATTCTGCAGCCTTGGAGTATACAGCGGATTTCCTAGAAATGACCTACGGCTGGGTCTAGTCGGCTGGAGTAATAGAAAATTCCTCTCAGCATGAAGCCTGCCAGAACCTTCCTCTCCGCTCTAGCCTCCTCACGTCATCTTCCCCTTCCTTGAGTTCCTTTTATGAAAAGTAGGTCAAGGCTTTGAACTTCAAAGGCTCGGGGCTTTCTGTTTGTTTTCCCCACTGCCACGACATGGCACAGCAGCATGACTCGGCCCACTGGTCGCTCATGGGTGGCTCGGCCGAGCAATCACAGTCACGGCAGGTCTTCATGGCGCACACCTTAACTCAGAAACAGCGAAGCCTGAGCGGAAATCAGCCCTTTGAAGTCAGAAGTGGTGGGGAGTGAAAGAAGGGAGATTTTGAGACTCCTTGAAACTGCAGTGGGTAATTTAAGCATAGGGAGTTTCATGAAAGCAACCTAAGATAATTTTCGAGTGCACATGATAGCACAAGCTGTGTATGCCACTGGTTTCTTCCAGATTTCCACTGCTAAAGAATGTGGCCCCTCTGGAACGTTTCGGCTGTTGTGCTCTTGCTGAAGGACGGATGGTGGCATGATGGACAGAAAGTGGAACAGTGAAAGAAGACACAATGGAATAATTCAGGTTTCTGAAGAAGTGTTTGTGACTCAGAAGAAGGCAAAGATATTTCTTTGGTAGGGTTCAAAATCAAAAAGCATCTAAATGCACTCAGGTGCCTCATTGAGGTGAATTTTTTTTCAGGTGATTCTAAGAGGCCAGCTAGACTTCAGATTGTCCCTTCCCTACATACTCTATTTTTCCCCCCAGAAAAAGGAATCATAGCCACGCAAATGACATTGGTGGTGTCACATTTGTTTGTTTATTTCTTTTAAAGAATAGGAGTGGGCAAAGTGCAACCTGTGGGATACCTACAGCCCCCAGGGTTATTTTTGAGCCCCCCTCAGGCCCCGAGCATGGTTTAATGCAGAGCTTTCCAAATTTTTCATGTTGGTGACACACTTTTTTAGACATGCATCATTTTGTGACACAGTAATTCACTAAGTAATTCAGCAAGTGGAGGCAGCCCTTCCACCTGTTACATTCACATGACACACCTACACACTGCAGGCAGCACACTAATGTGTCACAACACACTGTTTGGAAAGCTCTGGTGTAATGCTTTGACCATCGGACTATGACCCTGGAGATCAGGGTTGAATTCCCCTCTCAGCCATGGAAGCCCATTGGGTGACCTTGCGCATGTCACACACTCTCACCCCCGAAAACCCTTTTGAGGTTGCAATAAATCAAAAACATCTTGAAAGCACACAAGAACACAACCATGCCCCCCCAGGGATCATTCCCCCTTTTCCCCAAAAAACTTTTTCTCCCCAGATGCCCTTTGGGAGTGTGCAGGGCATCTTCATCCTGTTTTTGCCTTCCAGGTCAATATAGGCCCTAGAGAAGATTTTTTTTAAAATAGAAAGTGAACTGGAATTGAGTTCTGCTCATTTCCTGTGACTACAAAGGTCTCTCTTGGGCATAAAATGGCAGTGTGTGTGTGTGTGTGTGTGTGTGTGTGTAAAGCATGATTTAAAAGTCCTTCACACCTCCTAGAGGGCATCTGAGGGCACTTTTTCTTGGGAGGGGGAGGCATGGACCTCCAAGGTCTCCTGGGGACCAATGTGGTCTCCTATCAGTTGTCTACCTCTGGCTTAAAATACTACTCTTGTAATGTTTCATGCCACCTAAGATAGCATTCTTAAGGCTGTTTCCACACTACACTGTTATAGTGCTATTATTCTACTTTCAAGCTTCTGTGGAATTCTGGGGTTTGTAGTTTCCTGAGACCAAAGAGTTCTTTCTCTGAGAATTCTAAATGCCCCTCCCTAAACTGCAAATCCCAGGATTCCATAGGAGGTTGGAAATGGAGTAACAGCACTATAACAGTGTAGTGTGGAAATGGTCTCAGTCTGGCCCTCTTGGTGAACTGCTAAATAAAGAAAAAAATAAAATAAAATAGATCTTCACCCTGTCTTCCAGAGGCAATTCATATCCTGTCCCTCCAATCATTTTATTAGGCCTAAATGGTTTTTTTTTAAAAATGAAGCCTGTGATATTGCAAATTGCGGAGCTCACATTGCAGCGCTACTATAGATCATGAGTAAATTAAGACTTTCGTACTCAGGAGTCAATAACAATTCAATAGTACCTATCAAGTCATAAAGTGGTTTATTACCTATTGATTTTCCCCTCTAGTGTGAATTATACCTCTTTTAGTCAAGAATTAATTAAGGATGCCAGTTTTTCTCTCTCCATGGAATGATACTCTTAAAACCAATGGATTGGAATGTGGCAGGAGGAAGGATGTGTGATAAACAATTTGCACGGATCTATAGTTTGAGTGGTTTTGCCTAAAGAGACAAAAATTTTCTTTGGAAACAGCAATTACTTTCTGATTTCTACTCGCTCCCCCTTCAAAGACTCATTGCTTAGACAGTATCAAAACCTCATTAGTTCCTGCTAAAGGTCATGGACTTTGGTGAGGTCATGAATGTGAGTCAGTGGGTCTTGGACCATATTGCTAAATGGGGGAAAGAGAGTTAAAAATTAACCAACAGGACAAAGAGGGGAATCTAGAATCTAGAAAGAAACTGTAGCATGGAAATATTTGAAATAAATGTTTACAGGGATGGTTGCCCTGAAGTTCCAGGTGTTGGCCAAGAACTACCCGAAATGGGTTGCTTGATTAATCCTGCAGAGTAGAGGGAACAAATTCAGCATACTGAACAGGGGATAGATTTGAAGTTGCAAAGAAGGGCTGAGCTTTCTGCCAGATTGCATACCTTTGGGTACCTGAGACAGTATCTTTGCAATATTTTTTTTTAAGTTTTACTTCAGCACAGAGCTGGGGAAACTTACCTTTCCGGATTACATCTCCCAGAATCTGTCAGCCAGAATGGCCACTGGCCATGCTAACTAACCGATATTGGGAATTTTATTTCGAACAGTATTTTTTTCGTGCTCTCAGCTGTCCCAGTTCAGCAGGGACAATCATAACCTTCTGTTATCTGAATTTTCTAGCTGCCTTTTAAAAATCCCAGTTTCTCTTTCCTTTCCCCACTTTTCCGCTTGTGCAACCTGAGGCCATTTCCACACTACATTGTTATAGTGCTATTATTGCACTTTCAACATTCTGTGGAATTTTGGGATTTGTAGTTTACTGAGGCCCAGGAGCTCTCTGGCTCAGAACTCTAAATGCTCCTCTCTAAACTGCAAACCCCAGGATTCCATAGGATGCTGAAAATGGCATAATAGTGCTATAACAATGTAGTGCAGATATAGGCTATTTCTGCACTAGCTTGCTATAGTGCTCTTATTCCACTTTCAACCTCCTACGGAATCCTGGGGTTTGCAGTGTAGGGAGGGGCATTTAGGATTTTCTGCCAGAGAGCTCTTTGGCCTCAGGAAACCACAAACCCCAGAATTCCACGGGAGGTTGAAAGTGGAATGATAGCACTATAACAGGCTAGTGCGGAAATGACCATAGTCTCAGTTCGAAGTGCAAAAATTAACTCACCTGGGGGCAAGAAGAGAGTAGAATCCCTTCCCTGCAGAGTCAGGCAAAAACAAACTGCTGCGGCCTCTCTCACCTTTTATGTTCTTCCTCATATTTATCTTTGCCTTTTTAACCACATTTGTCCGGAAACAAATTACAGGAATACCTCACTTAACAAACCCTTTGAAAAAGAACTTCTTTCTTTACAAAGTCTTTTTCTACTCACCCTGCCTTCTTGCTTCTCAGCCTCTAAGTAACTGGAAGTTTAACAGCACTGGAGGAATAGTGAAGGAGAAGGAGTTGCAGAAAAAAGCACAATCACAAACAATTCCGTAGAAGAAGAAAAATGGGAAACATCTAAAAAAGCTGCACAGCAAACTCAAGGAGGATGTGAAAATAAAATACAGTACGTATAAAGAACGGAAGGAAGGATGAATCACCAAGGAAGAGTACAAATGTATAGCCCAAGAATGGTATAAGGAAAGCTAAAGCTTAGAATCAGCTGAGACTGGCTAGGAAAGTAGGGAGGGTTATTTTCCAGGTCCATTTGAAGTGAGAGAATCATCAAGGAAACAGTGGGGCCACTGCTCAATATGTGTGGTAAAATGCTGGTGGATCACAACACAAAAGTAGAACTGCTCAGTACCTCTTTCGCTTCAGTTTTCTCCCAAAAAGAGTATTATGGGAGCCCTGGTGGCACAGTGGTTAAATGCTAGTACTGCAACCACAAGGTTGTGAGTTTGATCCTACCGGGCTTCAAGGTTGACTCAGCCTTCCATCCTTCCACAGGTCGGTAAAATGAGTACCCAGCTTGTTGGGGGCAATTAGCTAAAAATACATTGTAAACTGCTTAGAAAACACTCAGTTGATAAGCGGTATAGAAATAAATGCTATTACTATGTGCTTCCAGGCACCAGCAGAGACCTTGGCAAAGCGTCTGGATTACAGATCAAAATTGACACAGAGATAGTCAAGAACTGTCTAGCTAACCTAAATGAGGTAAAATGTGTAGGGTCATACAAACTGCATCCCAGAGTGCTGAATGAACTTGCTGATGTGTTCTCTGAATGGACTATAAAGGAGACCACAGTCTGCCCTCCACGTTCATGAGGGTTCGGGGCATAGAACCCTTGCAGAAGTGGAAAAATCATGAATAACTCCCTCACCTGCTCCCCCTTCCATTCACTGCTGCCCTCTTCCAGTTCTCATGCAAAATGGAAGGGAATGGGGCGGGAGGGAAGACTCTAGCCTTTCCGCACTATACTGTTACAGTGCGATGATTCCACTTTCAACATCCTATGGAGTCCTGGGGTTTGCAGTTACGGGAGGGGCCCTCTGGCCTCTCCCTTAACTGCAAACCCCGGGACTCCATAGGATGTTGAAAGTGGAATCATCGTGCAGTAACAGCTCAGTGTGGAAAGGTTGTTCCTTTCTTTCTCCAGAGTTCCCCTCTTCCCCTTTGCATGCATTTTGCCTCAGTGTGGACAAAATGGATGGGAAAGGGGAGGAACTGTGGAAGGGGAAAGGAAGGCTCACAGGAGCCTTTCCTCTATACTTTCCTTCCATTTTGCCTTGGAGAATTTGCCCTGGGGCAAAATGCATAGGAATGGGTGGAGGAGAATTGGAGACAAGTATACACATTCATGAATAATCAAATTTGCAAACGTGAAACCTGTGAATGTGGAGGGAGGACTGTAGTTGCAAAGTTTGTAGATGAAGCCAGCATGGATTTGTCAAGAACAGGTCCTGACAAACTAGTCCTACATCTTTTTTTAATTGGATGACTAGTTTAGCGGATGGTGGGAATGTTGTAGATGTAGATGCACTTGGGGGGGGGCAGTGGCTGACCATGAAACATGATGGGCATATAGAGAATGAGCTAAGCCTCACATATCTTATAAATTTGGAATGAGTAATAGTTTAGAAAAAAATCCAGTTGAAAGTAAGTTCTAATGCATAGAATAAAGAGATGTGCAGGTCAGTTGATTATACATTTCTATCCATCAGCAAAAGAATTTAAATTGACATCAGAAGAGGAGGACAACACTTCTAATTCTAGTATGGCACACAATCTGAATAAAGGAGGAAAAGGAGGGAAGAATGAGTCTAAGGCCATTTCTGCACTACAGTCTTATAGCGCAATGGTTCCACTTTCAACATCCTATGGAATCCTGGGGCTTGCAGTTTCGGGAGGGGCCATAGGAGGTTGAAAGTGGAATCATTGCGCTATAAGACTGTAGTGCGGAAGTGGCTTGCGTTGCCAATTCCAACATTTTTTGGAAATGTTACATAGAGACCTAGTCAAAGATATCCAGATGGACTGGTCCTCAGCTCTGGAACCAGCAAATGCTAAACTGACAGCAATTATGTGACATATACATGATATCTTTTTATGATAGAGTTACTAGCTTGATAGATGAAGGGAATGCTGTGGATGTAGCATACCTCGATTTCAGTAAGGCCTTTGACAAAGTTCCCCATGACATTCTTGCAACGAAGCTAGTAAAATGTGGGCTGGACAGGGCTACTGTTAGTTGGATTTGTAATTGGTTGACCGACCGAACCCAAAGGGTGATCACGAATGGCCGCTTTTCATCCTGGAGAGAAGTGACTAGCGGGGGGCCACAGGGTTCTGTCCTGGGCCCAGTGCTGTTCAATATTTTTATCAATGACTTGGATGAAGGAATAGAGGGCATGCTCATCAAATTTGCAGATGATACCAAATTGGGAGGGGTTGCTAATACGCCTGAGGACAGGATCAAAATGACCTGGATAGATTGGAGAGCTGTACCAAGGCTAACAAAATAAAATTCAACAGAGAGAAGTGTAAGATCCTACACTTAGGTAGAAAAAATGGAATCCACAAATATAGGATGGGGGACACGTGGTTGGATAGCAGTACGTGTGAAAGGGATCTAGGAGTCTTCATAGACCACAAGCTGAACATAAGTCAGCAGTGTGATGCAGCAGCCAAGAAAGCCAATGCAATTCTCGGCTGCATCAATAGGACTATGGTGTCTAGATCGAGGGAGGTACTGGTACCACTCTACTCTGCTTTGGTTAGATCTCATCTTGAATACTGTGTCCAGTTCTGGGCACCCCAATTCAAGAAGGATATTGACAAGCTGGAGCAAGTCCAGAGGAGGGCGACCAAAATGGTGAGAGGCCTGGAAGCCATGCCCTATGAGGATAGCCTTAGAGAGCTGGGTATGTTTAGTCTGCGGAAGAGAAGGTTAAGAGGGGACATGATAGCCATGTTTAAATATTTGAAGGGATGCCATGTAGAGGAAGGAGAGGGCTTGTTTTCTGCTGCTCCAGAGACCAGGACAAGGAACAATGGATTCCAGCTGCAGGAAAGGAGATTCCACCTGAACCTCAGGAAGAACTTCCTGACAGTCAGGGCTGTCCGGCAGTGGAATATGCTGCCTCGGAGTGTAGTGGAGTCTCCTTCCTTGGAGGTTTTTAAGCAGAGGCTGGATGGCCATCTGTCGGGAGTGCTTTGAGGGTGTTCCTGCATGGCAGGGGGTTGGACTGGATGGCCCCTGGGATCTCTTCCAACTCTACATTTCTATGATTCTATGATTGATATTGAAATTATGGCTAATGAAGATCTTCAGAAAAGTACTTCTCACAATGACAGGCTTTGTCACCTAGAATTAAAAAAAAATGATTTTCTTTGTAGTAAAATAGACAACCTTGAAAATAGGAAGAGTTTATGGAGTTTATGGAGGATCCTGGAGAGAGCTGAACAGTAGGATCTACTGAAATGTTATTCTTAGCTGTCTGAACAAGACATGCCTCCAAAATTACCCCGGAAGAAACAGACATGGCCATTTCCACACTAGACTGCTACAGTGCTGTTATTCCACTTTCAACAGCCTATGGAATCCTGGGGTTTGCAGTTTAGGGAGGGGCCTCAACATTCCATAGGATATTGAAAGTGGATAATGGCAGTATAACAGTCTCGTGCGGAAATGGCCATGAGTGCATTCAGAGAAAAACAAGTGCCAATTCAAATATAAATAAACTTCCAAGAGATGTTATTCTCCACTTGCTTGGTACCCT
This sequence comes from Ctenosaura bakeri, assembly GCA_948474755.1. Taxonomy (NCBI): domain Eukaryota; kingdom Metazoa; phylum Chordata; class Lepidosauria; order Squamata; family Iguanidae; genus Ctenosaura; species Ctenosaura bakeri. Next base: position 460,702 of record CAOLHI010000919.1, on the reverse strand, counting down.
CGAAGACTAGTTTTGCTTAAGCTTTCTGTGCTACGAGATCTGAAATGTGGCAACAGGAAAGTTCTAATTTTCTAAGACCTGGCAGGGGAAACACTGACAAAAAGATGCCTCTTTTAGACCATTCGCTTCCCTACTCCAATAAGAAAGCATTAAATACAAACGGGGATTGCCTTTCAAATTAATTAGAATGTGTGATAATACTATGCTGATTGCAACTACAAGATTTCTACAGCCTTGGACATCTAAACTCCTAAAGCCTTAGAGGAAGAAGTACAAAATCCCTCTCCCGCTAGAGGAGAAATGGATCCTCAGTCTCAGAAATGGAAACTTGTACAAAAAAAGGAAGACAAATAAAACAACTGTATGCAGAATAGATTGCAAAGGAAGTAAAGTACTCTTAGAAGATTGTTCAAGTTCTACTTGTTGATACATTTTGGCAGAGTTTATTCTTGACAAATACTATGATGAAACAGTGGAGATGCCATATCGAAAGCTTCTATTCCCACTCACAATGACAGCTGCTGTAACTTCCATTTTATTCACAATGAGACTAACACCCTTTTCGTACGGTGTTTGCCATGCGAAAGGGCTCCTCAAGCGTCGCACGATTGTGAGGAGCGATCTGCATGATGCACTCACAATCGCATGATGCTCCAGGGTAGGGCAGGCACTGCTCGTGCACTTTTTCATTTTCGGCTTTCAGTGTGAAATTGCGCATTGCCCCAGGGCGCACACTTGCTGAGGCTCCGGAGTCTTAGCGGTTGCGCTTCCTGCCCCAGCGCAGCCTGGGAAACTCCCAGGCTGTGCTGCGGAAGGAAGAGGCGGGGCTCTCGCACTACCTGCTCAGGAGCAGGCAGTTTGTGTGAAGCTGAAGCAGCGGGGATGCGAGAGCCTCTCGCTGGAGGCTGCTCGCACGATCCCCACACTCCAGTGCCGAAAAAAGGTAAGGTGTGGAAAGGGCCTAAGTGTAAAGCTAAGTAAGTGTACTTTATCGAAGAAAAGCACTGGACTATACTTAATGACTCAGGGGTTTACTGTCTTTGGATATTTAAATTTACATCACACTGAGTGAATTCTCACTCCAAAACCTTGCATTTGATGCTTAAGCACAAGAGGTTAGTGCTCAGCAGATTTAAAATACCATGACATTGTCCAGATCAGTTGATCCCAAAGATATCAGTTCATTTGATTTCACTGAGAGACAGATTTATATCAGAGTTTCCTTGTTGTTGATGATGGTGATGACAATGATGATGATGGTGATGTCATTGTTGTGTGTCTACAAGTTGTTTCTGAGTTATGGAGAACCTAAGACAAACCTATTATGGGGTTTTCTGGGGGCTGAGAGGATGTGACACACCCAAGTTCCCTCAGTGGGTTTCCATAGCCAATTGGGGGACTGAATCCTGGTCTCCAGGTTATAGTCCAACACTCGAACAACAATACTATGCTTGGCTTCTGAGCTCCCTACTTCTTGGTTATATAATCAGTTCAGTTTATATGTTGTTAAGTTTAACTAGAGTATTAATCCGGCGTTGCCTGGGATTTCCCCCCCCCCTTAAGCATTCACCAAACTATCTTCTTCAGTACCTGTAACTTTTCCTTGTATTTCCCAATGCAATCTGTATTCAGAGTTATTTACATACACAGTTTGGGTTCTTGAGGGAATACATTGCCCTCCTCCTTGCTGCTAGGCCTTGTCTCCATAGCAACCAGCTATTCCAGTACCTGTAACTCATCCCCATATTTGCCAATCCAATCTGTATTCAGGGTTGTTAACATACAGAGGGTTTGGTTTCTGAGGGAATACTCTGCCCTTCTTCTTGCTGGTAGGCCTCATCTCCATAACCAGCCTGAGGCCCAAGAGCTCTTGTCTGAGAATTCTTCCTGAACGGCCAACCCCAGGATTCCACAGAATCTTTACAACCAGCCAATCATATGGGGTCTTCTCACCTTACGCAGCCAATCGTATGAGGTCTGCACCTGCCTGATGTAGACAAACAGACAAACTCACAAACTTTGACTTCTATATAGTAGATATGTTTGAAATCCTCACCTTACATGGGCCCTTTTCGCATGCAGTTTTTTTTGCAGGAGGGCCCCTTGGGCATTGTGTAAATGGAAGCATCGGTCTGTATGACGCACTCCCGCTCACGCGACACTCAGGATCCTAAAGCAGGACGCTCGTGCATTTTCTTATTTTTGGCTCTAAGCCAAAAATACTGCGCGGTCGTGCAATGCTCACGGGGCCCTTGCGCACTTACCTGCGTGCGGTGCACTTAACAAGCCGCCCAGTCGTCCTTCCTCCCCCAGCTCAGCCTATAGCTCCCAGACTGCGCTGCGGAAGTAAGGGGTGGGGCGCTAGCACGATGGTCGCGCTACCAGGAAGTGACCTGCGGGACGAAGGAGCGGGGAAGCGGCAGCATTCCGGCTGAGGCTTTTCGCGCGAGACCCCCCCATGCAAACGGGTAACGTGCGAAAAGCCTCATGGATATGAAATAGCTTTGGATGTTTCTGCATATATTTTACATTATCTATCAGACAATAGTTCTTAACCTTTTCTTTACCACGGACCCCCTTTAAATATCTTTTGTTGCAGTGGACCACCAAGACTAAACGCAAGATTTAAAACTCTAAAGTGCATCAAATATTTATTTAAAGTAGCTCTTCAAATTCAGAGAGAAGGGGGAAATAGTAAATACACACACTTTTATTATAAGATTTTTCTTGGAGTGATTCCATACAAATTTGACTTTTATTCATTCATTTATTCATTCTACTTTAACTGTAAAAGCTCATAACATTTCTAAGCCTTCGCAGACCCCCTGTGAGGACACTGCAACCCCCCATGTGTCCACAGACCACAGTTTAAGAACTGCTGATATAGAAAATTTGATTTTCTCTCTCTCTTGGAGTTTACTGTACTCTAAGAGAGGGGGTTGGAGTGGGCAGAAATAAATAAGTAAGTAAATAAGTAATAGGCAGGAATAATATTAATATTGATTAACTAAGAATATTATTTTTTTAAGGTCAGAGGTCTAGAGTCCAAAGAGGGCTAAAATTATGAAAAGTGGGGAAAAATAGTCCTAAAATACTGTTTTTACAGGAAATGCAGGATAAAACCAGTTTGACCAGTGACATATTTTGGAGACTAATATGTAGTAGAGAGATCAGGAAAGCTGAATGAAGTCACTATTATCTAATAGATAAAAGTCAAAGTTTGTTTGTCTGTGTCAGGTGAAGATCTCACATGATTGGCTGCCTAAGAAGATTCTGTGGAATCCTGGGATTTGAAGTTTAGGGAGGGGCCTTTAGAATTCTCAGGCAGAGAGCTCTTGGGCCTCAGTCAACTGTGTCTGTCTTGATTCTCTGGTTGCTATGGAGACGAGGTCTAGCAGCAAGGAGGAGGGCAGTGTATTCCTTCATACTTCGTTTATTTATCTTTGCTGGCAGGATTGGATATTGCTGTGGTGATGGGTCTTCAAGTCGTTTCCAATATATGATGATCCTAAAGTGAAACTATCATGGGATCTTCTGGGGCTGAGAGTGTGTGATGTGCCCATGGTCATCCAGTGAGTTTCCATGGCCAAATGTGGAATCAACTCTGGTCTCCGGGGACATAGTCCAATGCTCAAACCACTACAGGATGCTGGTACTGAATTTAAGAAGGGCAGTGGCGTAGCGTGGCACGAGTGGGCTAGGGGCAGGGGTGGAGTGATGGCACATGAAGGAGGGGCAATGGAGCTTGGAGGCAGGGTGACGGCATGCAGAGGGGCAGTCAAGGAACTGCAGAGCCCCAAAAAAATGCCGCCCAGGGCACCCTGCCTCCCTCGCCGCCCCCCTCTGTCCCTACGCCACTGAGGAAGAGCAAAACTCTGCCCCTTCCTCCCCCTTCCTATCATCATTCCCATCACCATCACCAGCAGCAGCAGCAGCAGCAGCAATAGAGCCAGGAACAACTTGACACAATTGCAGCAGTGCATTCTTTTTCAGCTGCCAAAATTGTGGGAATTGCTGCTTTTGTCTTAGTCAATGACCTGCCTGATTCTCATTTAAAAAAAAAAGGTCTGTGTGAATTTGCGATTGAAGATTGTGCCTCCTAGAATTTACTGTGTGAAGGCAGTAAAATCAGGCACTTATCTGATTTCAGAACAAAGAAGCTTCAGGCCTGGGTAGTACTTTCATTGGCACAGTCTTCCAACACATATATTCTGGCCACGGATCTTGTGACCTTCCCTCTTTAGATGGATTCTATATTCAGGCCTTGGGTTTTGAGGCACTGTTGTTACCTTGGCCACACAAACCTCTTGGTAGGGGGACAAGTGGAGCTGGGTTATATCCCCACCACCGCTGGAGACATGTCCTCTCTGCCATGTGACTGCACTTCCTGCTGTGTAATGGCTGCTCTCTTTGCTCTTACCCTTCCCTTTTCAAGACAGCTGCCAGAAGTAGCTAGAACCTAAGAACTCTGCTCTTCTCCCTTTGAAGGAAAAGCACCAGTCAGCCCTTTACTGTGCCTTTCCCTACCCCCCCCCCCGCAACACCAGGGCCAGAGGAAGAGGAATGGGAGGGGGAGCTCTGAAGGAGAATGGTGGGAGGGGGGAGTTATTCACCATTTTCCCACTTTCACGATTTAAGTCCAGAGTTCTTCTAGCTCCTAGTCTATTAGGTTTACTAGTACAAATCTATTATTTACATTATCTTTAAATTCTACAGAGATGCTCTTCAGGTTGCATTTTTTTCATGATGATTAATTTAGTATTCTTTAATTTTAATTTAATTTTTTATTTTAGCAGTTCACGGTTGATGCCACAACTGCTCCTGATCTTGTTTTTGCAGAGAGAAAGGAGCTTCTTTATCCTCTACTTCCAATTATGTAGTTTATTTCAGCGGTGCTTAACCTGGGGTCTGCAGACCCACAGTGGACTACAGTGTCCTTACAGGGGTCTGCAAAAGCTTGAAGAAATGTTATAAATTGTTATAATTAAAATAGGATGGAAGGAGGGAAGAAGGAAGGAAAACAGATGGACATACAGACAGATGGTCATACAGTGATCTCAAAGACTAGGAGTCTTTTGCCAGTGACAGACATCACTTGTACAAAGTTTCATCGCAATATCTCAAACCATACAAAAGTTATGACACTCTTTGAAAACAAAAAATGTACTCGGCATTTGCTACTTCTGCATGCAGTGAGAACACACAAGTGAATGACGGTGAGTGGTTGGGAGAAACCATGTGATATTTCTTACTGCTGTGCACACAGCCAAAAGCTGTCTTGACTTAAGTCTTGGTAGTCCATGACAATAAAAGATAATTTAAATTGGGTCCATGGTAAAGAAAAAATTAAAAATCACTGGTCTATTTGATTTCTATGTTATCTATATTCTATGATACCCGTGTATACAGTTGTTTCTTTGGATGCCTGAAGAATGTGTTTGCAATGAACAAACTGCTGGCCTCACAAAAATTAATTCAGTTGCTCTCTTGCTTCTCTTCTTGATCCTGGACCAAATTCTCCAACAATCTTTGGTTCTGTTACCTATTTTTGCATTCTAATCACCTATGATTATGGACATATCCTGTTTGAGCATATGGTAATACCTGCCCTCATTCTAACCCAGCTCTCTTCCCTTCTTTTCTTCTATTCAAGGAAATCCCAATGGGGAAGGGGAGGGACTGGAGGGGATCCGTTTGCCTTGAGGCAGGTCATGTTTCTCCCTTCTTTTTTCTGGTGCTTCAGTGAGGAAGGGGGGAGTGAAGAGATGCCATTACACCCCCCTTATGTTTTGCTTCCTCACTTTTGATCCGCCAGGGGAAGATGGTGAAGGAGGGCTGGAGAAACATAGGCCCTTTTCGCAGCGCCGGTGCTTGTGTGATGGAGGAGGGTGGCTCACGCGACAACCATCTCCCGAAACGCCGCCACTTCCCCCCGCCTCCTTACCGCACCTGGCGTCTTTTCCCGCGACGGGTGCTCTTCAGCCATGCCCCCAGCTTCCACAGCGCTCCCTGGGAGCTGTAGGCGCTGGGGGCGGAAGCAGGGAGGAAGCGTGAAAGGCTCGCCTGTGACGGGGCTCCGCACTTTGGTAAGTGCAAGGCGCCGCCGGGAGCCTTGCGCGAGCAGCGTTTATTTTCGGTTCCAGCTGAAAGTAAAAAAATACGCGCTCGCGCAGTGTCAGCCCCGTGAGCGCCGCGGAAGTGGGAGTGCATCGTGCAGAGCGACGCTCCCACTCCCGTGAGGCTCAGGGGGCTCTCATGCAACAGAAAGCCCATGCGAAAAGGGCCATAGACTTTCAACGTCAGATTGCAGCAGCGTGTTTTCAGTAAACATGTTGTAGGATCCTCCTGTAGTTGAGTATGCCTGCCTACAACAGGCAGGGTTAAGGAGCAGCTGCTCCCAGAATTCCTTACTGGGCATTAATGCGCAGCAAACCAGAAAGAAAAGAGGAGAAAAGCTAAGCCTCTCTCACCAGATCTCCTGAGTATGGTTAAAAACCATAGATCTTTTTTTAATTGAGGTCACCAAAATGGAAAAGTGACAGCTAGTGAAAGAAAAAAAAAATCATACTTAGATGTATTTTGGAAGAAGTTTTTACCTGTCTCTAGAAGGTTCAATTTATTTATTTATTTTTAAACTAATAGAAGGCTTACCTGACCTGGTTGTTTCATTTCACACAAGCATATTGTCGGTTTTGAATGAAAGGTTTGCTGAAGTGTTCAGTTCAAATGTACAGTTTCTCTTCTTCTTTGTGGCCCAGGAACTTAGCCCTGTTCTTTCCGTATTATTCTGCCTCTCGTATCGAATTTTCATTAAAAGAAGTAAAGCCCAGAAACACATCTACTTTGTTAACTGAGGCATTGTTGTTGTTACATGCCTTCTATAGCCCTTGTATTTCGTGTAATAAGTCATTTCTGACTTATGGCAACCTTAAAATGAACCTAACACAAGTTTTCTTGGCAAGACTTGTTTAGAGTGGGTTTGCCATTGCCTTCCTCCGAGGCTGAGAATGCATGACTTATTCGAGGACCCCAGGAAGTCTCCAGGTCTGAATGAGGATTCGAACACATGTTCTCATGGAATTGTAATCTGTTACCCTGTTCTCTGGGGGTCCTGAGAAGGGTGCCCAAATAACCAAAACAGAAACACAAAGTTGGGGAAATTAGCTGGAGCACTCACTAAAACCAGCGAGAGGCAGGGTAACTTAGCAGGGATCTTGTAACCCAATGTCTACGGGGTCAGGTCAGTCAAGCAGTCAGACAGTTTTAAAATAACAAAAATGATGTTTTTATTAAAAGACAAACAAACAGTAAAGACACCACAACCATACAGCTAACGGAAGAACTAGAAATAAGGATTTTTGGGGGAAATGGGTGATACGACACCTTTTCTCATAGTCCTGAAGAAGCTGAAGATGGTAGGGAAGAAACTCAGCATGGAGGCCGAGGGGAGCTCGCCAGACAAAGCGGCAGCAAGGCGAGATGGAAGTCCGGAGCGATCCGAGGTGCTCTCAGAATCAGGGGGTTTATATAGGGTGAATTGTGACCACAGGCCATGTCATACTCGGTGAGAACAATGCAAGTTTGGAGTGGGACAAAGGTCAAGTTTAACATGACCGGCTTAGCGCAGAATCAACAATAGTGTAGCCAGTATGCAAATACAAGATGCTTAGCTTGGCTTTGTAGGACTACCGGCTCAAGGGCAGGCGTCTTTGTTCGTGTTGCACTTAAGCAAAAAGGTGTTTGCAGGGAGGTCCCTGAAGCAACGGAGTGGCTCTGTTTTGCCTGCCTACGTGGAGAATGGAATGGCCAACAATTACCGGCCGCGCCTGTGTACGTGCTTGTCCGGAGACCTCTCAAACACGTGGAGCGGGGGTGGTAGAGGAAGGCCGAATGGTTTTGATATCAAAAATGATATCTAGTGCTTTCACCGGGTAGGCCTGGGCTGAAGTAACAAATCTAAGAGCTAATTCTCTACATCACTTTGCCTTTCCCAAAGTTTGCAATGCCGGATTTGTTCAGAAAAGAGTTGCCACTGTTGCTTTCTTCCAAGGCTGAGAGAGAGTGTGATTTGGCCAAGGTGATCCAGTGAGTTTCACTGTCCAAGTGGAGATCTGAACCATGATCTTCCAATGTCCTTTTCCAACACTCAAACCTCAAACACTGGTTGTTGGTTAATACCGTTGTTGTTGCTGTTGGCCTTCAAGTTGTTTGTGACTTATGGCAACCCTAATGTGAACCTATCATGGTATTCCCTGATGCTCACCTGGTGAGTTTCCATGGCTAAGAGGGGACACCATATTGTCTTTCTTAATACACTTACATAGGTGTAAGTTCTTCATGAATAATATACTATGCATACTCCTTTAGTGTCATAAATATACACACATGCTTGAATAAATATTATGTGTTTTATAGGTATAAAGCAAATGTTGAAATGACCGCATATACACAGAATGCCTAATTTGAATGCTTTGGAATATTAGGTTTTTAAAAAGATTGATTTACTAAAGCTTTTGAGTTTTCCTTGCAGATGACAGGTGATTTGCATCTATTTAGCTGTAACTTGTTGGTTAGTTTCATTTTCAAGTCTGCGTAGCTTTTTTGTGTTTCATTTTGCTTTTTGCTTTTTGGTTTTGTATTGTTGCTCTTTTTTATTTTTAAAAATCCATCTTAAACTTGGATTTGATAGAGAGGGACAGGAAAATGAAATGAAACAAGTAAAAGCCATCACGGGCATTTTGAATGGATATCTGTTTGCCACAATAGGACACCTCCAGGCCCCAGTCTCTCCCAGACAGCAATCCCAGATGCACTCCGCTTCTGAAATACGGTCCTCCGGAGACTCCAGTCAGGCCTTTACAACCCACGGCTGTTGCTCCCAAGCCTCGCTTCACATTCAGACTATAACTTGAATAAGTAGCTCTACAGATGCTAACCAGATGCTAATGTCTTACTACACTTCGGCATGTTTCCCCCACAATAATACTATGGTGTTACTATGGTGATAACAGATTCGCTAGAGGTCTGAATTAATCAAGGAGGGTTGCCTATTAGGTTCTGTATAGTTACCATAGCATTCATTCAAACAAACGGTTCTGTTCCAGTTTGGGAGGGGGTCTGTGTGTGTCTGTGTGTGTGTTTTTAAATGACCCAACTGATGGCTTTACCACACAGCTTCCCGTTTCCTTATAGGCGGTTGTTTTGCTGTCTAAGCAAATTCTAATCAAATTAGCTGATACTCCTTTTCCATTCCCTCATTAAAAATTTAAAAAATAAAAATAAAAAAGAATGATCTCCGTATGCCTCCGGCTCGTACTACCATAAAATTATAGAAAAGGTAAGGGCCGGAGAGCTTTGCTGTTGCATGGCAAAATAACAAAGCCATTCCAGACTTTTTTTCTTCTTTCATCTGTCTGCTTTCTGCTTGGGAAGATTCAGTGGGTTGCCTGCAGCTCAATGAAACTGGTAATAGTCGTTGGAAATTATGTCCTGGAATACTGGGTCCAGTTCTGGACACCCCAGTTCAAGAAAGATATTGACATGTTGGAATGTGTCCAGAGGAGGGCGACCAAAATGGTGAAGGGTTTGGAAGCCATGCCCTATGAAGAGCAGCTTAGGGAGCTGGATACAGTGACTGGATACAGTGGCGAAGCTTGGAGTGGGGCAAGAGGGGGTGGGGCTACAACACAAGGGGTGTGGCCAGGACATGTGTGGCAACGGGCTGGGATGCCCCCAAAACATTACCGCCCAGGGCGAATTGAACACCCTGCTCCCATGTCCCTATGCAACTGGTTAGGTATGTTTAGACTGACCAAAAGAAGCTTAAGAGGAGACATAATAGCCATGTTTAAATATTTGAAGGGATGTCATGTTGAAGAGGTAGCAAGCCTGTTTCCTGATGCTCCAGAAACTAGGACATGGAGCAATGGATTCAAACGACGGGAAAAGAAATTTCACTAATTAGCAGGAAGAACTTCTTGACAGTCAGAGCCCTTTGTTAGTGAAATCTGCTGCTGCCTCAATGGAGTGTGGTGGAGTCTCCTACTTTGGAGGTTTTTAAGTAGAGGCTGGATGGCCATTTGCTGAGGGTACTTTGAGTGTTTGTTCCTGCATGTCAGAAGGGGATTGGACTTGATGGCCATTGTGGTCTCTTCCAACTGTATGTTTCTATGATTCTGTGATCTGTGATTCTATGTTGAAATTGACTGAGGCGAGTCTTAGGCCCTTTTCGCATGGCATTTGGCACGCGAAAAGGGTGCCTGGAGCGTTGCAATTGTGAGGAGTGATCTGCACAACACACTCACAATTGTGTGACGCTTCAGGGGCCTGCAGGCGCCAATTGCGCACCTTTTCATTTTCAGCTGGAAGCCAAAAATGGTGCATGATTGCGCATTGCTCCTAGGCCCTGTGTTACCACCGTTATGCTATGTCTGGTGAGAGCACTAGATATCTCTTGATATCAAATAATTTGGCCTTTACTTGACCTTTCTCTGCCACCCTACTCCATGCATTTGCAGAGGTCTGCCGGACAAGCACGTATTAATGGTTGTAAATTCCAAACCTCATTTAGGCAGGCAACTTAAGCCTCTCCAATGCTTCAGGGAACACCTTTTTGCAAACATGCTTTGCTCAGTGCGAATCTACACAAAGACGCTCTGCCAAGAGGTCGAGCCATTCCTTTATGTTGGGCCATTTGCATACTGGCCATACTATTGTCATCCAGCGCTAAGCCCGTCATGTAAAACCTGACCTTTTCCAACGCCTTTGTCCAGCTACAAATTTCCTTTGTTCTCACCGAACATGGCATGGCCTGTAGGTAAAATCCACCCTATAAAAACCCCCTGATTCTGAGCCCACCTCAGATCGCTCCTGAATTCCATCCAGCCTTGCTGTCGCTGTGTTTGGCGAGCTGTCCCCTCAGTTCCCAATTACTGAGCCTCCCTTTTTGGACTACTTCGGATCCCTCTCAGCAAGCCGCGCTGAGCTTTCTTCCCTTCAAGCTCCACTTCTCTCCAGGACTACGAGACCAGGTGTCATATTACCCATTCCCTCTAAATTCTTCATTTCTATTTCTGTTAGTTAGTGTATGTCATGTCTTTCGTGTTGTTTGTCCATAATAAAAATATTATTTGTTACTTTAAAACGTGCCTGGCTACGCAATCTGACCTGATGCTGTAGACATAGGGTAAAAGATCCCAGCTAAAGTTACCCTGCCTCTCATTAGCTTGAGAGAACGCTCGAGTATAATTTCACCCATATTGTGTTTTTATGTGGCAATTTGGGCACTCCTCCCAGGACCCCCAACATACCGGGTAACACCCGCACGCACTTACCTGGCGTGTGGAGCCTCCGGAGCCGTGTCGGTCGCGCTTCCTGCCCCAGGGCAGCCTAGGAAATTCCCAGGCTGCACTGCGGAAGGAAGAGGCAGGGTTTGCACGCAAGCATGCAGCTCGTGCGGAGTTGAAGCAGCAGGGACGTGAGAGCCTCTTGCCGGAGGCTGCTCGTGCAATCCCCACACCCCAGCACTGAAAAAAGGTAAGGTGTGGAAAGGACCTTAGACTAATGGGCTAGAACTCTGGAGCAGCCCTAGCAGACTTAGGGAAATTTTCCTTTTCCACTATGGATCCTAGAATCCTCAAACAGCATGGCCTTTTCCAAAGCCAGCTGTGAAATTCTGAGAATTATAGTGAAAAAGTAAAGTTTCCAAGATGTGAGGTGTGCCATAAGGAAGAAAAATGAGGCAGCTACTGCAAGACAGCTGGTGCTGGGGAACATGAAGCAGAACAAAAAGTGGTGGGAGACAGACGTGTTGATTTTTGTACATAGAAGGAGGGGCACCAAGTTATTACTTGCCTTTTGCAGCAAAATATAGGACAAACAATAAGATGATGGTCCTATGTTCAGTCGCTAGGCCTCATGCACACAAATGCACACTCCATAGCTTAAATCTCTTTAGTTTTCTGGAGGAAATTGTTTACAGAGTTTCTCAGTCTTGGGTCTTCAGGTATTTGTTGGGACTATAAATCCCATCACCTTTGGTCATACTTGACTGAGGTATAGTTTGTTGTTGTTCTGCGCCTTGAAATCATTTCTAACTTATGGCGACCCTTAGGCGAACCTATAATGGGGTTTTCTGGGGCTGAGAGTGTGTGATGTACCCAAGGTCACCACTGGGTTTCCATGGCTGGGTGGGGAAATGAACCTGGCACCAGGGTCATAATCCAGTATTCCAACCAGTACCCCACACTGGCTCTCCACTCCCGATTTTCTATCCTATTCATATTTAAGACCACATAGGTCCTAGGTGGGCTATATTTCAGAGGAAGGTACTAGCAAAGCCACCTTTGAGTATTCCTTGCTAAAGAAAACCCAGGGTCATAGTCCAATGCTCAAACCACTGTATCCACACTGGCTCAGTACTGTGCGTAAATTCCAGGGTTTCTCTACTTAGTAAAGAAGTAGTTTTGCATGTTCTTCTCCATTAATAACTTTTTTCTTTCTTGTTACCTGGCCACACCCTTTTGACTGCACTCTGATGTGCCTTGGCTACATGCATCTTGCTTTTCATCTATGAAATGTTGGAGGGCATGTGGTATCTCATTGCCACCAGCCATCAAAGCTCATTAAGGGCTTGTCCAAACTGGCAGCTAGTGCTGATTCAGCCAGCTATATTTAAGGTCATTAAGGCGGCTTCTTCCTGTTTCCACACACATGCATTCCTAATTTTTTTTTTAAATGCACAATCTATTTTTCCTTATTAATTATTGTCGTGAATGAGATCACCTTCCCCCCAGCACACCAAAAGAATCTTCTGGAAACTTGAATTGAACAGGGAATCCTGACAATCTCTTTGACCTTTATCACACCATGGTGTTTTATATCATCATAGTGATTCATTAGTTCCACTTTTGCCTTAGCCTTATCACATAACATCATTGCTCTGTAGCATGGTGTTGCAGAGTCACTGAAAATGCGGCTTTTTTTTCCACGTGGAAATAATGTGTTAATGACCCCCTTTCACACAACAATTCAGTAACCAGTTTGGGTGCAGTTATCTGATAATGCTTTCTTGCATCATAGCGTCATGTTATCATGGTGCAACTGCAGCTACAGGAACCAATAACAGAAATGACAGGTGACATGATAGCCATGTTTAAAGATTTGAAGGGATGTCATGTTGAAGATGGAGCAAGCTTTTTTTCTGTTGCTCCAGAGATTAGGACATGGAGCAATGGATTCAAGCTACAGGAAAAGATATTTCACCTAAACCTCAGGAAGAACTTCCTGACGGTCAGAGTTGTCTGGCAGTGGAATATGCTGCCTCAATGAAGTGTGGTGGAGTCTCCTTCTTTGGAGGTTTTTAAGCAGAGGCTGGATAGCCATTTACTGGGGGTGCTTTGAGGGTGTATTCCTGCATGGCAGAATGGGGTTGGACTGGATGGCCCCTGGGGTCTCTTCCAACTCTATGATTCTAAGTGAGGGGCAAGGTATATGAGTCTGTAATGATGCCTTAATGCAGATGAACGAATTGTGGAAATGATACTTTTGAAGTGTAGATGTGGAAAGTGTGCTATAAAGAATGGCTGGAGCAGAATTCAAATGGAATAAGGTGGCATAAAGGAGCAGTGTGATAAGACTATCTCCACCACCCCCTTTTCCTCTTTCCATCCCTTCCGCTCCCACACAGAGCAATTTTGCAGAACAGTGGGAGAAATAGGGATAGTCTCTTCACCCATCCTTTTTCCTTCTCTCCTCCACTCATGTGGGCACATATGGGTGTTTGCTCACACATGTGCACACACACACACACAGTGCTGCAGATCCAACATGCAGTGTGCAGGAGAGAGGTAAAGAGAATGAAAAGAGAAGGCTGGCAGACTAGAAAGTATTCATTTTTTTAAAAAACACACTCTGCTGGTAGGAATAAAAAGACTGGGGGAAGTGTGCGTTTGTGTGTGTATGCCTCAAATGCCCTAAAATTACCAATGCATCATCTGGATCTTGGAAACAAAGTCAGTACTGCAGTTCCCCCATATCCACGGGGAAACATTCCTGAACTTACTGTGGATAATGAAAAATGTAGCTAATGAAATACTATTTTTGTCAATGAACAACATAGGTATCAAAATGCGTATATAGCTTAGAGAGGAGGCCCTGAAACTTTAAAATCTCTGGCCATTTCCGCACTAGCCTGTTATAGCGCTACGATTCCACTTTCAACATCCTCTGGAATCCTGGGGTTGAAGGGGCTGGCTGGCCCCTCCCGAAACTGCAAACCTCAGGATTCCAGGGGATGTTGAAAGTGGAATCGTAGCGCTATAGCAGGCTACTGCAGAAACGGTCTAAGAGAAGGAAGGCCTCGTAGCCATTATTTTGCAGTCAAAAGCCAGTGGCCAACTGATAAAAACATTAAAGAAAGAGAGTCCAAAAAGAAATGGGAACAAAAAGTTTTTGGACTGCATTTCAGCCTGGATAAGTGAAACTGTAGATACCAGTCATGTGGATATAGGATGATCCCCTATTACCCTATAAAAGATGATCTCCTAATATATTTGGCCAGTCAGGATGGCTTCTAAGAGGGTGCTTCCAGTTGTTGTGTTGTGCACCTTCAAGTCATTTCTGGCTTATGAGGCAAACCTCATAACCTAACATGGGCTTTTTTTGGCAAGATTTGTTGTGGGAGGGTTGCCTTTGCCCTCTTCTGAGGCTGAGAGAGTGGAACTTGCCCAAGGTCACCCAGTGGGTTTCCATCACCCCCAGGGTCTTAGTCCAAGGTCATTTCCGCTCTATACTGTTATAGTGCTATTATTCCACTTTCAGCCTTCTATGAAATCCTGGAGTTTGCACTTTAGGGAATTCTCAGGCGGAGAGCTCTTTGGCCTCAGTAAACTACAAACCCCAGAATTCCACAGGATGTTGAAAGTGAAACAATAGCACTATAACAGTATAGTGCAGAAATGGCCCAACACTCAAAACCACTACACCGTGCTGGCTCCAAGTATTTCCAACAGTAGTCATTAAAGAAGTTTGAGAGAAAGTTTTTTCTTGTCATCCCACCACTCTGATGGGGAAGTGAGAGAAGGTCCCCCCTTGGCCAGTCTCAGGCTGGAGAAACTCCCTTCCAAAGAAGGCTAAGCTGATCCCCACGCCGTTGTCCTCCTGAAGTGGGCGTGATCATTTCTGGACCTTTGCAGCGTTAGCAAGCAAGTGTTTAAAGTGGGACCTGACACATTTTTCTAATTGGCAAAGGCGGTTTGGATTTTTAGGCTGGGGTATTCATGGGAACATGAAGAACCAGTTTGACTGAACTACATGTCCAGCATGTAGACAAGACTCCTTGAATCGTGGGGCCAATTGAGTTTAACGATGATGAACTACCATCAGAATCTTAGAGATAACATTTTATAGTTCCAACAGGAGCCATTGGCTCTTTTTCCCAGCCCCCCTACCCTTCGATCCCTCACCCCCCCCACTCTGCAATAACCGTAATTGTCCCCTAGCTGGGTGTCTGTGATTCATTTCACCAGGCCCAGTCAGCGCTTGCTGGCAGACGCTTCATTGGTATGCAGAGCGCTGCCCCGTCTGTCACTGCGCCAAGCGCTCCAGGCCGGGGATCCTCAGGGAGCCACACAGCTGTCAAATTGACTTCCATCATTCCCTCCCTGAACTGAGAGACAAATTATCCAGCCAGCTGTCAGACAGGATTCTGTGAGTGAACCTGCAATTTCTAAATGATTAAGAAAAAGAAAGAAAGAAAGAAAGAAAGAAAGAAAGAAAGAAAGAAAGAAAGAAAGAAAGAAAGACTCCCTCATCCTTTAACTGCTAGCACATTGCAAGAGGATGGCTTGGTGAAGGAGGGCAGGTGGCCAAAAGGAAGCAAGGCTTCTTTATTATTATCTTCATATACTTTGGGGTCTATTAGCAAGTGCAAAAGAAGCAAATAGAATGGTTTGGCAGAAGCCCCGTTCACTCACGATCACATGCTGGTGAGGAATGTAGCAGTTTCCTTTCAATGCTCCCTGGCATTTTAGCACTACCTAGACGACTTCTAGGGATCTAAATCCCCAAAGGGCACCAGATCCTATCTGATCTTGGCAGCTAAGCAGGGTCAGCCCTGGTTAGTACTTGGATGTGAGACTGCCAATGAATACCAAGTGCTGTAGGCCTTTCAGAAGCAGGAATGGATAAAACCAACTCTTGAGTATTCCTTGCCTAAGAAAACCCTATGAAATTCATGGGGTCACCATAAATCGACAGACAGCTTGAAGGCACACACACACACACAGATGACATGTGGAGTTTAACAACAAGGTGTACCTCTGACAGCCGGGGATTACAACTCTAGAGACCACCTGAGTCAGATAGTCACCCAGTTCACTGGATCATTTCTGCCATGGAAGAGCAGCTCCCTTGTTTGTATCAGTAACTGGAACAGATTGTGTCACTTCTTCTTGGGTTCTGGTGTCTTTAAGTTAGTCTTTTACATATATACCATGGTATACATTCATAGAATCATATTGCTGGAAGAGACCACAAGGGCCACTGAGTCCACAATCAAAATATTCCTTCTGGATGGCCATTCAAACTCTGTTTAAAAACCTCCAAGGAAGGAGACTCCACCACACTTCAAGGCAGTGCATTCCATTGTCAAATTGCTCTCACTGTCACAAAGTTCTTCCTAAAGTTTTGGTGAAATTCCTTTTCCTGTAGTTTGAAGTCATTGCTCCATGTCCTAGTCTCTGGAGCAGCAGAAAATAAGCTTGTCCCACCTTCCATATGACATCCCTTCAATTATTTAAACATGGCTATCATATCACCCGAACCTTCTCTTCTCCAGGCTAAACAGGCCCAGCTCCCCGAGCCACTCCTCATGCAGCTTCATGGTTTCCAGGCCTTTCACCATTTTGGTGGCCCTCCTCTGGACACGTTTGCAGGTCAGCATTTCCCTTCCCCTTGCTCTTTTGGCTTCACTGTATTGAAGTGCAGGTGGGCAATCAGAGCAATGGGAAAGCAAAGGCTATATGATTAAGCAAATATGTGAATATGCAGATACATGGCCATAATATCAACACCAACAGCAACAACAACAAACCACAGCTGCTAAGGTTGTATGACTGATATAGTGAAAACATGCACACAGTAAAAATACCTCTTTGCACCAATGTCGCTACGTCAGGGAGGTCCCATGTGGCTTTCCAAATTGATTTCAGCTTGATTTAAAGCAGGTCTGTGTCACAGTAAAGGAGTCAAACCAGGGCAGGAGTGCCACACAGAGGAACTGGGATACAGCCCTTGTGCAGATTCAGCCCAAGACACAAGAATGCTTGATAAGGCAGAAGACAGTCGGAAAAGAGGAAGCCCACATTATGGATGGATAGATTTAACCAAGACAGATGCATACCTGAATCTGCAAGACCTGAGCAAGGCAGTTGATGATAAAGTGGCTTGGAGATCTCTTATCCATAGAGTTGCCACAAGTTGAGGTCAACTTGATGGCAGTTGACAATAACAACAGCCCAGCACTAGCGGAATTGGGACTTTGTTCCTCTTCTCCATCCTCCTTCAGACCATCATGGTGCCCAAACCCTATTTTAGAGGGTTTTCTAGCCTTCCAGAGCATGTTTTTGGGAGGTAGAAGACTGCTTATTTGAGCAGTTCTCTAAGTGGGATGCAACAGAATTACATTACAGGGTTTTGGCCAAACCATCAGCCTACTTTGGACCACTTAGACTTTCATTAAAGAAGCAGGTCTACAATCTTGGGCGGGATGGTGGGATGGTCTTCTAGATTCAGCTTTTCACCTATTTGGTTGGGCATACCCTCCAAGATTTCACATATGAAAACCAGAACACATGTGGCCAAGCAACATTAGAATGTGCTCAAGATGGCAAACATTATTAATCAGGAAGAACATACAAACCTGTTTCCTTTTGTCTGAACTAACTGTGAGGGCAAAATTTTGCCTCCTCTTCTTCTCACTTCTCTGCTGAGTTAAATGAGTGCAAACCACTTCTGCTCTTTGAACTCAGGCCATTTCCATACGTGGCGGTGGAAACGCCCTGTGCCGGTACTTACTGGACTTCTTGGCTCGACGCTGTAGTCCAGGCTGCTCCTGAGCAGTATGTGGCCGCCACTCTGCACTGCTCCGGGGATGATAATGGCAGCTTCCGGTTGGTGGAGGCTCTCCACCAACCGCTGAAGCTCTCCAGCCTAAAGCCCGCCTCTGGCAGATCTGCAGGCTCGCACTGGTGCCAGCCCGCAAATCTGCACCGGAGCGCGGGAATGGAGTGGCACGGAGTGGCACGCTCTGTGCTTTTTAAAAACCTGAAAAAACAGGTTTTTAAAAAGCACGCTGCACAACCACTTCGGGTCGTTCCAGAGTGGACTGAGGTGCGGAACTACGTAAAGTAGTCCGACCCAGTCCACTGTGCGGTGCAGATGTCTTCTTTGGAGGACACTCTGCACTGTTTTTTTCACCTGTGTGAAAATGGCCTCACTTTGCAACAACTGAAGTAAACTGAGGATAAATGGGGAAAGTGAGAGGAAGATAAAGAACTTGGACATCCCAAGAGCACCTGAAAAAGTGGGATGACACAGGATTACCTTGGACTGTTGCCACCAAATTGAGACAGTAGAAAAGTATGGGGGAACACTCCAAAGATTGCTGAACAGCCCCTCCCAGCATTCATCCCCACTGGATATTCTGGCTAGGGCTGCAGGGAGTTGCAATCCGATAACATCTGGAGGGCTGCAATTTGTCCACTCTTGACCTGGATGTTGAGCCTTTCCCCAGCTTAGCCTGATGTGTCAACTACACACACTCCTGAAATCCAATTGGACTGTGGCCCTTTCTGCACCTTACCGTCTTCCAGTGCTGGGGTGTGGAGATTGTGTGAGCAGCCTCTGGCGAGAGGCTCTTGTGTCCAGGGTCCTTTGGCTCTGCACGAGCTGCCTGCTCATGCGAGAGTCCCGCCTCTTCCTTCCACTGCACAGCCTGGAGCCTGGCTGCGCTGGGGCAGGAAGCATGACTGGCACAGCTCTGGAAGCTCCACACGCCAGGTAAGTGTGTGGGGGGCCTGGGAGCAATGTGCAATCATGTACCTGCCCTACCCTGCCCTAGCTGAAAATGAAAAGGTGCACAATCGGCACCTGCCCTACCCTGGAGTGTTGCGCGATTGTGAGTGTGTCGTGTGGATTGCTCCTCACAATCACATGACACTCCAGGCCCTCTTTTGCATGGAAAATGCTGAGCGAAAAGGGCCTATGATTTCCCAGAGGAAAGAGCAGAGGAGAGCTGGGCCTGTGAAGACATCCTAGACCAGGTGTGTTTTACAGGCTTGTTTTTTTTGCTGTGCTTGTGGGGCCTTGCTTGTTTTTGCTGTGCTTGAGGGGCCTTGCTTGTTATTTGCTTGCTACTGATTGCTGGCTATTGTCCTGGCCGTGGGCTCTGCCTGATCACACGGTCTGACTAACAAGGGGGAGGAGGCAGCTAGCGGGGAGGAGCTTTATTAGGAGCTACCAACGGCAAGCGCCTTTGGCGCGCGCACTTGAACTCCTTTACTTTCTCGAGCTTCTCCTGTACTACTCTCTGTAGTTTCAAGGATGGAAGGAGAGGGAGCTGCTGTAGTCACCTGTAATACTTGTGGCATGTTCCTTTTCTTGCCACAAGAGGTTATTGGATACACCTGCACCAAGTGCAAGCTGGTCACCTTCTTGGAGGAGAAGGTTCGCCAGCTGGAGGCACGAGTTTCTGATCTCCACCTTATCAGGGAAGGGGAGGAGTTTTTGGATAGGGAAGAGAAGACCTACCGGAACTCCAAATACAAGGAGGAGCTGCCAGATCAGGAAGCCAGCACACAGCGCCAGGAAACGGAGGCTTGGGCAAATGTTACACGGAGGAGTAAAAGGACCAAAAAGGTAACAGAGACTCTTAACCTACACAATCGCTTTGATGTACTTGGACTTCCAGACAAAGAGGAGCACTACGCAGAGGGAACAGAATGTCAACAAGAAAGAATCCAACATCGGCAACAGGAACTAGATCAACGCTCCCAGCCTCAACAGAATGCTCAGGCAGTCCTGGTAAAACACGCTTATCGAGGAGCCCAGGGGAAGCCTCAGAAGAGGCGAGTTCTGGTTGTTGGGGACTCTTTGCTAAGAGGAACTGAAACAGCAATCTGCAAAACGGACAAGCTCAATCGAGAAGTCTGTTGTCTTCCTGGGGCCAGGATCAACCACGTAACGGAGAGGCTAACCAGGCTAGTCAAACCCACTGACTATAAGCCCCTCATTTTGGTTCATGTTGGAACCAATGACACTGCGAGGAGCAGCTTAAACCACATTGCAAAGGACTACGAACGTATGGGGACAAAGCTTAAGGACCTTGGTGTGCAGGTGGTCATTTCGTCTCTCCTCCCTGTTCAAGGATACGGCGCACGAAGGGAAAGGGCAATAGTAGAGGTCAACAACTGGCTCCGCACATGGTGCCGCCAACAACGGTTTGGGTTTTTGGAACATGGCCTGAATTTCCATGAACATGGGCTTCTGGCGAGGGATGGGCTGCACCTCACAAAACTTGGCAGGAATGTTTTTGCTAACAGTCTTGCAAGGAAGATTAAGAGGTCTTTAAACTAAGTTCCACTGGGGAGGGGGACAATATTATTCAGGGCAAGGACTCAGAGAACACAGGGGGAAAAGGCCCAAATGATACTGGACAAGTAGTACAAGTGGCCAATGGCGGGAGGAGTAGAATCAATAGTACAGGACTTGCAGGAAGGGCCCAGGGACTTAAGTGTCTGTACACTAATGCAAGGAGTATGGGAAACAAGCAGGATGAGCTTGTACTCCTAGTACAAGAAAATAAATACGATTTGATAGGCATCACTGAGACCTGGTGGGATGAGTCTCATGATTGGAATATAGGAATAGAGGGGTATAGCCTGTTTTGTAAAAATAGACCAAACAAAAAAGGAGGAGGAGTAGCCTTGTATGTCAAGGATGTTTTCACCTGTGAAGAGATCCAGGACTTAAACCCAGAAAGCCAGGTAGAGAGCATTTGGGTAAGAATTAAGGCAGCGAGAAACAATAGGGATATTCTGGTGGGGTTTTACTACAGACCTCCAACCCAGGCTGAGGACTTGGATGACGCCTTTCTCAACCAAATGACTGCACATTCAAAGAGGAGGGATACAGTAATAATAGGAGATTTCAATTACCCGGATATATGCTGGCAGTCAAACTCTGCCAAGACAGCAAGGTCCAGCAAGTTTCTTGCTTGTCTTGCAGACAACTTCATGGTCCAGAAGGTGGAAGAGGCCACAAGGGGATCAAATATTCTAGATCTGGTCTTGACCAACAGGGATGACCTTGTTAATGAGGTAGAAGTGGTTGGATCTTTAGGGGGGAGTGACCATGCCCTGTTGGAATTTAGCATTCAGTGGGAAGGAGAAGATAAGGGTAGCCAGACACTCATCTTAGATTTTAAAAAAGCGGACTTCTGTAAACTTAGGGAGCTGCTGGCTGGAATTCCGTGGTCAGGAATAGTTAAACGGAAAGGAGTTCAGGAGGCATGGGAGTTCCTTAAAAAGGAGATACTGAAGGCACAGTCTAAAACAGTGCCATTAAGGAGGAAAAATGGAAGGCATCTGAAGAAACCAGAATGGTTGACTAAAGAACTCTCAGCTGAGCTAAGAGTTAAGAGAAACATGTACAGGAAATGGAAGAAGGGGGAAACCACCAGAGAAGAATTTAAGCAAGTAGCCAGGAGATGTAGGGAGGAGGTCAGAAAGGCTAAAGCACAGAACGAGCTTAGGCTGGCCAGAGACATTAAAAACAATAAAAAGGTTTTTTTTAAATATGTCCGCAGCAAAAGGAAAAAGAAGGAGACAGTAGGGTCGCTACGCAGAGAAGATGGCGAATTACTCACAGGGGGGAGAGAAAAGGCAGAGCTACTTAACACCTTCTTTGCCTCCGTATTTTCCCAGAAGGATACAAGCACTCAACCTGGCGGTTGGGGAGCAGGGGAGGAAGCAGAGGAAATGAGGCACATAATAAGTAGAGAGGGGGTACAGGAATACCTGGCCGCATTGGATGAATTCAAGTCTCCTGGGCCAGATGAATTGCATCCTAGGATATTAAAAGAGCTAGCAGAGGTCATTTCGGAACCGCTTGCTATAATTTTTGAGAAATCTTGGAGGACAGGAGAAGTTCCAGCAGATTGGAGGAGAGCAAATGTTATCCCCATCTTCAAGAAGGGAAAAAAGAGGACCCAAATAATTATCGCCCAGTCAGCCTGACATCAGTACCCGGAAAGATCCTGGAGCAGATCATTAAGCAGTCAATTTCTAATCATTTAGAAAGCAACGCGGTAATCACGTGAAGTCAACATGGATTTCTCAAAAATAAGTCATGCCAGACTAATCTTATCTGTTTTTATGACAGAGTTACTAGCTTGATAGATGAAGGGAGTGCTGTGGATGTAGCATATCTCGATTTCAGTAAGGCCTTTGACAAAGTTCCCCATGACATTCTTGCAACGAAGCTAGTAAAATGTGGGCTGGACAGGGCTACCGTTAGTTGGATTTGTAATTGGTTGACCGACCGAACCCAAAGGGTGATCACGAATGGCTGCTTTTCGTCCTGGAGAGAAGTGACTAGCGGGGTGCCACAGGGTTCTGTCCTAGGCCCAGTGCTGTTCAATATTTTTATCAATGACTTGGATGAAGGAATAGAGGGCATGCTCATCAAATTTGCAGATGACACCAAATTGGGAGGGGTTGCTAATACGCCAGAGGACAGGATCAAAATTCAAAATGACCTGGATAGATTGGAGAGCTGGGCCAGGGCAAACAAAATGAAATTCAACAGAGAGAAATGTAAGGTCCTACACTTAGGCAGAAATAATGGAATCCACAAATATAGGATGGGGGACACGTGGCTGGATAGCAGTACGTGTGAAAGGGATCTAGGAGTCTTCATAGACCACAAGCTGAACATGAGTCAGCAGTGTGATGCGGCAGCCAAGAAAGCCAATGCAATTCTCGGCTGCATCAATAGGAGTATGGTGTCTAGATCGAGGGAGGTACTGGTACCACTCTACTCTGCTTTGGTTAGACCCCATCTTGAATACTGTGTCCAGTTCTGGGCACCCCAATTCAAGAAGGATATTGACAAGCTGGAACAAGTCCAGAGGAGGGCGACCAAAATGGTGAGAGGCCTGGAAGCCAAGCCCTATGAGGATAGACTTAGATTGCTGGGTATGTTTAGTCTGCAGAAGAGGAGGTTAAGAGGGGACATGATAGCCATGTTTAAATATTTGAAGGGATGCCACGTAGAGGAAGGAGGGGACTTGTTTTCTGCTGCTCCAGAGACCAGAACAAGGAGCAATGGATTCAAGCTGCAGGAAAGGAGATTCCACCTGAACCTCAGGAAGAACTTCCTGACAGTCAGGGCTGTCCGGCAGTGGAATCTGCTGCCTCGGAGTGTAGTGAAGTCTCCTTCCTTGGAGGTTTTTAAGCAGAGGCTTGATAGCCATCTGTCGGGATTGATTTGACGGTGTTCCTGCATGGCAGGGGGTTGGACTGGATGGCCTGTGTGGTCTCTTCCAACTCTGAATTTCTATGATTCTATGATTCTATGATAAGACAGGTCTTTGTTATGTAATCACACTGGATCACTACAATATGTTCCATGTAGGGTTAATTCAGAAGAGTCTTCTTTGGAAACTTCAGCTGGTCCAGACTGCAACCTCATACCTCCAACATTTCTCAGACGAACACTAGGACGTGTGCAGCCAAGCAAGGCAAGAGCAGGAAAAGTGTTAATGGAGTGCAAACTACTTTTCCACTTTGAACTCAGTTTGCAGCAACTGAAGAAATCTGAGGTCTAGGGGAGAAAGTGGGAAGAAGACAGAGAAGCCAGGACATTTTAAAAACAGCTGAAATAGTAGGAGGGCAGAGAATTAAAACTGTTTTTGCCAAATTGGGACAGTCAGAGAGTATGTAATTGTACTGGTGCTTAAGATCAAATGGAGAAGCCCTCTTCTGTTTCTTGCTGGCTGGGAGCTGCAGCTGTCAGCAGTGGTGGACCTAGCACATTTGACACCCAGTGTGGATCATTTTTTTAACACCCCCTCCTCCCTACAGCAAAATTATTTTCAGTAATCGTCATGAAAATGGAAGGAATAATAATAATGGCTAGGAAAGAAAAGCAGACGATGACAATTCTTCTTTATTGAACTTTGTGTATAAAGTAATCCCTCCACATTTGCAAGGGCTTGGGGCACAGAACCCTCGCGAAAGTGGGAAAAAAATGGAATTAACACCCGCCATCCATGATTCCCCTTCCATTCCCCTCCAGAGCTTCCCTTCTCATATTCTGTTGCCTCTGGCCCTGGTTTTGGGTGGAGGGAGAAAAAAAAGACAACCTAAAAGACTTACTGGTACTTTTCTCTTTGACAGACAAGAGAGGAATTCTGGAGTTCTGACTTCTTCCAGTGGCCATCTTGAGAAAGGAGCACCTGACCAATCAGTGGCGAATATACATGGCAGAGGGACCACACCTTCAGCGCTGAGAGGGGAGGCTTTGCTCACCCAAAAGGAAAAAAACTTCCATTTTAAACACAAGCCTCCCAAGCCTGGGGTGAGGAATGCAAGAGATAGGAGGAGGAAAATGGGTGGGAGAGGCAAGTATGTGCCTTGTGAATAATTAAATTTGTGAAGGTCAAACCCACATATGTTGAGGACTGTACAATCATGTCAGTAAAACAGCTACATAAATAAATAAACCGCAATCCTGCCTGTCTTTGCACTTTCTTCCTTGTCTTTCCTCAATAGTTGTGCCAAGTCTTTGCTATTTTTTGCTAGTAGTATGATGTCATCTGCGAATCTTGACATTTCTTCCTCCAGTTTTCAGGTCTCCTCCCTCTAAGTCTAATCCAAGTTTAATTTGTTTAGCACATAATTTAGATAGAGTGATAAAATGCAGTCCTGCCTCACCCCCTGCTGTTTCTCTGTATTCTGACTTGACAGTGGCTTCTTCTCCTGAGTATAAGCTACATGGCAGGACAATGTTGTGGTACCCTCATTTCTTTAAGAGTGATCCCTAATTTTTCATGTGTTACACAATCAAAGGCTTTGCTGTAAAGCACAGGCTGATTTTCTGCTGAAATTCTTCAATGTGCTCCATTATCCAATTTATGTTTGCAATATGCTACCTAGTGCTTCTTCCTTTTTTGACCGAGCTTGGTCATCTGGCAGTTCTCACTTCATTCAGTCTTTTTTTAAAAAAGCACCATTTTGCTTGCATTGGAGATGAATGCAATGGCCTGGTGGCTCCTGAGATCACTGGTGTCCCCTTTCTTGGGGAATGGAATGTGTATTGGGCATTTCCCATCTATGGGCCATTTCTTTGTTTTCTATATTTGTTCACAGATTTCAGTCAGAATTTGAGTGGATTCTCAGTAATCTGAAACAGCTTTATTGGTATGCCATCTGTTAGTGATTTATTTCCCCTAAGTGCCTTGAAAGCAGTTTTTACTTCACTTTCTAAAATTGTGGGTTCATCTTCAAATAGTTCTTGCTTAAACGAGTCTGTCATCCTTTCATCTCTTTTAAATAGTTTTTCAGTATGTTGTTTCTATCATCTTTTTTAGTTCTCTTGATCATGCAGTGTGTTCCCCTGTTGGTCATATACCATCACAAAATTCAATCAGCTGGTCTCTTGCTTCCTTTTGTGATCCTAGACCAAATTCTCAACCACCTTTGGTTCTGCCCTGGTTCCTACTTTTCCATTCTAATCACCTATGATTACCTGCTTGGTTGTGTGGTCAGTCCTCCCTCCTGGATTTGAGCACAGAGTCTTTGAATTTCTTCTTCTTCTGCTTCTGTAGGTGTGGCATACTCTTGGATGAGTTATTTTTCCCTTATTTTTTTTAATGGAACCTTAAAATCCAGGCTAGCTAACAACCCTAACAGGTACTAGGTAGAATGCCTAGAATCTGGATTTAATTTGATTAATCCTGTCATATGGGAGCCGTATAATATGAGCCTTGGATAATGCATGCATGCATGTCCCTTCAAGTCACCTGTTCGTTTATGGCAACCCGGTGAATTTCATAGGATTTTCGTACGCCAGGAATCCTCAGAGATGGTTTTGCTAGTTCATTCATCAGAAATACAACCTAAAGCACTTGGTATTTGCTGGCAGTCTCCCACCCAAGTACTAACCAGAGCTGACCCTGCTTAGCTTCCAATATCAGACATGATCTATGCTGTTTCCCAAATCTGAAACCTCCACCGTACTCACTATCCTGCAGGGAGGGAAAGATGTTGAATAAGGAAAATTATAATTCCCATTAGAGGATGAATGAAAAGGAAAAGGGGGCACAGAAGAACCTACAACCCCTTCATGACAAATTGATTTATATTTTAGCATGAGCTTTTGTGGATACCAATACTCTTCTCCAGTCAGTCATTGCACCTGAGGAGGTGGATTGATATCCACAAACTTTTGTGCTAAAATGTTAGGGCTATTTCCGCCCTACATTGTTATAGTGCTATTATTCCACTTTCAACATGGGGGTTGCAGTTTCTTGAGGACAAAGAGCTCTTTGGTTGAGAATTCTAAAGACCCCTCCCTAAACTGAAAATTCCTTAGGATGTTGAAAGTGGAATAATGGCACTATAAGTGTAAGGCTGAAAGGCCCATAATCTTAAAGGGAGTGGGAGTTCTTTTCCTCCCCTGCTCCATTTTCCCTTCTGCTGAAAGATACACTAGCAGGGCAACTTCTTCCAGGACTGACAGTTTCATTTCCAAAATGCAGCAGTACCTACTATTGCTCCACCCATTCTTTTCTGCCTTATTCGAGGAAATTCCAAGGGAAAGGGGAGGAAGGGAAGGGAGGAGATTAGCTTGCCTTGAGGTGGGTCACGTTCCTTGCAGCTGGGCCCTTCTCTTTTCTGGCCCTGCAGTGAGGGAACAGAGAGTGAGGAAGGGGCCTTGCACCCCCTTAATGTTTTTTACTGGGGTTGCTGCACCCCCACCCTGTTACTGTAGTTTCTAGTCTGGGGCTGTGGTCTATTAGATATCATTTCATATCACGAAATTGGTTATCCCAAACCGTTCCTCTCCACGTGCTTGCGAGGCCCCCGGACAAGCATGCACACGGGCACGGCCGAAAATAGCTGAACAATACAAGATAAAATCCAGGCAGTCCAATAATTGCTGGAATGCTGCTTCAGGAGATCTCCAGGCAAGTACTCTTTAAAACCACATTATACACGCATGCAGCATACAAAAGATCCCCCGCCCCGAGCAGGCAGCTTGACGAGCTGAATAGCAAACTGCTCGTTTGCGTACTGTCTGCACTATTGACAATTCTGTCATAATTCAATCATGCTAAATACTGACCTTTTGGAGGCTTTGTCTTCAGCCCGAAACCCATTGTTTTCCCTGGGAACGGACTAGCCTACAGGCACATTTTCCCCTATAAGAACCCCTGATTTTGAGTGCTTCTTTGGATCACTCCTGGCTTCCATCCCGCCTTGCTGTCCCTCCGTTCGCTGAGCCTTCTCTCAGCCTCCACATGCTGAGAATTTCTGCTCCAACTGACTTGTCTTCTGTCTGCCCGGGTTACAGGATCAGGTGTAGTATTTCCACCGAAAAATCCCTCTTAAAATCCCCTATCAAACTCCTACCTTTCTTTCACTAGATCTGTGTGAATGATTGCATACATAGATATTGACTGTATTTCAAAATAAAGAAAAACAATTATTATTTACTTCTGCTTGGTTATTGATTCGGCCTGACCCTGTAAACATTGGGTTCAAGATCTCGTTGGGTTGCCCTGCCTCTTGCATTGCTTAGCTTGTGCTCTTGCTAATTCTCATTCCCCATTATTTGGAGCACATTGAGTTGTCCCTCATGGGACCCCAGAAATCAGGGTAACAATCCCCTTTTGGTGGCTGGCTCTGATCCTCTGTGATTGCTTTCTGC
Organism: Ctenosaura bakeri; assembly: GCA_948474755.1. NCBI lineage: Eukaryota > Metazoa > Chordata > Lepidosauria > Squamata > Iguanidae > Ctenosaura > Ctenosaura bakeri. Next base: position 432,709 of record CAOLHI010000919.1, on the reverse strand, counting down.
TGACTTCTGAAATCTTTCCCTCAAATCCTTTCAGTTGCTAGGTTGATCTTGCTTTTATTTGTTTTTTTAAATTAAACAGTCCTTTATCTGGTATTTCTATCTTTTTTACAGTACTGTATTGATTTTTAAACTGCCTAGAATAATATATTGCTGTGTATCTTCAAGTTGTTTCCAACTTAAGGCAACACTAAGGCAAGCAGTTCTCTTGGCAAGATTTGTTCAGAGGTTTCTCATTGCGTTCATCTGAGGCTGAGAGAGTGGGACTTGCCCAAGGTAATCCAGTGGGTTTCTGTGGCTGAGTGTGGATTCAAACCCTGGTTTCCACCCAAAAATAACACCCAAACCACTACACAGGGCTTTCCAAATGGTGTGCCACAACATGTTAGTGTGTTGCCTGAAGTGTGTTGTTGCCTCATCTACAATCTTGGAAACATATGTTATTATTTTTAAATAATATATTTTTAAAAATATATGAAAGGTTTTCGTGAGATATGTTGTGTCCCCATACATTTTGTTATTACAATTTATGTATGTGTCTGTATCTCTTATAAGGGCTTAGTTTAACCTCCGATTTGCTAGTAAAACTGAAATTACTGTGTCACAAAATTATGCATGTCTAAAAAGTGTGCCACCAACATGAAAAGTCTGAAAAGCTCTGCACTACTCTGTGCTGATTCTGAGAATAATTTATACCTAATATAAAATCAAGAGAGCCAACAAGGTATAGAGTTTGAGCATTGGATTACAATCTTGGAGGCCAGGGTTCAATTCCCTGTTCAGTCATGGAAATGCACTGGGTGACTTTGGGTGTATCATGCACTCTCAGCCTAAGGGAAAAAAAAGTGTGATAGGCTTCCCATAAGTCAGAAACAACTTGAAGACACACAACAACAATATGAAAGGAAGGTGTACTTTGTAATAAAATAAATAAATGTATTTTACTAACAATTTACAAACAATTGGATATTACTGATAAATTTTGGTTTACTATTAATGTGACAAATAAAACCAATGTGGTTGTAGTGGTTTGAAGGTGGGACTACAACCCTGGAGATTAGGATTCAATTCCCTGCTTAGCCATGGAGTGTGGTGGAGTGGTGGAGTACGTAACAGCCTGGGGAAAAGTCAGGGTACAAATAACAGCTGCATTTCCGCTGTCTTAGGAAAGTCTACCTTAGTGCAGTGAGCATGAACTAAACAGGCAACTGCATTATTTCATTTATTTTTAAATTGCCCAATAACTATGGAATACAATTTAAGTGAAAACCAAAACTATAAAATAAAAAAACACAACAGATAAAAGAGCAGCAGATAAAAATAAAGTTAAATTAACAGAAGATCATAAAGGATAGAAAAGATTTTAAAGTACTAAACCTTTTATTATTATTATTATTGTTGAGAAAAGGAAAAAGACACACAACTGGTTTAGGAGCTAAATATAATTGGGCAGAGAGATCTCATTTTGAAAATTAGAACATCTGAACGTTTTCTGGAACTGAACTGTTCTATTCCCTTTCCCCTAGTGTACTTCCAGTTGGTGTTTTTATACTGGACTCTTCCAGAGTACTGTAAAAAACCAAAAGGTGCACAATGGACAGCCACAAAAAGCTCAATTATTACTAGTTGTTAACACTTGATAAGTTTTTACATCAACTTGGGGTATGTCCAGTCCCTGTAGAAGCTGAGCGGGGGGTGGGTATATGGCCTCCATAGAGGCAGTTGGCCAATAGTCATTCAGATGTCATGAGGCTAATTTGGCCAACCATTGTTCTGATCTCTTCAGTGCCTTTGCTTACTATTGGCTCTGGACTTTGTGAAACCTGTATGGGCATGCCTTCTTTTTTAAAGTAACAGAGTTCTAATGGTCTTAATATACTATCAGGGACTATGGCCCTTTCAACCCCCTACTTTCTTCTGATGTCTTTCCTTGGGGATCCCAGCTGTGGCTCTTCCAGGAGGGGAGCACAACGGGAGCATTCCCCTGCACGCCAGCTGCCTCCGCGAATGAAGGAAGCATGACGGCACCTCCTCTTCCTTCTGCAGTACAGTGCAGCCAGATACTTTCTCAGGCTGTGCTGGGGCAGGAAGTGCAGCCATTGTACTTCTGGACCCACCACAGACCAGGTAAGTCTGCAACCGTGGTGCAATTGTGAGCCATTGACAGGGAAAACCGACCAATGATTTGCTCTTTGATTGCAGTGCCTGGGGATGGGAGAAGGATGGGACTGCAGTGACATCACGCGTAGCTGTCATTGCAGTCCCGTCCCCATGGCAGGACAACAAAGTCCTGCGGAAAGGGCCTATCTCTGCTTCCTTCTCTCATCCAGCGAGGGGGAAGAAGTGTAGGAATGACCAAGAACCCAGTATGAATTGTATACAAGTCCTTGTGTTTGTTTGTTTTCTCTTTTGCTGCAATGTATCCTCAGTTCTTCTTTTTAAACACCTCCTGGATTGGAATAGAATGTAATCTGATACTGGTAACTACCACTGAATACACCATGACAACAGAAATGTCATCCAGTATTTTTTCTAAAGAACTACACTAACAAATACAGCAGCTAATAGAAACATTTATTTTGTCTGGAGACCTCTACTATTACTCTGTTCTCTACTCACTGAATGTTATGGTAACCCAAACTTTTCTCTTCTGTTTGTGACCCTCCTAGGCTTCTCCACTTCTTTTTCCACCTTCTTTCTTTTCACACAAACATACAGGCAAACCTATCTACTTTTTGCAGAGGGAGGAAATACAGAATAGATGCACAATGTCTTTTGATTTCCAGACCTCTGTCTGGAAACAACCTGTCAGATGCTGCTGGAGAGCAAGGCATGAGGAAGCTCTTTCCCTCATGTTTTGTCTGTTTTGCCACTGATGGAACAAAATGCAACACTCCGCACGTGGATGTTAAAAGGGACCAAGGAGTTCTGGCACGGAGGTCGTCCACACCTTGGATCAGACTAGGTGCGGACTATTTAACTAAGGTCCACACCTTAGTCCGATCCAAACCGCCCCCAAGTGGTCCTCCAGCGTGCTAAGTAAAGACTGGAAAAATCCGGTCTTTCAATTTTCTGGAGTGTGCCATTGTGTGCCATTCCTACTTACCTGTGTAGTTGCATGATCAGTGTCATCGGTTGGTCTGCACCCACGAAGACACAGGAAGCCGCCATTTTCAGCCGGAGCAGTGTGGATCTAAAGACCTCTCACTGCTCCGGTTCTCCCTGGACTAATGGAGGAACCCTGCGGAAGGGCTCAAGGGAAAGTCTGTATTACTTTGGACCCAAGAAGAACCGGTACATAACAGCACGGAGGGATTCACTCACCTTGTGTGGAAAGGGCCTTAATAGCTGTTATTCCACTTTCAACATCCTGTGGAAACCTGGGGTTTGCAATTTAGGGAGGGACCTCAAAGGCCTCTCCCTAAACTGCAAACCCCAGGATTTCATAGGATGCTGAAAATGGAATAGTAGCGCTGTAACAAGCTAGTGCAGAAATGGCCCAAGAAATATGTACAAAAAGTCATATGTTGTTTTAAAAATGCATTCAGAAATAGTATGAATTTCCTTAACAGTTTAAGGAAAAAATTGCAAATTGATATGGGAATGGAGAAAGCAGACTGAACACATGGAATACAGACAGAAACTGGAAACAGACTCATCTGTCCATTCCGAATTATGTGGTGAAGGGGCAAGCGATGTGTTTGCGTATGTCTGTGGTTGAGGCAAAAATACACTCTTACCTGCATTGTGAGAAAGCAAACGTAGAGATGCAAACATCTGCATGTCTGAGCACCATCAACCAAGAATATCTGATCAGCGTCTGCTGAAGAATGCCAAAATGAAGCAAGGGGAAGGAACGTCTGTTAGCATGACATTTAATCTGCTGGTTAACTTTATATCTTAGACCTGTTATCCAACATTCCATTTTCAGAGCTGTCCCCAGTTAATGAAATAGCTGGGCTTCTGGAAAAATCAAGTATTTCCTGAGCTATGCAGCGCAGCTTTGGATGTTGTGGGTTGCAGCTGCCAGAATCTCACCCCTGCCTTTCAGAATCTGGAAACAATGTATGCAGTTTTCCTCCTTCCCTTTCCCACCATCTGGATGATGATCTGGGTTTTTTTCCAGTGTCTGCCACCACCTGTGGTTAGATGACAACAAGATAGGGAAACACTGGGATCCATGAAATGTACAGCTGTGAAGCTTTATGTTCCTTCCAAAACTGTGTCAGTTTAAATGTTGCCATTCACAGCATGTCTTCACATACTTTGCATGCACAACAAGTGTGCATTGGAGTGGCACTTCTCAAGTCATGCCAGCTCCCTCTGTCTCATGCCAACATACCCTACAATTGTCCTGATTTGGCAGAAACTGTCCTGATTAATCCTCTATTGATCACTTTTCAGATGCTTTTTAAAATGACCCAGTTTCTCTCCCCTCTTCCCATTTCCCCCCTTTGTCCTCAGCTTACTTTGGTTGCTGCAAACTCACTTCAAAGTGCAAAAGTAGTTTGCATTCCATTAACTCAGTAGTGGCGAGAGAAGGGGGAAAAATCTCATCCTTCCCAGTAGCAAACTGCTGCACATTCTCCTAGCCTATGTATTTTTCCTCATTAATAAATGTTTCCATCCTGACTACACTCTGATGTTGTGTGGTTGCATGTGTCCCAGATTTCATATACAAAATATTGGAGGATATGATTTTAATCCACTCCCTCCCCTTTCTGAAATCTACTTCCTGATTCTGTCCATCTCTCCCCAATTGCTCTTTTGTTCCACCTGTGGTGCTTTCTTACACTTGAGTGTCAATGAAAGCAAAATGCTGAGAGCTGAATGCCCAGAGAAAAGGAAAGAGTTTTGTAAAACGTGACTAGCTTCTTGCAGAACCTGAATTACTACACTGAAGCAGAGCCCTGGATTAGACATCCGCTCTCCTGACTGTCAAAACAAGACGAAACATGAATAAGTGGACTTCATTCCAAATGGCATGACCTTCGTTCAGACAGTGAAAGTACAGAATCCAACCTTTCTTATTTAGTCAGCTTGTCTTGTGAACTGTGTTTTTAAACTAAAAAATATTACAATTTGCAGGGGCAAAAAGACCAAACATAATTGTTTTGCAACAAGTCAGTGTTATTTTAAAAATTATCTCCATTATTTTCCTGGTGGCGCAGTGGTTAAATGTCAGTACTGCAAGCCACAAGGTTGTGAGTTCGATCCTGCCCGGCTCCAAGGTTGACTCAGCCTTCCATCCTTTCGCAGGTCGGTAAAATGAGTATCCAGCTTGTTGGGGGCATGTATAGAAATGTTTCGAAATATGTGCTATTTGTAAGTTGTTCGCCACCTTGATCCATATGGAGAGGTGGGATACAAATAAATAGTAGTAGTAGTAATAATAATAATAATAATAATAATAATATTCAATAGGATATTTTCGCACGGCATTTCCGAAGCGAAAGGGCCCCTTGAATGTCGCGTAAATGTGAGGAGCAGTTCACACGACACACTCATATTTGCGCGATGCTCAAGGGCCTAACGCGGACCACACATGCATTTTTTCATTTTCGGCTTAAAGCCGAAAATGCTGTGTGGTCGTGCATCGCTCTGGGCCCCGCACGCACTTACCTGGTGTGCGGAGCCTCAAGAGCCGGGCTGATCGTGCTTCCTGTGCAGTGCAGGCTGGGAAAGGTCCCAGGCTGCACTGCAGAAAGAAGAGGCCAGGAAGCAGCTGCAGAGCCGAAGCAGCAGGGACGCGAGAGCCTTCCTCCTCAGGCTTCTTGCACTAGCCCCACACCCCAGCTCCGCAAAAGGGTAAGGTGCAAAATGGGTCTTAAAAGGAAGGCTTCTTTCTTCTCAAGCCTGTTGCCTAACACATTTGCTGCTCCCCTCTGAGAAATGCACCCTCCACTCTGGGGGCAAGTCTTGTCTTTTGCTCTTAGGAAAAGTTTTAGAAGGCTCTTCCAATATGCAGCAGGGACAGGCTGCCGAGCAGACCTCAGGTCTGCTTCAAGCTCTGTGCCTAACTTGTTTGCTGTCCCCCTCTGAGAAATGCACTCACATTGGGCTTGAGATAGATTGTCATGTGACCAGTAGGCAAAAAGAGAGGGAGATATTGTTCAAAGTCGTAAGGTTTCTGGATTAATATGTTATGTTACTGAACGAAGGGCATCAAGTCAGTCATTAAAAATATACAAGTCTCGAGTCGAGTCAGTGCATCATTTATGGCCGAATCGAGTCTGAGTCGAGTCACTGAAGTGACTTAAGTCCCCACTTGAGTCCAAGTCTATCTACTCAAGTCTACATCACTGGCTTTGAGATCTGCTGGAGAGGCCCTTCTCTCTGTCCCACCACCTTCATAGGTGCATTTGGTGGAAATGCAGGAGAGGGCCTTTTCAGTGGCTGCTCACAGGCACTGAAACTCCCTTTTCAGAGAAGTCAGACTGGCACTTTCCCTGCCTGCTTTCCAGAGACAATTAAAGACATTCTTATTTCGGCAGGCATTTAAGACATCACTAGCATGAAGAAAGGTGCTGGTTATTTTCATTGTCATTTGTTTGTTGTTTTTAATATGTATTTTAATATTGTTTTAATTACTACTATTCATTTAATGTGTGTTTTAACTTTTGTATGCTATAGTTTTAACTATGTTCTCTTTTCAAATTACTGTAAGCCGCTTTGAATCCTTTCAAGGAGAAAAGCAGGATATAAAGATTACTACTACTACTAATGATAATAATAATAATACCGGTGCTATGAATTCTACTCAGAAGTGAACCAGGAGCCAGGCGAAGTTTTTTCAACACAGGAGTTATGTGTTTTCTGCAGCTGAGCCTAGGCCCTTTTCGCACTAGGCTTTTTACGTGAGTGGGGGCGGGCGGCTTGCGGGAAAAGCCTAGTTCGGGACCCTGCCGGTTCCCCCCGCAGCCGAAGGAACCAGCTGGGAAACGGCACCGTCCCGGAGGCGGCGGCGGCTCGCGACTCCATCCCCCCCGCGCGCGCAAGAAAGGAGCCCGTCGCTCCTGGCACGCGCGGGGGGGCGGGCGCGACTGTCAGGAGCGAGCGACAGTCGCGCCCGCCCCCCCGCGCGCGCCAGGAGCGAGCGACAGTCGCGCCCGCCCCCCCCGCGCCCGCGCGCGAGCGGGAGGCTGTCGCGAGCAGCCCCCTGCCCGTGCGAAGCAGGATGCTCTCGCATCCGCCGCGCTAGCTCCCCGTCCCGCCCCTTCCTTCCGCACGGGCGGAGGGAAGGAGGCGCGACCTGGCCGCCTCCCCGACGCACCGCACTACAGGTGAGTGCGTGTGGGCGCCGGGAGCGTAGCGCGAGCGCGGGGTGATTTTCGCTTGAAAGCGAAAATCAAAAACCCCGCGCTCGCACCGCTGCAGCCCCGTGAGAGCGCCGGAAGTGGGAGTGCGTCGTGCGGAGCGACGCTCCCACTCCCGCACGGCTCACGGGGCTATTTCGCCCGGGAAAGCCCGTGCGAAAAGGGCCCTAGTCAGCATTCTGCCCACTGCATTTTGGACCTCCTGAAGTCACCAAATAGTTTCCAAAGGCAGCTCCATGGAGAGTGCATTACAGTAATCTTTCTAGGAGCAGATGTGTTTCTCAAAGTAAACAACAGATCACTTTGTCCTGCTCCAGACCTTGATGATGGCGCTAAAGCCTTAGTGGAGAGCTGAGAAGGTGAACTCCAGAGAAGGTTAATTCTGAGTAAATATGCAGACGATTTCACTGAGCTGAATATGTATGCACAGAATTTACTCTGTGTTTTGGGCCTCAGTACAATTTGATTTCTCTCTCTCTTTCTCTCTCTCATCTGAGAACGTGGCACAGTCAAAGGGATTGAACTCTTTTCTCCTTTGAACCTTGATTCTGCATTTGCTGCCAAAACCAAAACCAAACCACAAGAGATCCGTCTCATCTAGTTTTATCCTCAGATAAGCTAGAAGAGAGTTCTACGGACACCTTGGACTGCTAAAAAGACAAATGAATGGGTCCCAGAGCAAATCAAGTCTGAACTTTCCCTACAAGCCAAGATGACTAAACTAAAGCTGTCATTCCATGGACATACCACAAAACAACATGACTTACTGGAAAAGATGTTCAAGGCCGTAGGAAAAGAGGAAGACCACAATCCCAGCAGAATCAAGGAAGTCAGGCATTGCTCTGATTTTGCAATACCTGAGTGGGACTGCTGAGGACTGAAGCTCTTGGATTGTCTCATTTATAAGTTGAAATCAATTTGATGGCAAATAACAACAAGCTACAGAGGTTCCTTGACCTTACCTATTTGATGGTTACACAGCTGTTGAATAATCTGATCCCATCAGAAAAATAATTAGTTACTTAGGAACAAATACAACCAAGCCTTCAGGCAATACAAGAGAAGTAATGGAGAATGTGATGCTTATAGATACGAAGATGAGTTGTGACTTAATTTAAGAAAAAAAAATCTAGACACACATTGTTTTCTGTCCCTTGCACATACCTTTCCATTGATCTAATACTTGGGGACAGGGAGCTGGTAAGGACCAGAAAGAATAGTATATTATTCATACCTTCCAACTACCCTGATTTGGCAGGGAGAGTCCTGATTAATCCTCTCTCTTCCCATGTTTTCAGCTGATTTTAAAATGTCCCAGATTTTTCTTCTCCTCCCAGTGTTCCTCTTTGTCCTCTGGTTGTTTCAGTTGCTCCAAGTTGAATTCACGTAACAAGGAGGACAGCAAAGTGCAAAAGTAGTTGACACTCAATTAATTCAGCAGAGGGTAGACCACAGGGGAAGGTAGAATCTTGCCCTTCCCAGTAGGTTCTAAAAAACACAAACTGCCTACAAGACTATGGCCCTTTGTGCACGACATTTGCCATGCAAAAGGGCCTCCGGAGCATTACGCGATTGTGAGGAGCGTTTCAGACAACATCCTTGCAATCGTGCGATCCTGCTGGGGCCAGCAGACGCCGATTGCACACAATTTCATTTTCTGCTTGTAGCTGAAAATGGTATGCAATTGTGCATTGCTCTGGGGCCCCACACACACTTACCGTGCCCAGCTGCACTGCAGAAGGAAGAGGAGGAGCCCTTACGTTGCCTGCTGGCCAGCAGGCATCAACTGTGGAGCCGAAGTAGTGGGGACTCGCAAGAGGCGGCTCACGTGATCCCCGCGCTGGAAAGAGGTAAAGTGCGGAAAGAGCCTATCATAGGGGACCCGTTACTGAAAGAAAGATATACTACATCCACAGCACTCTCCTGATCTGCAAAGCTCATAACTCTCTATCTCTTTCTTTTCTCTCTCAAAATAAGTTAGATTAGTTTTCTTGTGTGCAGATTGACTATTTTAATGATCTGTTCTAGAAATTTTCCTTCTATTGACCTTAAGCAGACTGGTTGGTACTTTCTGTGGCCTTCTTTTTTTGTATTTTTGGAAGATGGGGACATCATTTGCTCCTCCTCCAATCTGTTGTGGCCTCTCTTGTTCTCCTAGAGTTTTCAAAGATTACTGATAGTGACTCTGAGATTATATCTGCAAGTTTCTTTGGATGCAGTTCATTTCGCCCTGGAGACTTGAATTCATTTAGAGTAGCCAGGTATTCCTTTACTACCCCCTTACCTATTCTGGGCTGCAGGCCCCTTACTGCATGATTTATTTTATTTTCCACTGTTAACAGCACTGCTTTCCTTTTGGGAAAAGACTGGAGCAAAAAAGGTATTAAACAGTTCTGCCTTCTCTCTTTCCCCTCTAGCATTTCACCATCTTATCTATGCAACTCCAAATGTAGCCAAATCCCCACTTTTTATTATTTGTAACCTCCTGAGGAAGTTTGAGCTTATTCTGAGTTTTAACTTTTCTGACTTTTTCCCTACAAGTACAGGCTAGTTGTTTGTAGTCCTCTTTGGTATTTTTTCTCTTCTTTCATTTTTATATACATCTTTTTAAAATTCCAGCATCATGGACTCCCTTCCCTCTGAACATTCCTGATCGTGGGATCTCAGTCAGTATTTTCCTCAGCTTACTGAAATCAGTTTTCTCGAAGTCCAGAGTAACTATCTGATTATGGCCATTTCTGCACTACACTGTTATAGTGCTATTATTCCACTTTCAATATCCTGTGGAATTCTGGGGTTTGTTAGGGAGGGGCATTTAGAATTCTCAGCCAGAGAGCCCTTTGACCTCAGGAAACTACAAACCTCAGAATTCCACAGGACATTGAAAGTGGAATACTAGCACTATAACAGTGTAGTGTTGAAATGGCCTATATTTGACTTTTCCTTTCCTATGTATAACAAACTCCAAGAGGACATGGTTACTCCTGCCCAAGGACCCACTATTTTTACCCCACTGACCACATCATCTCTGCTGGAGTCAAATTGAAAATATCTGATCTCCTTATTGTCTTCTCCACCTTTTTTACAATACAATCACCTGCAAGGCTAGTGAGGAATTTGCCAGATCTTACATCCTTGGCAATGTAACTCCAAATAAAAATCAGGATGGTTGAAGCAGAAGTTGCAGTAATACTATAGCTCTTGTTTTCAATATTTGGTCATTTGTTTCAGGAAGGCATGATCCAAATCTTCAGCCTGGCTGGAGGGTCTATAGTAGACCCCTACAATGGGGCCACTGTTGTTTCTCTTGCATTTATCTTTTATTCTAATGCACTGAACCTGCTTTCCATTCTCTAAGTTCTCTGTATAGGTGAACACATCCTTAACATGTAATGATATTCTGTTACTGCGGTCTAGGCCTACCCAGAGATAGCACTCGATATCACTTTGATATCAAACAATTCAGCTTTCCTCTGCCACCCCGCTCCACGTGTTTGTGAGGCCTCTGGACAAGCATGTAAACAGGCACGGCTGATAATTGCTGGACATTCCATTCTCCACCCAGGCAGGCCAGATATAGCCGGCTCATCGCTTCAGGGACCTCTCCGGCAAACACCTCATTGCATATGTGCGATACTAACAAAGGCTCCCTACCCTGAGCAGGCAACCTGACAAAGCTGTACTAAGCGCTCTGCATTTGCATACTGGCTACACTATTGTTAATTCGGCTCTGATTCAATCATGCTAAATTCTGACCTTTCCAAAGCTTTGTTCCATGCCTAAAACGCATTGTTCTCACCGAGTAAGGCATGGCCTGCAATCACAATTCACCTATAAAAACCCCTGATTCCTTGGATTCCTTCGACTGCTCTAGAGTTCCATCCCGCCTTGCTGTCGCTTTGCTTGGTGAGCTCCCCTCAGCCAATCGCACTGAGCTTCTTCATCACACCTCAACTTCACTCTCAAGGTCCAGGACTACAAGACAGGTGTTGTATCACCCATTTCGCTCTGAAAATCCCTATCCCTAAGTCAATCTCTGATTCCTTAGTTATCTGTGTGACTGTGGTGTCTTTAATATTTGTCTGTACTTAATAAACATCATTTTTATTATTCTAACCCATCTGGCTGCTTGACTGACCTGACCCCGTAGACACTGGGTTGCAAGATCCTGCTAAATTACCCTACCTCTTGCTAGCTTTAGTGAGTGCTCCAGCTAATTTCCCCCAAAGTTGCGTTGTGATTTGGTCATTTAGGTGTCCCTCCCGGGACCCCCAGAAATCAGGGTAACAATTCCTCTACCTTTTCTATTTGGTTTATATCTTTGGACTAAATTACTGTTCTCCCTCCACTTTGGCAGATTTGGCCTTGGCAAAAATTTGATTATTCACAAGTGCGTGTACCTCCCCCCCATTCTCCTCCTCCCAATCCCATGCATTTTGCCCTGGTGCACACAACTCGTGCTGAGGCGAAACGGAAGGGAAGGGGGATGCAGAAAGGCTTGTGTGGGTCTTCCTTCCCCCTCTGGAGCCCTCCTACCCCTTCTCATGCAAAATGGAAGGGAATGGTGGGGAAGGCTCACAGAAGTTCTCAGCACCAGGGCAAAATAAATAGGAAAGGCGGAGGCGGCTCAGGAGGGGAAAGCAAGGCTTCCACAAGCCTTTCCCCACCCCCCATTCCCTTTCATTCTGCATGGGAAAAGGAAGGGGGGAGCCCTGGAAGGAAATGGGAGTGGGAATGGGGGGACAGTGATGTAGACTTGAGTCGATTGACTCGGACTCAAATCGGACTTAAGTCACCTCAGTGACTTGACTCGGACTCGACTTGGCAACAAAGATGCACTGACTCGACTTGATTCAAGACTTGTATATTTTTGAGTGACTGACCTGCTGCTCTTGGTTCAGTAACATAACACATTCATCCAGAAACCTTTCTATGTTTAAAAATGCTTGCATCTCTTTTGGCCTACTGGTCACAGGACCATCTGTCTCAAGCCCAAAGTGTGGGTGCATTTCTCAGAAGGGAACAGCAGACAGGTTAGGCAATGGGCTTAGGGTGGACTTGAGGTCTGCTCAGTAGCCTGTCCCTGCTGCATATTGGAGGAGCCTTCTAAAACTTTTCCTAAGAGCAGAAGGCCAGACTTGTCCCCAAAGTATAGGGCATGGTTCTCAGAGAGCAGCAAGTGTGTTAGGCAGTGGGCTTGAGAAGGAAGAAGCCTTCCTTCTACAGCTTTTGAAGCTTCAGTAATGGGGAGTGAAAAAGATCATATTCTCCACTTCCAAAGCTGCAGATTCTTTTATGCCCATTGGCACAAAATCCTCAAGCTTCAGGAAGGGAGAGTAAGAAGGTCTTATTCTTCACCTCTGAAGCTGCAGATGGCAATATCACAAAAGTGGAGGGCCAATTCTGCTTAAATAGTTAAAACTGACTTTATTGGTCTCTGTCCAGAAATTCTGGAATATTGGTTGGGATATAAAGTTGGCTCCCAGACTTGAGACTTGACTTGAAACTATCTTCAGGACTTGAGACTTGAAGTAAAAGACTTAAATACATAACTGGAGGATGGGGTTCATGTTTTTTCTACTTTCACAAGGTTTCTGCTCACAGAATCCTCACAAAAGTGAGGGGCCACTGTATACCTTTCCATTACTACATTCCAATCATGAAACTCACCATATCAGGTTGCAGTGATGCTTATTAAATCATATTTGCCTTTCTGTGTCAACAGTTCAACTTCATCTTATTTATTTCCCATTTTCTGTCATCTTCTCCAGCCGATTCCTTGTTCGGGCTTTTTTCCTACTCACTCTTGGCCTCTTGTACTTTTGGCCCAATTCCCCCTCTATCACTGAATCTATTACCCCCATTATTTGGTGTCTCCTGCCATCTGGAATACTGTCTCACTCCCCCATGAAACTCAGTTGAAAACTCTCCTGATCAGGTTTGTGATACTCCTAAAACTATGTTTTTTCAACTGCTGTGAGATGCAACACATCTCTTACCAGAAGTCCTTCTTAGGCCATTTCTACATTAGATAGTTATAGTGCTATTATTCCACTTTCAATATCCTATGGAATCCTGGGGTTTGCAGTTTAGGGAGGAGCTGGCTGCCCCCTCCCTAAACTGCAAACCCCAGGATTCCATAAGATGTTGAAAGTGGAATAATAGCACTATAACTGTCTAGTACAGAAATGGCCTTAATGTCAATTGCACTGACAAGGTTGATAAAATTGAAGATGGGCTTTATGGCTAGAAGGTTTGAAAAATTGTAATTTAGATTACCAGGTTGCAGATATTTCCATAAGAGTAGGTATTACTGAACTATGAGCAAACATGGAAATTTGGAAGTCAGATGCATTCAAATGTGAAGAATTCATTTCAGTTTGAAAGGCAAAATTGTACATCTGCTCTACAGTTTCTCCATTACAAAGAGAGCGCAAGAGGGGGAATTATTACTCTCTCTCTCTCTCTGTCTCTCTGTGTGCTAGTAGTATAGTACTCTCACAGTATTTTCCAGTATCTGTTGATAAAATTTGGGATAGCAGCCAGATTAGAACAGCACAGGAAGCTTGACACAATTGATCTTGGTGGGAGGCACGGTTGGTTATCTTTCATCCTGCTATCCAGATGTTGCTGAAAATGCCCAGAAGTGATACATTTGTAATTAAGTATGAATCTTTCTCTCCCGCCCCAACCAGCTTTCCTTTCAGCTGGCTGTTTAGCATCTAGTGGGAGGCATAGAAATCTATGAAATATAGCAACCAAACGGCTTGTGTAAAGCTTTGGCAGCTCCAAATCTCTTACAATCTAATCCAGGCTGGAGTGAAGCAACACCAAACAATTTCCGACAGGTGAAAAAAACAACGGAGTACTGCAAACAAGGCCAGTTTTTTTGCAAATGGAATGCCGTCATTATTTCTTCCTTGCTACTGCCTTTTTCTCCCCCTTCCATGTTAGGTCTCCTATGTCTTTAATAGGATTACATAATGATCAGGCAATTGTAGCTTCAGCTGTTATGGAAACTGCAAGGCTGCCCCAGTTATCCGTGGTCGGGTAATCTCCACAATAGGCTACTGCCCACCCTCCAGCATTTCATAGATGAAAACTGGGGCACCTGTGGACAAGCAAGATCAGAGCACGGTCAGGAGAGCAAAAGTAATGAATGAGGAAGAACACAGCAGCCAGGAGAGACTGCAACTGCTTTTGCCTAAAGCAAAAGCATTGTCCACCAGCTCTTCTTGTTAGGGTGGTAGACTCCTACCGCAACGTTGCTTTTATTTCTTTCTCCATTTAGTTTTACCCAAATGCTTCCTCCACTCTGATCATTCTCGTGGCTTTCCATACAAGTGAATTTGTCTTTGACATAGAATGCAGCTACTCCTCCTTTTCTGCACCATCTATTTTTTGGAAGTGGCTATACTCTTTAATTGTCATATTCCATTCATGAGAGTCATTCCTCCAAATCTCTGTTATACCTATAAAATCATATTTACCTTTCTGCACTAGAACTTGTTCTTGAGTTTGTTTCTACTCTGTGCACTGGTACACTGATTCTTAACCTGTGGGCAAAGGACCCCAGAGGGCTGACAAATGTCCTCATAGGGGTCTACGAAGGCTTGAAGAAATGTTCATAGAATCATAGAATCATAGAAATGAAGAGTTGGAAGAGACCACACAGGCCATCCAGTCCAACCCCCTGCCATGCAGGAACACCCTCAAAGCAATCCCGAGAGATGGCCATCAAGCCTCTGCTTAAAAACCTCCAAGGAAGGAGACTCCACCACACTCCATGGAGGCAGCAGATTCCACTGCCGGACAGCCCTGACTGTCAGGAAGTTCTTCCTGAGGTTCAGGTGGAATCTCCTTTCCTGCAGCTTGAAGCCATTGCTCCTTGTCCTGGTCTCTGGAGCAGCAGAAAACAAGCCCTCTCCTTCCTCTATGTGGCATCCCTTCAAATATTTAAACATGGCTATCATGTCCCCTCTCAACCTTCTCTTCTGCAGACTAAACATACCCAGCTCTCTAAGTCTATCCTCATAGGCCATGTCTTCCAGGCCTCTCACCATTTTGGTCGCCCTCCTCTGGACTTGCTCCAGCTTGTCAATATCCTTCTTGAATTGGGGTGCCCAGAACTGGACACAGTATTCAAGATGAGGTCTAACCAAAGCAGAGTAGAGTGGTACCAGTACCTCTCTCGATCTAGACACCATACTCCTATTGATGCAGCCTAGAATTGCATTGGCTTTCTTGGCTGCTGCATCACACTGCTGACTCATGTTCAGCTTGTGGTCTATGAAGACTCCTAGATCCCTTTCACACATACTGCTATCCAGCCACGTGTCCCCCATCCTATATTTGTGGATTTCATTATTTCTGCCTAAGTGTAGGACCTTACATTTCTCTCTGTTGAATTTCATTTTGTTCTCCCTGGCCCAGCTCTCCAATCTATCCAGGTCATTTTGAATTTTGATCCTGTCCTCTGTTATGACATCCTGTTATGACCTTCTACGGGAGGGAGGGAGGGAGGGAGGGAGGGAGAGAGAGAGAGAGAGAGAGGAAGAAAGAAAGAAAGAAAGAAAGAAAGAAAGAAAGAAAGAAAGAAAGAAGAAAGAAAGAAAGAAAGAGATTTGCATAGAATCATTCCAATAGAAATATGGTAATAGAAGTGTGTAGAATTACTTATTTCTCACTTCCTCTGAATCTGAAGGCCTTTGACGAGCAACTTTAAATAATAACTTGGTGTACTTTGGGATTTTAAATATTGAGTTGAGTCTTGATAGTACACAGCAACAAAAGATATTTAAAGGGGCTGAATGGTAAAGAAAAGGTTAAGAACTGCTGCCTTGGTATATAGATATCTAAAGCCTTGTTTGTGCTCACCTTCTCTTCTACTCTTTGTGTTGGTGTATAGACGTCTAAAGCCTTGCTGGTTTTCACCCGTTAATTTGCTGTCAGTTTTATTCTGGCTCCCATCCTCTCCCTCAGCTCCTCCTCTAGAATTCACATCCTTGTGGTTAGAGTTTGCCTTTGGGTAAGTGTTTGAGCTGTCATCGCCAGCCTTTCAGGGATTTCGTTTAAAGCGCTCTTGATCAGACTTGCCATGCTTCTGCCAGAGAGATTCTTCCCGGTCTTTGTGAGGTGCAGCCCATCTGTAGCCCTGAAAAAGTGAAGACCGTGGAGCCAGAAGCCAAACCTCTCCCATTGACACCATCTGCGTAGCCAGTCTTTCACCTACAATATCTTTCGTCCCTGTGTGGTCTTCTGTTTTTTACTAGTAGAAAGGGCAAGAATAGCACCTGCTAAACTTTTTACTTTCCTACCCAGGGCTTCATAGGTCATAATCTGGCTCAATTGTGTTCTTTGCAGTGCTGTTGGTATCTACATGAATTGTGAGAAAGGGGAACTTCTCTGTGTTCTTGATGAGCTTCAGCAAGTCATCAGTGACATACCAGATACATACGTCAAGAAGACAGCACACTTTCTGATACATCTTGTCTGGCACACAAGGTCCCTATACATCCCAGAACAATCACTCTCCTACCTCCAGCACCTTTCTTTTCTCTTTGCTGCTATTGGTGGTTAAGTTGGCTCCTTCCCTGGCATGCCGTCTCTCTTGCTGCCATTCTCCTGCATGTGCTTCTTCACCAATACCTTCAGGAAGATGTAAGAAGCAATTGCTTGGTTGGAGCTGTTCCACATCCCTTATGCATGGTCTCATCCTGGTGGTGATTGTCCTCCAGGGTGCACCTTCAGTGTTACAACCCTATTTGTTTCCAGTGATAGTTTCTTCCTGCTGGTTCCGTGTTACAACCCTCAAAGCACTCCCGACAGATGGGTGAATGCATTTCTAACAATTGCGTACCTTCCAACATTTCACAGATGAAAACTAGAACATGTGTCAGCATCAGAGTGTAGTCAAGATGCCAGAGATTATTAAGGAGGACAAAAAAATAAGCCAGGAGAGGCTGCAGCAGTTTGCTTTTGCTTGTGTCTACTGGGAAGGGCAAGATTTCACCCTTCCTCCTCTCTCCCCCTTGCTGAGTTAATTGCATGTAAGTTGCTTTTTCACTTTGAACTCAGTTTGCACCAATGCAAGCAAGCTGAGGACAAATGGGGAAAATTGAGAGGAGGAGAGAGAAACTGGGACATAAAGGCAGCTGAAAAAGTCAGAGACAAAGGATTAACTAGGACTGTACCTGCCAGAATGGGAAAGTGGAAGGGTATGCAGTTGCTGTGGGGAGGTGTGTGGGCAGGGTTCATTGTAACCCCATATTGTTTTGAGCTATCTATTACTATGGAATGTATTTGGGGGTGGCTTGATCTCAAGTGGGTGATGAATGTTGGGGTTGCAACCTTTGCATGCTTAATTAACTGACTAGTGAGTTTGCATGTCTATTGTAGGCATAGATAAGACTGCCTAGGGTAAACTTCCTGTTGTTTGATCAACACCCACTTCCGCTTGCATGTTCTCTTCCTCTTCCCTTTTTTGTTCTTTGGCTTCCCTACATGTGGTCTCTGATCCTCACATGCTTTCCTGTAAGCATGTGGGTACTTAATTTCTTCTTACCTTTCTTCAAGAATTTGAACCTGTGTAAACTATGGACAAGGTTATGTGAGTAAATCCTTTTTACATATTTTTAACCAAATTGTTTGTGTTTACTTTGAGCTAGATTAAGTGTGTCTGGGGTGAATGATAGGGGTGGGGCTGGTAATCTGTTCAACTTCCGTTTGTGCATTTACTAAATGCTCTGCTGGTTGGGAGACTTATTACTAAAAATCTCTCAATTCCCCAACAATGAAGACTCATTAGTTATACAAAAGACCTGCTTCCCAGTGAAAATGAAATCTGTTAGAATTGAAATGCTGATATGGTTTAAGACAGCTGACTGGAGTTTTGGACTATTTTGGGGACACACCATACTCATGATAAGTGCCACTGGTTCAAAATTTGCCACTGTATCGCTCTTGATCTCTTTGCTATTTTATCAGAAAATGGAATCATTGTCATTGCAGCCTGTTAAAAAATATGGTTTGATTGTTACAAAGAGAACTCCCTTCCCTTAGCAAGCCAAGTGCAGCTTACAGCATGCCTCTTTAAAGCTATTCTGTTTAAGCCACAGATGCTAAATGAATTCAACAGACAGACAGAGAAATGGAATGTCAGCGTTCCAGTCTGCTGCCTCGAAGCAAAAGCCTTCACACACACACACACACACACACACACACACACACACACAGAGACAAAATTTCTTGTCTCATTTTCCAAAGTTGCCCTAGGCTCTGTATTTCAGATGTAGTAGTCTTGTCAGTCTTCCTAACCTAATTTGGAAATAATTAAATTTTAAAATATTGAAGGGATTAAATATATATTTTTTCCCAACTCCCTTTGCTATCCCTTTAAAAATGGGTGAATTTTTTTTCCAGCACTCAAACAGGGAGGGGAAAAAAACTTGAAGTGTGTTGCCATGCCTATGATCTGTTGCCACGATTATCACTAGAATGGCAGACCTGTGTTTTAAAAGTTTCACTGTCTCTTTCTCCCACTTTCCCCCTTTGTCCTTGAGTTATTTCCATTGCTTCAAAGTGAGTTCACAGTTAAAAAGCAATTTCCCTCAATGAACTCAGTGTGTCTCTGTGTAATCTTTCCCTTCTCAGAAGGCTTAGGCAAAAGCCAATGGCTGAAGTCTCTCTTAGCTTATGTGTTTTTTTCTCATTGATAGAACTCATTGGCCACATGCTGATCTTGTTACTTCCGGTATGGCACCCTGGGTGAGAACCCCCAGATATCAGTTTGATATCAAACAATTTGGCCTTAGCTGGACTGGTTTTCAGTTACCACACTCCACGTGTTTGCGAGGTTCTCCGGACAACCACGGACATGAGTGTGGCCGTTAATGGTTTTGCATTCCAGACCCCTTTGAGGCCGGCACCCAATCCTCGCTCGTAGCTTCAGGGAAATTCCAGCCGCAAACTCCATGATAGATGCATGGGCTCTCAGCCTAGCCACTCTTTTATGTTGGGCCATCAACGTCCCGGCCACGCTATTGTCATCAAGAGAAAATCCAATCATGTTAAACTTGACCTTTCCAAATTCTTTGTCTAGCACCAAAACACCTTTGTCCTCATCTTGCTTGCCATAGCTGGCAGGCATAAACTCCCTATAAAAACCCCTCGTTCTCAAACAGTCTTCGGACTACTTTGGACTTCCATCCCGCCTTGCTGCCGGTCGTCTAAGGGAACTCCCCTCAGCTCCCCACGCTGAGCTTTCTTCCCCGAAACCCCGCTCTTCTCCAGGACTACGAGACCAGGTGTCATATCGCCTTCCCAAACAAATTTCCGTTTCTATTTCCAAACTAGTTAGTTTATGTCTTGTCTTTCATGTTTTTGTCTTTAATAAAGAATTGTCTGTTATTTGGAAGAAAACCTTGTCTAGCCGCTCTCTGACCCATCACTGTATACATTGGGTTAAAGATCTTGCTAAAGTTACCCTGCCTCTCATTTAGCTAAGGGAGTGCTCCAGCTAATTTTCCTCATCTTGTATTTTATTTGGCAATCTGGGCGCACTTCCCGGGACCCCCCAAAACACAGGGTAACAATCTTGCTTGGCCCCACATATCCGGGCTTTCATCTGTGAAATATTATAGAGCTACGAAGTAGAATTTTTACATGACTTGCGTGGACTGGAAAGCTACTTTCAATAAAAGCAAATACGGATCCCAGAACTTTGGCCATTTCCACACTAGCCTGTTATAGTGCTATTATTCCACTCTCAACATTCTATGGAATCCTGGGGTTTGCCGTTTAGGGAGGGGCCTCAAACTCCAGGATTCCTAGGATGTAGAAAGTGGAATAATAGTACTATAACAGTCTAGTGTGGAAATGGACATTACCTTACCAGTGTTTACTTATGGATGCCTTCAGCGTGTCATTATTGATTCTTCTTAGGATCAGTTGTGTCTTCAGATGGTTCCCCCTTAAAATCACCAAAACAAACCAAAACTCTAAAAAATGGAATTTATTGTTAATTTTCTCCCCTAAAAAGGCTTTATCTCACTAGAAATGCCCACATTTCTCATGAAAATCCAAACTGTTCATAAAAGTAAAAAAGGAGAAGAAAAGAAATGGCTCCCAATGTATCTAACTGTGGACAGGCATAACAGCTTGGATGCAAGGCCACATTGTATAATCCATTTTGAATAAAGTTATTGACTACCAATGTGTGTTTGTGTATGCCTGTCTCTTCAAGTTGCCTGTTGACTTGTGGTGACCTCATGAATTTTGTAGAGTTTTCTTAAGCAAGGAATACGGATAAGTGGTTTCGCCAGTTTCTTTCTCTTAAGTAGAGCCTACAGCAGCTGCTATTCATTGGTGGTCTCCCATCTAAGTACTTACCAGGGATGACCCTGCTTAGCTTCCAAGATCAGATGGGATCCAGGGTCTGTGTGGAATTTAGGCCCCAGTGACTAGAAATAGGGTCATGTAACTAAAAGCAGTCTCTGGCCCTTTTCTCACGGGGTAATTAAATCTTCCCAGGTCGACCTCGAACGGGGGCCTTTTTCACCTTAGAGAGAACCGGGTCGCATTTAATTTTTTTGATCCTCACCTCAATCCACGTAGGGAAGCCACCATCCAGCATTCATGCGCACTTTTAAAAAACCGGAAGAAGTGTGTTTTTTTCCCCTCCAATCTGCACTCGTCATTTCGTGAAAAAGCGATGGTGTGTACTGATTCGTGCGGGGGATCAAGAGAGGGAGGGATTTAGGCATGGCCAGCAGAAGTGACAAGACCGCCCCCAGTGCTTTCCAGTGCTGCTATCAAGGCTGAAAGGACCGTCATTAGCGGGGCTAGCACCCCAGCAATGTTCATCAGCAGCTCGTGCTCCATACACAAAACAGCAGAAAGCAAGCAAAAAGACAGAGGGGGGAAAACGTCTCCATGGCGGCTCCAAAGAAAGGCGTGGGAGAGGGTGTGGGGGGGTTCGTCGGAGGATGTAAGGGGACGTGCGTGCGTACTGACGTCCGTGATGATGCTCAGAGTGTTTCTTTTAAAAATTGAGCACAGCCAATCACTGCTAGACAGGGTGGGGAAAGGACACCTACGGGAGCGGCCATGGTAATATTGTGTGAATGCATTGATGCTACGTAAGCCTCTTTCCTATGGAGCCGTGAGAACGCTCTTAAAATTTCAGTTCGTGTTAGCGGGGATTAAGGGAAAACCCGCCTGGATCGTAGCAGCACGATTTCTGCACCCCGTGAGAAAAGGGCCTCTGTGTGTGCAGAGGAAAGACTTCAGAGCTCCCTCTTCTCAGTAGGGGACCTTGCCAAAGGTGGGAATTGTTCCCTTCCCAAGAAGGAGGAAGATGTATGACACAGAGCACCTTTGTCAAGTGAGAGACCTTTGAAGTTATGGATTGGGCCAGCTGTTAGCCATCAGAATCCAAGCCTTCAGGCATTCTTGGGAAACTTCCCTGGCGTTAGCTTTATTTTGGAATGATTTGTTTCTGTTTGATACCTCCCTTTTATACATGGCTTCAGTGCCAGATTTGCACACAATTGTAGAGTCACAGAGTTAGCAGGGAGCACAAGAGCATTTGGTCCAAGCCTGTGCCATGCAGACAAAGCCAGCACTTTCAAAAGGTGGCCATCTAACCTCTTTTTAAAGACATCCAAAGAGGAAGAGTCCAAGGCAGTCTGTTTCACTGTCAAATGATGGTCAGGTTCAAGAAGTTCTTCCTAATGTTTAAGTGGAAGACAAAGAAATATAAATAATAAATTACTATGTATGGTACATAAATATTTTCTGCTAATATGGGCTTTTCTCCCACCAAACAATTTGAGGATCTCAGTGCAGTGGTAACCATAAACACAGCCTACTCCATAGAATCATAGAAAGTTAAGACCTTGCAGAAGTTGCAAGGGCCTTCTAATGTAATTATCAGTGCCATCTAAATCACTCATGAAAAACAGCCATTCAAACTCTGCTTAAAGACTTCCTAAGGATAATCTGCTCCCCCCTCTCCAAAACAGTCTATTCCACTGCTGAACATTTCTTAAAGTACATAAAATTTTCTTTATATGGAATCTCTCCCTTCATAGAATCCCAGAGCTGGAAGAGACTACCATCAAATTCAACCCCTTGCAATGCAGGAATACACAAAGCACTCCTGACAGATGGTCATCCAGCCTCTGTTTAAAAACCTCCAAAGAAGGTGACTGCAACACACTTTGAATCCATTGGTTCATGTTCTAGTTTCTGGAGCAGCAGAAAACAAGCTTGTTCCATCTGGTATATGACATCCGTCCAGATATTTGAAAGTGGCTATCATACCAGCTCTCAACCTTCTCTTCTTCAGGGTAAATGTACGCAGCTCCCTAAGCCACTCTTCACATGGCTTAGTTTCCAGACCTTTCATCATCTATCTAGTCAGCCTTCTCTGAACATGTTCCAGCTTGTCAATATTCTTCTTGAGTTGTGGTGTCCAGAACTGGACACAGTACAGGAAGCCTCCACCTTTTGACACCCCGTTATCTAATGACTCGCTCTTTTGATGCTTCCAAATTAAGGACCAGTTCCATTAATTTGATGGGGATTCTGTTCTTTCATCAATTCTTGTTACCTTCAGAGGCTTGCTTGCATTTACTTGCATGTGCCTGTGCTGCTAGCAAAGGGAGCTGAGAGGGGAAAAAAGGCTTTAAACTGGCTGAGAGATTTGCAAACAGTGTGCATGTGGTTGGTCCCAAGTGAGCCTCTGTAAGTCCTTCATGCTCCCTCCAGCACAGTACATGGGTTCTGCTTTTCAACCAATTCTGTTTTCTGACAGTGCTTCAGTCCCTAACCTGTCAGATCAGTGAGGGAAGCTTGTATTCCAACTGAGATCTGATGAAGAGTGTAGTTGCGAGGGGTTGGTGGTAAATATACAAGGAAGAAAAGTAAATTCTATTGCAGACAGTGAGACACTGAAAATTGTTCACACACAGAACTCTTGCATTTCCTGTGTTCACATTCCCTTGGTAACTTTGCTTGCAGTATTTTTGGGAATACTCAAACTATTCCTACATGCTCAGTTGGATCCCCCCCCCATAATACTATAGGTTTGGAGAATGAAGGAAAAATTAATTTGAGAAGCAGAATTCTAATCTGGATGGCAACACCTTCATCCTTCCTGTAAGTATACCCCTGGGTAGGAGGGTATGTTTTATTTTTAAGGAGAACAGCCACACTTAGAACTTCTTGGAGAAAAGAGATTCTAATTTGGGGGCGGGGAATGTTTGGGTGGGGCACTTGGGGATCTAGAAGGGAGAAGTTGGGGGCTGCATGGAGGCTGTTCTAGATGAATGTGAACCTGGAATCTGAAAGCCCTCAACTCTTTTGACATAGTGACAAAAAATTATCAGATCTGGGCAAAACAGTACACGACCTACAACTGTCTTGATTTGGCAAGGACAGTCCTGAATAATCCTCTGCTATCTCACCTTTCCAGCTGCTTTTAAAATATCCCAGTTTCTCTCTCTTTCTTCCATTTCCCCCCTTTGTCCTCAGCTTATTTACCTTGGGGCAAATTGAGTTCACAGTAAAAAAAAAAAGTTTGCACTCAATTAACTCATGTAGAAGAGAGCAGGGGAGGAGGTGGAATCTTGCCTTCCCCAGAGACTCAAGCAAAAGCAAACTGCTGCAGCCTTTCCTGTTGGGAATGGTAACCTGTGCATGCTTAATCAATTGGCTAATTAGTTTGCATGTTTCTTGTAGGCATAGAGAGGACTGCCTAGAGTAAAATTCCTGTTGTTTGGTCAGCACCTACTTCCCCTTTCATGTTCTCTTCCTCTTCCCTTTTTTGTTCTTCAGCTTCCCTTCAAGCATGTGGTCTCTGATTCTCTGGTAAGCGTGCTTCCCTGTAAGCATGTGAATTCTTGGGCCCTTTTCGCACCTTACCTCGTCGCGGCAGTGGGGAGCGGCGCTCGCGCGAGCAGCCACTTGTGCAAGCTGATCACGACAGCCCTTTTTGCATCCCGCATGCCTTCCTTCTAGCGTGACTGTCGCATGAGCGCCCCGCCCCTTTCTTCCGCAGCGCAGTCTGGGAGTTGTAGGCTGCACGGGGGGAAGGAAGCCTGACCACCCCTGCTCACCGAAGCACCACACACAGGTAAGTGCGCGAGGGCGCCATGAGCATTGCGCAAGCGCGGGGCATTTTCGACTTAAAGCCGAAAATCAAAACATGCGTGCGCGCCCTGCTTCAGCCTCGTGAGTGTCATGTGAGGAGGAGTGCGTCATACGGAGCGCCACTCGCACTCACGCGATGCTCAAGGGGCGCTCGTGCAAAAACAAAAAAAAGGCATGCAAAAAGGGCCTTGATTTCTTCTTACTTTCTTCAAGAATTCAACCTGTGTAGACTATGCACAAGATTTTGTGAGTAAATTTTTCATATCTTTTAACCAAACTGTTTGTGTTTGTTTTGAGCTAGATTAAGTGTGTCTGGGGTGGAGATGTTGAAGTGGGACTGGTGATTTGTTCAGCTTCTTTCTGTGCATTACAGAATACTCTGCTGAGTATTGGGAGACTTATTACTAAAAATCTCTCAATTCCCCAATATTTCCTAGCTTGGGTGTTCTTCTTCATTAAACGGCTTTGGCCATCTTGACCACACTCTGATGTTGCTTGGCTGCATGTGTTCCAGTTTCCATCTGTGACTTGTTGGCAGGTGAGACAGTGTGTCTACTTTGCTAGTTTGCATACAGCTTGGTATCTGAGAGGCAGGTATCTGAGAGACAAACAATGCCATGTCCCAGGCTGAATAACAGCATCTCTCCCAAGAAAAAAAAGCAAGTTAACACTTAATATGGAGTCTATGATAAAACTGGAAAAAGAAAAAAGAAAAAATATATATAACTATGTCCTAGAAAGGACCCATTAGAAGAAAAGATTTGAAATGTGGTCAAGAACCTGGGAGATCAGGTTCTCATTTGGAGAACAGAGAACACATTTTTCTACTCCAGGGTCCATATAGTCAGATGCTGGTAATGAAGCCAATAGGAAGCTCTGCTCTGTAGACCATGGAAGCAAAGTGCCATACCTGGTCCAGGCTCAGAAAAGCTTATCTTTGGATGGAAGCTCCAAGGAAGAAACTCATGAACTTTGCGACTTCAGCATTCCCAAAGACATGTTGAACATGTCTGGAAATGCTTGACAAGGCCCTTAGCACTAGAGATGTGAAATTTCTGGAAATTTCTGGTTTAAGCCATGGGTGGAAAAATTCATCCATTTTTTCCCTGAAAAAGAAAAGCCAGAAATTTTCAGAAAAATTGAAAAATGCAATGTTAACACACTTTGCTGACTGACTAAAATTCATTATATATATTAAAGATATAGTTTATTCACAATATAATTACAAATTGAACCGACTTTTAAATATATATAGCTACAAATGGAGCTACAAAAGGGTCAGAATATCTAAAATATTCTGTTTGGTTTTGCCAGTTGGAGGTAAAGACAAAAACAATACAATACAATACAATACAATACAATACAATACAATATAATACATGAATAAAAGCAGAACAGTATAAGATTCTTCTCCCTGTACTAGTTCTCCATAATGCCAAGTAGAAAT
Organism: Ctenosaura bakeri; assembly: GCA_948474755.1. Classification (NCBI taxonomy): domain Eukaryota; kingdom Metazoa; phylum Chordata; class Lepidosauria; order Squamata; family Iguanidae; genus Ctenosaura; species Ctenosaura bakeri. The sequence continues at coordinate 406,795 of CAOLHI010000919.1, read as the reverse complement.
TTTATTTATTTATTTATTTGAGTCACACCCTGTCGTTCTCCCAAAGCAGGATTCAAAATGGCTTACAAGGTAAGTTAAGACAACACCTGGTACAAAAAATGTAAAGAAAAGTAAACAGTCAATCGAATTAAAGCACCACTTTTAAGACATTAATTTAAAAACAATTTAAAACACTTAATCCATGTGAACACCTTGTATTAAACATTCAAATCCATCATTCTAAAAGGAAATGCTCAATAATTCATTTTTCCCCTTTTCTTCCCCAGAGAAAAAGCCATGGATGGGAATCCCCTCCAAGTTATTCCCCCCCCCAGTTTTTCCCTCTCTATTCAGCACTAACCAGCTTGGAGCCACCTTCTGCCAGGGTCCTTGAAGAACCTGCCTCCCACATTGGAGTCAGAGGAGGAAATCAAGAGATGCCCAGCCTTAGAAGGCAAAAGTGATAGAAATTCCGATACTGTCAACCAAGAACATGTCCAAAAGTCCAAAGACACTTGGCTCTTCAGAAGTCAGTGGGGCCCTTAAGAGTAACAACTCTTGAACAAAGGCCATTTCCTCACTAGACAGTTATAGTGCTATTATTCCACTTTCAACATCCTATGGAATCCTGAGATCCTAAACTGTAAACTCCAGGATTCCATAGGATGTTGAAAGTGGAATAATAGCACTATGACACTCTAGTGCAGAAATGGCCTAAGGATGGGCAATTCCTAGAGTGGGGTAGACAACTGTGGGAAGCTACTGGTCCATATAATACCCCAGGAGACCTTGGAGGGCCACAACTCCCCAACTGCAAATGCCTAGAAGGGGTTGGGGGCATTCTAGGTCCAGGAAAGGCCTTTTTTAACGTTACAAAGTCCCTTTCTGTTTACTCCCTGTTTTTAAACAAGGCCTCTCATGGGCTTAAAATAGCCCAGAGGATCCCAAAAAGCAACGAAAGTGCCCCCTGTGCCTCTTTAGAGGCATTCTGGGGCATAAAATTGTAAAAATCTGCAAGAAATGGTTTTTTTTTTGGGGGGGGCACAAAATTGGTCCTGTATGCTCCATGGAGTAAAAAAAAGAATTCTTGCAGATTTATTTACCCCTCTTCTAGCTGTCTAGAGGCCTTAAATGCTTCTACGTGGGCTTCAAAAAGTTATATCCACACCAGTTATACCCACACCCCTGTAGCCCTCCTATTAGTAGTTTTTGAAAGAAAAAACTTAGGAGTAAGACCTTGACTTATTTGGAGCAGGGTTGGGCAACTGTGGCTGGTAAGAGGGAACTTTTTCTTGTCCCATGAGATCTGTCAAGCTTGGAAAAAATGTAAACAAAATCAAAACCACACTAACTCAAGTCCAGAGAAATCCATTCTTATTTTGAAAAATCAGTCCTTTTGGATGTTAAACAATTCAGGTAGGCATTGCATTAAAGCTTGAGGCTTCCAGGACAGACAGTTTACCCCTTTCTTTGGTCAGAAAAAAAATATCTAGAAGGACTGATGGCTGCAAAATTAGCCTTTGGAGGCTTAACACCAAGGCTAGGGCCATTATTTGCCCCCTTTTGCAGAGGTAGACCAGGTTACATAGATCTTCAGTTCAAGGATGACAGAGATGCTTCATTGCTGCTAGCTGCCATCAAGTCAACTTCAACTTATGGCAACCTCATGCAGGAGAGAATTCCAAGTCACTCTATCATCAACCACCCTGCTCAGGTCTTGCAGATTCAGGGCTGTGTCTTCCTTGATTGAGTCTACCCATCTGTAATGCTGTCTTCCTCTTTTCCTACTGTCTTCTACCTTACCAAGCGTTGTTGTCTTCTCCAGTAAGGCAGGTCTTCTCATGGTATGGTCAAAGTACACCAGTCTCTGTTTAGTCATCTTGGTTTCTAGGGAGAGTTCAGGTTTGATTTGCTCTAGGGCCCCTTAATTTGTCTTTTTTAGCAGTTCATGGTAACTCTTCTCCAGCACCACACTTTGAATGAGTTGATTTTCTTCCTGTCACCTTTATTCATTGTCAAGCCTTCACACAATCATATACAGAAATTGGAAATATGATGGCATGGGCAATCCTAACTTTAGTATTCATTGTAAACAATTTACCCAATCAAACTGGCCTCCTCTTAACTCATAATTCTGGGATCTGTTTTTCTTGAACAGGCTCCTGTTCATTTCCTCATTCCACCATGTATAACCTTGGCTATGTCCTCAACTCTGTCTCTGGATCCCACTTGCAGATGGATGGCTTTTCCAGACAGTGCCTCCAGACAGCCATTCCTGATAACCTGAAACCTTCAGAACAAAACTAAAGGCCAGAATCCTTTTGCCCACTGTGATACAACTGGCCAGTCACAAGAGCCAATGTTGCCAAGTCCTTCTCCCTTCTCCTCAATGAACATGATTGGCAAGACCTTTAATCTTTCTTCCAATAGCCAGGATCTGTCTGGTTCCAGACCTGCTTCTCCAATGGCCAACCAGAAGGCTCTGGAAGCCTAGAAGCAGAAATGAGCACAATAGCACCCTATCCCTTGTGTTCCAAAGGAATGGGTATTGAAAGCATTGTTGTTGTTGTGTGTCTTCAACTTGTTTGCAACTTATGGTGACTCTATCACAGGGTTTTCTTCGAAAAATTTGTTCAGAGGGGGTTTGCCTTTGTATATCTCTGAGACTGGGAAAATATAACTTGCCCATGGTCACCCAGTAGGTTTCCATGGCCAAGTGGAGAGTGAATTCTAGTCTCCAATGCTTAAACCACTACACTATGCTGGCTCTCTATTGAGAGCATACACCCTACAAAACTGAAAGTAATAAACAGTAGTCCCTCCAATTTCATGAGGGTTTGGAGCACACAACCCTGGCAAAAGTGGAAAAACCACAAATAACTCTCTCCTGTGCTTCCCCTGCTATTCTCTCCCAGCCCCCCTTCCATCTCTTGCTTTTTGCCTCAGCACACATTCTCCGTGCCAGGGCAAAATGCATGGGAATGAGGGGGGCTGAAGGGAAGAAGGCATGCGTGTGCCTCTCCCCACCAATTCCCTTGCCTTTTGCTTAGTGCATGTTCTCCTGCTGGGGCCAAACATATGGGAATGGGTGTAGGGAGCTCCAGAAGGGAGAACATACATGCATACCTTCCCCCCACATTCCCTTACCTTTTGCCTTCTTTCCTTCTCCACATCTGGCAAAACACAAGAGAATGGCGGGGGGAGGCACGCATGCACCTCATGAATAATCATGAATAAACAAAGTTCAAACCTGACCCAGTGAATAAGAGATCTCTAAGAGCCCTGATCATCTACAGCTTCCTTGGTTCTTGTATATATATAGCATCTTGTCATTTTCCTCAGGCATCAACCCCATCTACCCTCAACACATGGGAATGTATTGATGCAACAAGAATCAGGACAAAATGAAGTGAGTCTCACTAACTCACTTAGTAACTTGGCTGGATTTCCTCTAAAAAACAAGTTTTGTGGTACCTTGATCCCAGTTCCTAGACATTATTTCTCACCTGTATCAGTACTTGAAAACCCAAAGGATGGAACAAGTGCCATCTATGCAAGCCATGTCCTGGCACTCAACCTATCTCCTTCTTGCCTCCTTCTCTGGATGTCTTCAGAACGAGGCTGGTCAGCCACCTGCTAGGGATGCTTTGATTGGAGATCCTGCATTGAGCAGGGAGTTGGACCTGATGGCCCACGAGGCCCCTTCCAACTCTATGATTCTATACAAAAGTTTTAACATGAAACTGAATTTTATATTCCAGTCATATCGATGGAGTTAAGAATTTCTTCCAGTGACTGCCGCTATAAAATAACTCTTTAAATTCCCGTATGCTGTTTGATGGGAAAGTCCATTCTGCCTAAGGGTACCTGAGAAGCTGCTTTATAGAATTTTCAGCTTTAGTCCAATATTGTTTTCTATGACTAGTGACAGCTCTTCCATGTCTTAAGCAGAGGAGGGATTTTATTACATTATATTTTCTACATTATATTTCTGCAATATATTTTCTACTTTATATTTTCAACTGGAAATGCTGAATATTGATTAATTTTGCATGGAAAGCAGATACACAGTTGCTGAGCTATGTTCTATGCCCAGGTCTATAACTCCATCACTCACCAGAAGAGAACACAGAATGCTATCTAACTGCATGTCAGGCTATTTTTCCACATATCCCACTCCTAAAACAACAGAAAGTGTAGTGGCACTTTGAAAAGTAATGATTATGAGATTAAAATATCCTAAAGAATCATACTGGACAAGGCTAAACAACTGTCTACTCCAGAAGGGCTTTTCCGCACTTGGTTTTTAAAACGAGGCGGTGTGTCCTCCCGGGAGGACGTTTGCATTTGGGGGCGAACTGAGTTCTGACTACTTACCGTATGTCCGGACTTCAGCCCGCTCCGGAATGCCCATAACTGGTTGTTCACCGTGCTATTGAAGGTCCGATTGAAACAGGACTTTCAATAGCCCGGCACACCCCAGTCCATCACCGTGCAAAAGTGTGAGTGTGAGGTTGCAGATCTTCCGGGGTTGGGCTTCCGGCTGGCGAGCTTCTCCAGTTGGTAGAGACCCTCCGCCACCCGGAAGCCTCCATTTTCGTCCCCGGGGAGTGGATAGCGCGGCCTCGCGCTGCTCCGGATCGGCATGGGTTGTCGGGGGGAGCGGGCCAGTCTGGTGAGTAATGGACTGCCCCGTTTTCCCCCCAAAGTGCAGAAAAACCCTAAATCTCCCAAACCAGTTCTGCTTCAGTTTTCACCTACATGAAGAAATGTAGTATTGATTCATATTGCAGAAGTGGCTGTCTATGGGTGTTCCCAGGCTGTCCCTTCCGTCATTTCCATCCCTGTCTCTCTCCACCCATCAAAGGATGGGCTGCCATCATTATTGTCTTCATTCATTAAACAGACAGCAGGAAGAGAGTGGATCTGGTAATGGATGGTTAAAATGTGTTTTTTCCCCCCACATATCAATGAACACACATTCCTACAATGCAGAAATGTGTTAAAAGTGTGTGTGTGTGTGTGTTTTAAAAAACAGACCACTCAGTGATGGCAGAGGGGTGCGGGAGGGGAATGGGAGTGGCCAGGGACTTGCTGTTGCAGATGCAGCAACCGCAGCAACCGCTGTTCTCTGCAGTAGTATGAAGTAAATGGAGGGGGGTTGCTGCAGAAAGCACAGTTTCTGAATTTCTGAATTTGGTTTCCAAATCGGAGTACCAAAACACCACTCTTGACATGCAGTGAACCGCTCCTCCCCATTCGTGCAGAAATGGCCTGGTTGTAGAATGCCACCCTCATAATAAGAACTATAAAGATATTCCGTCCTGGCATTTATGCTTATTTGCTGAATTTTGTGAGATGCGAGAAGGGACTCCAGGATCTTGCCTGCGTTCTCTTGACAGCACATGAAGTGAGGACCACTCTCAGTAGGTATACTTTCCATCTGAATGCTCAAAGAAAACTACTAGAAAAAGAGAAGTTGTTTAAGAATGGGAACATCGATCTTGTGCAGAAATAAAGGAGAGGATCCTAGAGGTGACGTGGTTTTCCCCTCCCAATAAATATTTAGGAACTTGGTAGTTCCTAAATTAGGTATTTCCTAAATATCTCTATATTTATTAGCATTATGAAGTACAGAAAACTACCTGCTTCCAAAGATAAAATGGAATGAAGAAGAGTTTCCATTCATTTTTGGCTTGGATTTTAGATCTTCCCTTCTTCACTGAAGATGACAAAATACAAGTGTCCCCAGAACAGGTGGCGGGATAAAATCAGAAAGAGAGAAAGAAAAGGCAAAGCCTAACTAAAATTTAGACTGTGTGATCAGCTCCTCTATAAAGGTACCTGGCATTGCACGGGCTCACAGTCATGCTCCAACACTTCTGCACTTTCTTACCATTTAACAGCTTAGTGAAAAAAGAAGCATCCTTAAATGATGGAAATAGACTTTAAGCTGTAGTAAAAGTACAATGCATCATTCTATGAGTCATCTATAGCTATCAGCATGGCTGCTTCCAGGCATGGAATGCGGTCAGGGACTCTCTTCTATTGATTGTGCATAAGCTGTTCCAAGAGCCCTTTTGGCTGGTGGGAAAAGGCTTTAAGAAATAAATCTATGCAAATAAAATTAAGTCTATTGGCTTGTTACAACATCCTGCAAAAATGTAGGCAAGATTCACCAAATTTGGAGGATCTGTTTGGGAAGTCTGATGTAAAAACAGGCTATGCGACATACACAAAATTAATTCTGTGAGTCACACAATTATGGCCTAGGAGGGAATTTTTTCCAAAGGATTTTCACCAGATTTGACAGGGATGTTTAGGATTGTCTGACTTAAAATATGGGCTATAGGGTGTGCACAGAAGTCACTTTTTCTTTTACATTATTTGTGCTCCAGCTGTTACCCTGCTTGCTTCATCACCAATATCATCTCCCCACCTCCAATAAATACCAGGAGGCTGACGGATTTATGTCTTGCAATAAAAGACAGTTCAGAGTGCTTGTGTCAACTGATGAATTAGCAGCTTTAGCCTCTCCCTCCATGTTTCAATTGCTCTTTCCTGTGAGGGGAGAGAAGAGTAGACAGATATGCAGATGATACCATAGTGCTAGCTGAAAACAGCAAAGGCCTGGCCTGTCGCCTCCCTAAACTGCAAACCCCAGAATTCCATAGGATGTTGAAAGTGGAATAATCGCACTATAACAGTCTAGTGCAGAAATGGTCTAGGAGTTGAGAGGGCAACTATGAAGGAACTAGACAAGATCCTGGAGTGTAAAGATATATCATTGAATAATGAAGGCAGGACCATCCATGCCATGCTATTTCCAGTTTCTACTGTTGTGAAAGCTGGACAGTGAAAAAAGCTGATAGGAAATCAACTCAATCAAGTATGGTGCTGGAGAAGAGTTCTACAGTTGCCACAGACTGCTAAAAAGACAAATGAATGGCTTCTAGAGCAAATCAAGCCTGAACTCTCCCTAGAAACCAAGATGACTAAACTGAGGCTGTCATACTTTGGCTGTATCATGAGAAGACCTGACTCAGCAGAGGAGACAAGAATGCTTGATTAAGGTAGAAGGCAGTAGCAAATAAGGAAGACTGCATTACGGATGGATGGACTCAGTCAAGGAACACAGTGACTTGGAGGTCTCTCATCTATAAAGGTTGCCATAAGTCTACTGGACAGCAATTAACAACAGAACTGCAGTGGGAATCTTTTTGGCTGAAGGACAGAGTATAAATACTCCAAATAATTAAAACAAAACAAAACAAAACAAAACAAATAAAATGGCCTATTCAATCTCACTATTCAATAGTAATCCTAGGACCTCAGTACTATAAGATGCATGTACTCCCAGTTCTCAGCATTGCTGTGTTTCTCCAAACCCTGTCTTTATTTCTGCCCCATTCTTTGTTTATATCCAGCTGCCAAGACTTTGTTTTGTTTTCTTTCCAGATGGAAATTAGTACGGTATGCATTTTCTATAATACATAAAAATACATTTTTCCTTAATATCCATGGTTTCCCCTCCCACGAAAGTGTGCTTGTGAATATTTTTCAATTGTATGCCTTTTAGAAACGTATCCATGATTCCATGCAAGTGAAATGTAACTCAAGCTTTGAAAATATGTGAATTTCTGAAGCAAAGAGCACTTTGTGTCATGAGCCTCAGGAGATAACAAAATGTATAATTTTGGAGAGAATCTAAAAACCACTAAAATTCCTTTCCCTTCCTACTGAACCATGTCAGCACAAAACTCCTCTGGGATATTTAGGACCCCCTCAGATTTTATTACTCTCCAAGGATAGAGGTTAATCAGGCCTTGACCCCTGTAGAGGGGAGCAGTCATATCCAGTAAGTCCGAGCAGACTAGGAAATGGACCGATCATAATAAAAAAGATTCATGAATTCCCACTCCTCCCATTTCAGAGTTTCTTGTAGTCATCCAGTATCAAAAACCACACCCAAAGTATGATCTTTAGAATAATTTTGCCTATTGATGTACTTACACAGAACTTGTTTGTCATGGCAGCTCTGGAAGGAATGGCCACCAGAATCTCAAGCTGGAGTGTGTCCAGAGGAGGATGACCAAAATGATGAAGGGTCTGGAAGCCATGCCATATGAGGAGACGCTTAGGGAGCTGGGTATGTTTAGCCTGACAGAAAGAAGGTTGAGAGGATACATGACAGCCATGTTTAAATATTTCAAGGGATGTCATGTTGGAGATAGAGCAAGTTTGTTTTCTGCTGCTCCAGAAGCTAAGACACAGAGCAATGGATCCAAACTACAGGAAAAGAAATTTCACTTGAACCTCAGGAAGAACTTCCTGATGGTCAGAGCCATTTGTTAGTGGAATATGCTGCTGCCTTAATGGAGTGTGGTGGCGTCTCCTCCTTCTTTGGAGGTTTTTAAGCACAGGCTGGATGGCCATTTGCTGGGGGTGCTATGAGTGTTTGTTCCTGCATGGCAGAATGGAGTTGGACTCAATGACCATTGTGGTCTCTTCCAACTCTATGTTTCTATGATTTTATGATTCTATAATCTGTTACATTGCACCAGAGACCACCTCTGTCAGCTTTAGCACATGCAGGAAAAGAACCAGCCAAAGATTAAAAAGTAAGCTAAAAATGTGTTTTTATTGGGGGGAATTCACTCATGCATGCAAGATACACACAATCACACATTCACACAAGAGCTAGCCAAAAGAGAAAAGGAATAAAAATTATAGAGAGGCTGAGGGGTTTGGGGAATTTATAATTACCAGTCCAGAAGAGTAGTGAAGAGTAGAAATGTATTTTGGCTTAGGTAGGACCTAAGGACAGTTCTCATTCAGGAGCAGACGGACAGAGTGATGGGTAGACCTTCGAGAGACTGCACTGGGCATCCTGAAATCAGGGGTATTTGTACTCTAAAAATATCCTGTGGCAGTAAAGGTTCCAGATGCAAGACAAAGGCAATCTGTTGTGGATAATGGGTCTGGAATGGATGGATTGGTTTCAATTGTCTTGGTTGAGAGAGGGTTTCTGAGTATCTGCAGTAGGATATGCACACAATAGGGGTCCTGGGCACCTTATTGTTTTCTAATGTTAGCAGTTGATAGGGTCAGCTCAGAGCCATTAAGTCAGGCTTTCTTGGCTAATTTCAGAGAACTTTTGACCTGGCCATGCTGGGGTCATCTCTGACCTACTTCTAGCCAGTGTCCCTTTCTTCCACATGACCTTGCCAGCCATAAGTATAATTTTTATTTGATGCCAAGACATCTGCCAGTTAATATATGTTGCCAATTAGACCATATCAAAATGTGGGGGTGTACGGCCTGGCAACAAGATTACCTGGAAAAGGTAGCAGAACTACTATGGGGTATGATGAATCCCCTCTCCCACCAGGATTTCTAATCTGTGCCTATGCTACATCAAGTAACCAGGTAGATGGAACTGCCTCAAACTGATATCACACATTCCTTCTCTCCAGAGCTCATTGATCTTTCTCACCTCCAGTCAAATTGTTCCATAAAGACTTTGACAAACTCCTTTATCTCCCTTGCCCTACTGCAACACAGCCCGCAACTAAAACTAAGGATGTGACATTGAGACAGATTCCCTAGCCTTCCCTCCCCTATCTCTGTGTTCTTAACAGGGCTGGCTGCTTTCAGGAAGCTGCCATGGCTGTAGCTCCCTGATCCACTGCTAGGATTGCCAGAGTGAAAACTGGAGAGGGTTATTGTAACTTTAGTGGCTGTGTAGAAGAATGGATTTCAGCAGGTGTTGTGTGTTATCTGGTTGTGTGACAAGCAACCCCTACTGAAATCCCTCTTCTATATATTAAAGGCATGTTCCTGTATGGCTGGATTCAATAGCCATTGTGGTCTCTTTCAGTTCTATGATTCTAGGAATCCTCTCCAGTTTTCAGTCTGGCAACCCTACCCCACATTCATGTTTACCCAGAATCTAATGATAACTTTTTTTTCTTATTGTCCAATTAGTGTTGGATAGTTCAACACTACTGCTACTGTAATTTCTTAAAACAACTTTAATTTCACATAATGCATCAGACCAGCACTGCATTATGGAAACTTAAGATGCTATCTAGACTTCAAGGAACTTGGTTCTACCGGGGACACAGCTGACCACCAGGCTTCAGAAACAGAGAAGGGCGCCCAAGAGCATGTGTTTGCCTATGGCCTCCTCAAACATGGAGGCAGCCCTGGCTCCAGTGGTGTAAGGACGGGGAGGGGCAAGGGAGCGGTACACCCTGGGCAGCATTTTTGGGGGGCACCATTGCTTCTTGCCTGCCCTCACACTTCATCGCCTCGCCCTGCGTGCCATAGCTGTAGTCCCGCCCCTGCACCTCCACCTCTACCCTGCTTGTGCCAAGCTATGCCACCGCTTGGCTCACAACAATTACTGTACTTGCTGGCATGTAAAACACACCCATGTATAAGACATATCCCATTTTCGAACAGTATTTTTCAGTGAGTGCAGTACACAGAGAAGGGGGAGATGTGGGCAGTTGGATGCCTGCTTTTAGCAGCAGCCCCATGCCGAACATAGTGTGTACTTCTGTCCTGAGGGATACACAAATGAAAAAAGGAAATGGGGGTGGGGGGTGGATTCAACCAGCCACTGAAGTCTAGGTCAACGTACAGACCTTTGACCTTCAAGAGCGACAGGGACTGTGAGAAGATGAACTTGTCTCATGCCCCTGGATCTGTCTTGGCTCCATCCACACAAATGGACTGAAGCCAAGAAGAAGCCTAGCCAGAGCAAAAAAACCAACAGCAACTCTGGCATGGTCTCTCAACAGTCAGTTGCAAATGACTTTGCACTCCACTGCGTATCTGGAACATATGCTACCCTGCTCTCTCCCTTCCTTGCTGCCTGAAATATCCATGGGGTGGTGGTGGGGGGTGGGGTGGGGGACAGAGAAAGGGAGTTTCATATTTCATCTCCCAGTACTCTTGACATTCCGGCTGGCCCATCTCTTGCGCTACATGCACAGATTAAAAGCAGAAGGCTTCTTGGAACAATAGTGGAAGAGTTAAGCTGTGAACTTCTACTAGGGAAATAATCAGAAAAACAAACATTTTGTTTCATTTTGTTGCAGATGTACTGTACTTGCAGGAGTACCATACTTTATCATGGGGACAGCTGTCTTTTCCTTATCCTTGGCGAGCAGTATGGTTTTTGTTATTTTAAATGGCAAACTATGAATTTCATTTCAGAGAATAAATGAAGAATGACACAGTGTCTCTTTCAATCTCTCTGTCTCACAGACACACAGAGTTTTGGATGGGAGTCACTCAAAATGAGTTATCAAGATGTCTTCCAACTCTGAGATTATGGTCTCTAAGGCCATTTCCGCACCAGCCTGTTATAGTGCTATGATTCCACTTGCAACATCCTATGGAATCTTGGGATTTGCAGTTTTGGGAGGGGCCAGACAGCCCCTCCTGAAACTGCAAACCCCAGGATTCCATAGGATGTTGCACGTGGAATCATAGCACTATAACAGGCTAGCGGGGAAATGGCCTAAGAGCTAACTGGGTGGGTTGCACACAGCCAATGCCTCTTTAAGATCTCACAAAAGGTTGCTGAGAACTTGTTTTAGGTCATGTCTTAAAGGGGAGCAAAGAAGATCCAAGAAGACACAGGTACTGGGCCCAAATAATTCATCTCTACTCCTTCTCACTCCATAATGGGCAGGGAGTGAGACAGGTCTTTGTGTAAGTAAGGTGTTACCCCAAAATGTGGGTGCCACAAGGGCCACCCTGCCATGTCAATACCTTCTTGCAAAAGTAGGGAATGAACTAGCTCAAAATCAGGAGGCTAACAAGAAGAGGGGGGCAACTTAGCAAGACCTTTCTATCAATGTTTACGAGCTCGCGCAGGAAAGAACCAGCCAGAGATTCAAAAGTAAATTTAAAATGTGTTTTATTGAGGGAAATTCACTTATGCATGCACATAAAATACACACAGTCACACATTCACACAAGAGCTAACTGAAGGATAAAGGGAGGAAAGATTATGGATAGAGAGGCTGAGGGTTTAGGGTTATAATTACCAGTCCAGAAGAGTAGTGAAGAAGCTGAAATGTGGCTTGGCTTAGGTAGGACCGAAGGACAGTTCTCATTCAGGAGCCAGACAGACAGGTAGACCTTTGAGAGACTGTGCTGGGCATCCTGGAATCAGAGGTATTTATACCCAAAAAATAGCCTGGGGCGGTCGAAGATATGTGCCGTTCCAGGTGCGGAACAATGGAAGTTGTGGTGCATACAATGGACTATCAACCCACTAATGTTTGCAGTGTTTGGGTGACAAAGACATAATGTGTGTTGTAATAACTGTCTATTGTGGGTGCTACTGAGCCAAGAGGACAGAGTCCAGGTGCACAGGGGATGGCTATCTGTCAGTCAGTGTCCTGGTGGGCTTCTCACAATTGCATTCCCTGGAAAAAATTCCAGCTTCTACTTTAAGCTTATTGTATACAGGAACAGTGATCGTTTGCCTGACAAATGACTTAGTCTTACCTGGAGGGTGTTTGGGTTGACCTGCCTCTCCTTCTCACATTCACAGTCAGAGTTCTGCCTTGGATGGTTTAACCTCTCAGTCACCTTTCTGGTTTGATTTTGATATCAGAGCCAATTCAAACATGTTGCCAATTAAATGTGATGTCAATTAGATGTGGTACCCATCCAAACCATACCATTACTGGTAGCCAGACGTGGGTCTTAACAAAGGAACGGAAGGGACAGAGACTTCAGTTTTCCAGGTAGAACTGGAAAAGATACACAAAGGGCCCTCTACAGAACATCCTACAGAATATCCCACCTCTTGCCACAAAATCAAATAGGCAATGCAATGTCTGGTGGAATGCATTTAAGGAAGGAGTGTGCAGACCCCAAGCTTTGCAGGTCTGCTTTGCTTTGTTTTGTTTCTATAACCCTGGCAACCAGCAAACAGAGCCAGGTGCAAAACCCCATAAACTTAGAACTAGAGCTGGGTGGGCAACTCTAGGAGGCTAAAGGGCTGAATTAGTCCCCTTGTAAACCTCGGAGGGCTCTACCCCATGTGGCAACTCATATTGCATTTCCCTTACAAAAACATTTTTCCACAAAATGCCCCCTAATGTCATCTGGGAGAATGGGGCTATTTTAGTCATATTTTTAGCCCCCTTTGGGCCATTTTAATCTCAGGAGAGATCTTTTTTGAAAAAGGGAGGTCAATTTTTGTTCATTTCCTGTCTTTAAAAAATCCTCTCCTGAGACTAAAATGGCCCAAAGGGAGCTAAAAATATGACTAAAATGACCCCCATATCCCCTAGAGGGTGTTAGGGGGATATTTTAGGGCAGTGGTTCACAAACTTTGGTCCTCTAGTCATTTTGGGCTTCAACTCTCAGAATTCCTGTCTGTTAACCCAACTGGCTGGAGCTTCTGGGAGTTGAAATCCAAAAAACCCAGAGGAGCAAAGTTTGGGAAACATTGGCATTTCCGCACAAGGGAATTAAAACGGCTCAGTGCGTCCTCTCATGGAGGTCTTCTGCACCTTGGAGCGGACTAGGTCCGGACTACTTACCTCAGATCCGCACCTCAGTCTGCTCCGAAATGCCCCCAACTGGTCCTCCAGCATGCTTTTTAAAGAACGGTAGAAAACCGTTCTTTAATTTTTTGGAGTGTGCCATTGCGTACCTGCTCCCTTGTGCAGATTCGCAGGCTCACACCAATGCAAGCCTGCGATCTGCGGAGGGTGGACTTTAGGCGTGGTGAGCTTCAGCGGTTGGTCGGGACCCATGAACAACTGGAAGCCACCATTTTGGAAGCTGGAGCAGTGCGGATCTAAGACCTCGCACTTCTCCGATTCACCCTGGATGAGACGAGGAGCCCTGTGGAAGGGCTTAAGGGACAGTCTGCTTTGGTCTGTGCCCAGAAGATCTGGTAAGTACCGGCACGGAGCAATTCCTTCACCTCGTGCGGAAATGGCCATTATTTTAGGGCAACAATTTTCCCCCAGGGAACTCTAGGGACCACAAAACAGCTCTGGAGGCTGCTCTTTGCCCACTCCCAAATTAAAGAATTTGGAGCAATTTAATTGTTTTTAAATACTGACACTGAACCCAGCTCGTACCTGAAACTTTCTTTATTCCAATTACATAATTTAAGATGAGGGGAGGTTTGAAAAGTCATTTTGTTACTGCTATTCTTAAATATTTGGGAGTATGAAATCACTGATGATCTAAAGCAAATCATTCAGAGATCTACTAATAGATCCTGTTGTATCCCCTGCTCACTCTAGTATAAAGTATAGCCATTTGTAAATAAACTACAACATGCCATAAGCTTCCACTGACCTCATTCCTTTAAAGGAAAGCAACTCCTGGGTAGAACGTATCTGTGGAGTACTCCAAACTGAGTGAATTGTACTGCATTTATTTAACAAGCTAAAGAGGGAGACATGTTTGAGGTTTTTGATTTTATAGCTCTCCTCTTTTTTAAAAAAATACAATAAAATAGTAAGTCTTAAAAATTATGAAACCAAGCATCAGGTACATTTCCACAGCTCAGCTCAGCTTCATGTCCTGTGTTTTCACCTAAGGTCCAGACACTGTCATCATCAATTTATAATCTATTCCAAGTGGCTGTCCTGATTCATTTTTTTCTTTTTAAGGAAAATCCAGTTCACCTCTCTGTCAAAAAGCCCAGTACAGTTGCACTGTGGTTCACAAGCATGGAAGTTCTATATCACTCCCAGCATACCTGGGGTTTGTAGTTTAGGGAGGAGCCTTGAAGAAAGTTGAAAGCGGAATAATAGCACTACAACAGTCTAGTGCAGAAATGGCCCAGGTGTTTTGATGCGTGTGAGAGAATCATCTAAACCAGGGTGTCAAAATGAATTTCCTTCTTGGGCCACATCAGCATTATGGTTGCCCTCAAAGGGCCGGTTGTATCTCTAAGACTATATAAATGTATCTACTCTTTTATCATATTAAATAATTGCTTTTGCATTCGATTATTACTGGTTTTTAAATTGCCTTCCCTCTGCATCAACCTTTCTTTTGTTGAACATTTTGGGGCTCTTTGATCATAGTTTATGGTCCCTATACCTCTGTCAAATGACTTAGAATTGGTCAGTATGTCCAAAGGGTGCTTCTTTCAGCCCTCTAGACCCTCTCTGTGTCTCTTTCTGCCCCCAGATCCTCTCTATGCCTCTTTCTGCTCCCACCCTCCCTGTGGTTCTTTCTGCCCCCCTGCCCCTCTCTGTACCTGGTGAGCCCAATCCCCACATTGCAGACCCCCGGCTGCCTATATTCTGAAGAGGGGTCCAGCAGCCAGCACTCGCGATCTACTTCTACTTCTGACTGCTCCTCTGTCCAACTCTTGTGAGCCGCACGGAGTGTTGCCATGGTAACCCACTGCAACACTCTGACAGCAAGACTTGGACAGAGGAGCAGTGAGAAGTAGAAGCAAATCGTGAGTGCTGGCTGCTGGGCCCCTCTTCAGAATATCGGCAGCTGGGGGCCCACAATATGGGGATCGGGCTCACCAGAGGGGGAATGCTGAAGCTGCAAGAGAGCCATGAAATGGCCTGGCAGGCCGGACTTGGCCAACAAGCCTTGTGTTTGACACATGTTTCTACATGATAATCCTCCAAATATTTAAACATGGCTGTCGTGCCATCCCTCAATCTTCACTTCTCCGAGTTAAACACACCCAGCTCCCTAAGCCATTCATCACAGGGCTTGCTTTCCAGAACTTTGATCATCCTGTTCGCCCTCCTCTGAAAATGCTCCTGTTTGTCAGTAGCCTTCTGGAGCTGTGCTGCCTGGAGCTGGACACAGTATTCTAGGTAGGGTCTGATCAAAGTACAACAGAGTGGTACTATTCCCTCAGTTTGGAGAATATATTCTTGTTAATTTCAATAATTTTTTAGGTGCCACATCACACTGTAGTTTCAGATTGTTCAGCCTCATGGACAATCTTCATGGAGGGCTTTATGCTTTTCAGGCCTTCCTCCATTTCAGTCACCCTCATCTGGACACATTCCAGTTTGTCAATATCCTTCCTGAACCGGACACAGTATTCCAGGTGGGGTCAAAGCATTAAAAAGATGTGAAATTAATTGAGCATTATGACAAATGGTGGAACAATTTTCTTTTGCTTCTTTAGGAAAAGCTCCATTCATTCGGTTTGTTATGTTGGTGGATCCCGCTCTAAACAATGTATTGTGAACACACCACTACTGTGTGCATGCCCGGCAGCGTGCCCCTCACAGGCTCAGCTTTTATTCTCCTGTGCTTTGTGAAAATTTGAGCGCTGTTGCACCAGAACTACTGTATATATAAGCGGGGAGCTCAGTCAGTCAAGTGGCACAAGATCCAATCCTCCTCCGCCTTAAAAACACAGCCACAACGCCACTTCGTAAGCTGAGTCAGGTTGAGGACTGCTGCTGTGTGCTTTCACGTTGTTTTGGACTTAAGTTTACCCTAAGGTGATCCTATCCTAGGGTTTTCTTTGCAAGACTTATTAGGAGGAAATTGGCCATTGTCTTCCTGCGAAGCTGAGAGAGTGAGATTGGCCCAAGGTGACCCAGTGGGTTTCCACAGCAGAGTGGAGATTCGAACCCTGGTCTTCTGGAGTCTTAGTCCAATCCTCAAAAGACTACACTACGGTGTAGTGGTTGAGGATAATCTTAAATAATCTGTAGCATCCCAAGACTGGAAGAGATTGTGTTCAGAACAACTGCAGCTGGCTTGATGTCAGCGCTTTTGGATCATGCCATTCTTTTCCAGCTAACTTGTGCTTCAAGTTCTCCTTTCAAATAATCATTAAAACAAACAAACACACACACACCTTCATTTCACTCCTTAAGTCATCTTTTTCTTCTCTCTCTCTCTCCTTTGACGGGGGGGGGATCTAATAGTTCCATCTCAGGGAAGAAATTCAACAGGTATAGTAATCAAACTTCTCCCCACTCCTGGTCCAGCATCACTGTTTAGGTCAGGGACTTTCTTTCTTCCAGTACCTGCTGGCTTTCTCCCTCTTGTGCAACTACAGGAAAGCATCTTCAGTCAAAGGAGGACAAGGGAGCTTTGGGGGTCCCCAATATCAGTATGGTTTGGATGGGCACCATACCTAATTGGCATCGTATGTAATTGGCAACACATTTTATTGGCTTTGGTATCAAATTCAAGCCTGAAAGATGACAGACAGGTCAAACCGAGCGAGGGAAAGAATTTGACTGTAAATGTGAAAAGCATAGGTCAACTCCAAAATTCCTCCAAGTAAGACTGAGTCATCTGTCAGGCAAATACACACTATTCCTGTGGATAATAGGCTTAAATAGAAGCTGGACTTTTCCAAGGAATCCAACTGTGAGGAGCCACCAGGACACTGATTGACAGATATCCATCCCTTGCACACCTGGATTCTTTCGTCTGTCCTCACAGCACCCACAATAGACAGTTATTACAATATTCATCTTGTCTTTCTCAATCAAGGCACTAAGCCCATCAACAGGCAAAAGACCCGTTATCCACAGCAGGTTCCCTTTTGTCTTGCATCTGGAACCTACACAGCCACAAGCCATTTTCAGGGTACAAATACCCCTGATTTGAGGAGGCCCAGTGCAGTCTCTCGAAGAGCTACCCATCACTCTGTCTGTCTGGCTCCTGAATGAGAACTGCCCTTAGGTCCTACCTAAGCCAAAATACATTTCTGCTCTTCACTACTCTTCCGGACTGGTAATTATAAATCCCCCCCAAATCCTTCAGCCTCTCAATAATTTTTCCTCCCTTTCTCTTTCATTTAGCTCTTGTGTGAATGTGTGATTGTGTGTATCTTGTGTGCATGCATGAGTGAATTCCCCTCAATAAAATCATTTTATTAGACAATTTTGCTTGGTTTTTGGCTTGGCCTGACCCCGTAAAAATTGGGTTTAAAGATCTTGCTAGGTTACCCTGCCTCTTGTAGTGCTACAGCTTGTGCTCTGGCTAATTCCCATTCCCCATTATTTCGAGCACATTGAGGTGTCCCCCATGGGACCCCAGAAATCAGGGTAACAGAGCATTTCCTCTAACATCTTGTAAAAAAAAGAAAAGAAAAAATTCTTTCCCTTCAGTTTGTTCTCTTTTTCTCTTGCTAAAACTGTGTGTGTGCGTGTGTGCGTGCGCACACATGCACGCGCATGCACGTGCATTAAAGTGTCTGGCCTCCCCTGCTGAGCCTCAGCTGTGCCTAATGACATCCAATCTGTTCACCCACATAAGAAGTGGGAGTCGGCAGCCCACTGCAAAAGCGGCTATTTCAGATGCAGAGGGCAAGCTCTGCCCTCCTCACAGTGCGGGCCTGGTGGGTGCTGGTGACCTTTTCCCCTACTCCCTGCTCTGTTATGATCCCCAATCAAATGCACACCCACTGTTTGCGCACTGAGGCTCTTGGTTCTAATTTAATTTAGAAAAATGACACAAAGGCAAAAGCAGCACAGCTCATTAGCATCAGACAAAACACGCATGCAAAGTCAGCTGGGTGGGCCAAAAAAGGCTCTTGTGTTGCCATGATGGAAGCAAACTGCACTCTGCAAAGGGATCTGTGGGCTTTGAGGACTGACACTTTATTTTTCATACTGCATTGCCATGATTGCTCAAAGTGGGGGAGGAAAAAAAATCTGGCACATTCATGAAAACAAACCATCAGAATCTCAGAAAGAAGCCAGTATACAACTCATGACCAACAAATAAACAATAACGAAGTGGCTTTTTCAAACGATTCCTTAACTGGAAGGTGAGTAGCAACATAGGGGCTTTCTTGCTTAATGAATAAACAAGCACACTTCATGCAACTTATTAGTATCTTAAGAACACTGGTCAAGCTTAGAACCTGGTCAAACTATTTGTTCATCTAGCCCTGCCTCACTCTGACTGAGAGTGGCTTTCACTAGGTCTCAGCCAGGCATGTCTTGCATCACGCAAGCATCTGACTTGGAAACACTGGGGAGTGAACATGGAGCCTTCTGTGTGCAATGCACTGCATACCTTCCAACTGCCCTGATTTGGCAGGGACAGTCTTGATTAATCTTCTATAGTCCCATTTTTCAACTGCTTTTAAAATCTCCTGTTTTCTCTCTCCTCCTTCCACTTTCCCCATTTGTCTTCAGCCTACTTTGATTTCTGCAAAATGAATACCAAGTACAAAATGAATACCAAGTACAAAAGCAGTTTGCACTCAATTAACTCAGCAGAGGAAGAGAAGAGAAGGGGTGAAATCTTGCCCTTCTCAGTAGGCTCAGGAAAAGGGAACGGTTGCAACCTCTCCTAGGTTCTGTGCTCCTCCTCATTAATAACTTGTGCCGTCTTGATCACTCTGATGTTGCTTGGCCAAATGTGTCCAAGTTTTCATCTGTGAAATACTGGAGGGTACGTTGCATTCATGGCATTTGCCCTGCTATGGCACTATTTCTGAATGGTGAAAGATCTGCTTAAAAACCTCCAAAGAAGGAGATTCCGCCATACTTCAAGGCAGCAGATTCCACTGCCGAACAGCTGTAACCATCAGGAAGTTCTTCCTGAGTTTTAGGTGGAATCTCCTTTCCTGCATCTTGAATTCATTGCTCCTTGCCCTAGTCTCTGGAGCAGTGGAAAACAAGCCCGCTCCCTCCTCGACATGACATCCCTTCAAATATTTAGACATGGCTATCATGTCCCCTCTTAACCTTCTCTTCTGCAGACTAAACATATCCAGCTCCCTAAGCCACTCCTCATAGGGCATGGCTTCCAGACCCTTCACCATTTTGGATGCCCTCTTCTACACATGTTCCAGTTTGTTAATATCCTTCTTGAAATGAGGTGCCCTGAACTGGACACAGTATTCAAGATGAGGTCTAACCAAAGCAGAATAGAGTGGTGCCATTACTTTCCTCGATCCAGACACCATACTCCTATTGACGCAACCAAGAATGGCATTGGCTTTCTTGGCTGCTGCATCACGCTGCTGACCCATGTTCAGCCTGGGATCTACCACGAGTTCTAGATACCTTTCACGTGTACTGTTATCCAGCCACGTGTCACTTATTCTATATTTGTGCATTCCATTTTTTCTGCCCAAATGTAGGACCTTACATTTCTCTGTTGAAATTCATTTTTTAGCTTTGGCCCAGCTTTCCAATCTATTAAGGTCATTGTGAATTTTGATCCTGTCCTCTGGTGTATTAGCAACCCCTCCCAATTTGGTGTCATCTGCAAATTTGATCAGCATGCCCTCCACTCCTTCATCCAAGTCATTGATGAACATGTTGAATAGCACTGGGACCAAGACAGAACCCTTTGGCACCCCACTAGTCACTTCTCTCCAGGATGAAAAGCAGCCATTGGTGAGGAGCACCTTTTGGGTTTGGTCGGTCAACCAATTACAAATCCACCTAATAGTAGCCCTGTCCAGACTGCATTTTACTAGTTTCTTTGCAAGAATGTCATGGGGAACTTTGTCAAAGGCCTTACTGAAATCAAGATATGCTACATCCACGGCATTCCCTTCGTTTGTCAAGCTTGTAACTCTATGATAAAAAGAGATAAGTTTAGTCTGGCATGACTTTTTTTGAGAAACCCATGTTGACTTAGCAATCACAGCGTTGCTTTCTAAGTAATTACAAACTGACTGTTTAATGATCTGCTCTAGGATCTTTCCTGGTATTGATGTCAGGCTGACCAGGCAATAATTATTTGGGTCCTCTTTCTTTCCCTTTTCGAAAATGAGGACAACATTTGCCCTCCTGCAGTCTGCTGGGACTTCTCCTATTCTCCAAGAGTTCTTGAAGATTATTGTGAGTGGTTCTGAAATTACTCCTGCCAGTTCTTTTAATATCCTTAGATGTAATTCACTTGACCCTAGAGACTTGAATTCATCTAGTGTAGCCAGGTATTCCTGTACTACGTCACCTATTCTGAGCTGCATTTCCCCCACTTCTCCATCTGTCTGTTTCCAATAGCTTATTGTGTACTTACCTACCATTATAGCCAGGATTTGTAAAAAAAAGTAATTCCTTTCTGCCCAGCAATGGCACTTCCTTTCCACAGTGTTGGGACTGCACACTCCTGTGTGGCAAGAGGCTATGCTGATGGCAGCAGTGCTGCTGGTAGGGCATCCCATGTAAGACAAGCACTTGCTGAGTTGCCAGACTACATATGACAAACAGCTACTGGGCAGCAGCAGTAGAGGAGGGTGACACTGGCAAATGATCTCACAGAGATAAGGGCAGCGGCACTGTAGCTAACACTTGTTAGCATCAAGTAGAAGGAGACACCAGTAAACCACTTTTGGGCCCTATTCGCAGCGCCGGTGCTCGCGCAACGGAGGAGGGCGGCTCGCGCAAGAAGCCTTCTCCGGGAGGCTGCCGCTTCCCCCTCCTTCCTTCTGCAGGCGAAGGAACGAGCGGGGAAGCGGCAGCCTCCCGGAGGCGGCGGCGGCTCGCGCATCCATCCATCCCCCACGCGCGCGCGAGAAAGGAGCCTGTCCCGTCCATCCCCCCCCACACGCGCGAGAAAGGAGCCTGTCCCATCCATCCCCCCCCGTGCGCGAGAAAGGAGCCTGTCCCGTCCATCCCCCCCGAGCGCTCGAGAAAGGAGCTTGTTGCGTCCGCCCCCCCCGCGTGCGTGAAGCAGGACGTGTCGCGTCCGTCGCGCTAGCGCCCCGCCCCATCCCTTCCTTCCGCAGGGGCGGAGGGAAGGAAGCGCGACCCGGCCGGCTCCCCAACGCTCCGCACAAGAGGTAAGTGCGCGCGGGTGCCGGGAGCATTGTGCGAGCGCGGGTGATTTTTGCCCCGCGCTCGTGCCGCTTCAGTCCTGTGAGCCCGGTGGAAGTGGGAGTGTGTCATGAGGAGCGACGCTCCCACTCCTGCGAGGCTCACGGGGCTGTCGCGCGAGAAAAGGCCCGTGTGAAAAGGACCTTGAATGTCTTTTATCACAAAAATCCTATGATGAGACAATCCAAAATGAAATGAGGAAGAGTGCTAAAAGATAGAACTCCCAGGTGTGATGGCACTTGTTGAGCTACTGGGATACAGCAGAGGACAACTATGACTAGCATGGTGGCTAATGATGCAACTGGACTCAAGCTGAAAGGATGTCCAGCTGGTGATGTGCTCTGAAGTGAAAGGAAAGTTGGAAGCTGCAGAACACAAAGAAGCTAGTTAAATGTGGGCTGGACAGGGCTACCGTTAGTTGGATTTGTAATTGGTTGACCGACCGAACCCAAAGGGTGATCACGAATGGCTGCTTTTCATCCTGGAGAGAAGTGACTAGTGGGGTGCCACAGGGTTCTGTCCTGGGCCCTGTACTGTTCAATATTTTTATCAATGACTTGGATGAAGGAATAGAGGGCATGCTCATCAAATTTGCAGATGATACCAAATTGGGAGGCATTGCTAATACGCCTGAGGACAGGATCAAAATTCAAAATGACCTGGATAGGTTGGAGAGCTGGGCCAAAGCTAACAAAATGAAATTCAACAGAGAGAAGTGTAAGGTCCTACACTTGGATAGAAAAAATGGAATCCACAAATATAGGATGGGGGACACGTGGCTGGGTAGCAGTACGTGTGCAAGGGATCTAGGAGTCTTCATAGACCACAAGCTGAACATGAGTCAGCAGTGTGATGCGGCAGCCAAGAAAGCCAATACAATTCTTGGCTGCATCAATAAGAGTATGGTGTCTAGATCGAGGGAGGTACTGATACCACTCTACTCTGCTTTGGTTAGACCCCATCTTGAATACTGTGTCCAGTTCTGGGCACCCCAATTCAAGAAGGATATTGACAAGCTGGAGCAAGTCCGGAGGAGGGCGACCAAAATGTTGAGAGGCCTGGAAACCATGCCCTATGGGGATAGACTTAGAGAGCTGGGTATGTTTAGTCTGCAGAAGAGAAGGTTAAGAGGGGACATGATAGCCATGTTTAAATATTTGAAGGGATGCCACATAGAGGAAGGAGAGGGCTTGTTTTCTGCTGCTCCAGAGACCAGGACAAGGAGCAATGGATTCAAGCTGCAGGAAAGGAGATTCCACCTGAACCTCAGGAAGAACTTCCTGACAGTCAGGGCTGTCCAGCAGTGGAATCTACTGCCTCGGAGTGTAGTGGAGTCTCCTTCCTTGGAGGTTTTTAAGCGGAGGCTGGATGGCCATCTGTCGGGATTGCTTTGAGGGTGTTCCTGCATGGCAGGGGGTTGGACTGGATGGCCCGTGTGGTCTCTTCCAACTCTACATTTCTATGATTCTATGATTCTATGAACACATACTGTAGGCAAATGGAACGCAGGAAGCATGAGTCAGGGAAAGCTAAACAAGCAAACAGCAAAGCAAGAAATGTATAAAGATTGCAGTACTTGGAGTGAGTGAGCTAAAGTGGACAGGAATGGGACATGTTGTGTCAGATAATTACGCACAGGTATACTCAGGAAATTAATTGTTGTCATCAAGTCAACTATGACTTATGGTGACCCTATGGATGAGAGTCATTCCATCCCTTGCAGGGACATGTCTTCCTTGATTGAGTCCATCCATCTGTAATGTGGTCTTCCTCTTTTCCTACTGCCTTCTACCTGAACTAAGCATTATTGTCTTTTCTAATACGTCAGGTCTTCTCATGATGTGTCCAAAGTACGACAGACTCAGTTAATCATTTTGGCTTGTAGGGATTGTTCAGGCTTGATTTTGCTCTTGGACCTAATTCATTTGTTTTTTTAGCAGTCTAGGCTATCTGCAGAACTCTTCTCTGGGACCATATTTCAAAGGAGCTGATTTTCTTTCTGTCAGCTTTCTTCACTGTCCCACTTTCACAACCAGACATAGAAACTGGAAATACTGTGGAACAGATAATTGTAACTTTAGTATTCAATGATATATCTTGATGCTTCAGGATCCTGTCTAGTTCCTGCCCTTTCAAGTCCCCCTCTTCTGATTTCTTGACTGAAGTCTGCTTTCTGATTCATGACATATGGGAAATTTTGAACTATTTTAATGTCTTCATTGTCTCCTTCAAGGTTGTTCTGTGGATTTTGGATTTTTTTTTGCATGTGGCTACATGGCCAACAGGGCTATCCCTTAATATGTTTCCTAGCGCTATTAGGAATTTGTTCCAATTAAACCATAGTTTGTGCATTCTACTCTCTCAGGGATGACTTTGATCCACAGTGCTGTAGTAGGTCTTCTTTCTTCAGATTTTTTTCTGTAGCACATGAAGTAAAAATGGCTGCTACAAGCAGCTCAGCCCATTCTGCTATTCCAGGCAGGAAGTGTTATCACGGTTATGATATGTCTGGTGAGAGCACTAGATATCCTTTTGATATCAAATAATTTGGCCTTTGCTTGACCTTTCTCTGCCAACCTACTCCATATGTTTGCAGAGGTCCCCCCGACAAGCATGTAAGGGCATGGCCATTAATGGTTGTACATTCCAGAACCCCATTCAGGCAGGCAACTTAAGCCTCTCCGTTGCTTTAGGGAAAAACCTTCCTGCAAACTGGCTTTGCTCGGCACATATCTACACAAAGCTACTCGGCCAAGAGCCGAGCCATTCCTTTATATCGGTCCATCAACAAACCGGCCACGATATTGTCATTAAGAGCTAAGCTAATCATGCAAAACCTGACCTTTTCCAACTCCTTTGTCCAACTCCAAATTTCCTTTGTTCTCACTGAGCATAACATAGCCTGTAGGTAAACTCTACCCTATAAAAGGTCCCCTTTTGCAAGTCCTCCTCGGACTGCTTGGAACACTTTGGATCACCCTGGACTTCCATCCAGCCTTGCTGCCGCTCTGTCCAGTGAAGTTGCCCCCTCAGCAAGCCACGCTGAGCTTTCTCCCCTTCAACCTCCGTTTCTCTCCAGGACTACAAGACCAGGGCCCTTTTTGCACGGACTTTCTGTCGCGTGAGAGCCCCCGAGCCTCGCGGGAGTGGGAGTGTCGCTCTGCACGACACACTCCCACTTCCGCCGCGCTCACGGGGCTGCAGCGGCGTGATCGCAGGTTTTTTGATTTTCACCTCAAAGCGAAAGTCACCCGCGCTCGCGCAACGCTCCCAGCGCCCATGTGCACTTACCTCCTGTGTGGAGTGTCGGGGAGGCGGCCGAGTCGCGCTTCCTTCCCTCCGTCCCTGCAGAAGGAAGGGGTGGGGTGGGGCGCTAGCGCGACGGACACGACAGCCTCCTGCTTCGCGCACAGAGGGCGGACGCAACAGCCTCCTGCTTCGCGCGGGGGGCGGACGCGACAGCCTCCTGCTTCGAGCGGGGGGGGTGCGGCTCGCGCGAGAAGCTTTCTCCAGGAGGCTGCCGCTTCCCCCTCATTCCTTTGCCTGCGGAAGGAACAAGGGGGGAAGCGGCAGCCTCCCAGAGACGGCTTCTTGCGCAAGCCGCCCTCCCCCACTCGCGCGAGAAGCCTCAATGTGAAAAGGGCCCAGGTGTCGTATTACCCATTCCCCAAAAGTTCTCCATTCCTATTTCTAGTTAGCTGTGCGCATGTGGTGTCTTTTATGTTGTTTTTTCTCAATAAATGTTATTTTTGTTGCTTTAAAACCTGTCTGGCTACACTCTCTGACCTGAAGCCGTAGACATTGGGTTAAAGATCCTTGCTAAAGTTACCCTGCCTCTTGTTTAGCCAAGAGAGTGCTCAAGCTAAATTCCCCCAACTTGTGTTTTTATTTGGTTATTTGGGAGCCCCTCCCCAACATACAGGGTAACAGAGGCCCACCTTTGGCTCAATGAGACAGCTAAGGAGCATGGATGTTTCCTAGGGTCACTGAGAGCAGAACAATCTAACTCCTTTTTTCTCTTTTAATTTTCAGTCTGGGCATCACAACAGCTGTCATAATGCCTGAGGACACAGTCAGAGGAGGGCAAATTACCCATCCTTCATTATCCAGTCACCCTTAACTATGAAGATTCTTACAAGCACGATGTATACTTAGGACTTTTCTGCACTACACTGCTACAGTGCTATTATTCCACTTTCAACATCCTGTGCAACTCTGGTTTGTAGTTTCCTGAGGCCAAAGAGCTCTCTGGCTGAGAATTCTAAAGGCCTCTCCCTAAACTGTAAAACCCAGGATTCCATAGGATATTGGAAATGATATAATAGCACTATAACATTGTAGTGCAGAAATGGCCTTAGAAGTCAACATCATGTTTTCAGTGTAGCTTACTCCCAATAAATGTCCAGCCTTTATTATCCCTGACAAGGCTTCACTTCAAAAGCTGCCTTAATATTTTTGGTATGTGCTTGATAATTTAGTGCATTTCTGATTTATAATATCAAGAGAGGTTAAATATATATAAGTCCTGGTAGGCTGGGTTTTGTCAGATCATTTTGCCTTACCTGTTTTGGGGTCTATGCATGAGGCAAAAACACCAGGTAGGAAACATGAGGCAGAACATGGAAGTACAGTCATTCCTCCACATTCCCTGGGGTTAGGGGCACAGGACCCCTGTGAAAGTGGAAAAACCATGAATAACTCTTGGCCCTCCAAACCATATTTAACACACAAGAAATATGATCATCCTGTTCAACCCACTGTGGATTCCTTTGAGCCATCAGGGTTCCTTCACAAGGCAGAAGTAGGGATTTGGTGGGGCTTACTTCCACCTCCACTGCTGTCCCACATCATTTTTAAGAGGGACTTACAAGCCTTGTTCACAGTTTCTCAGTCTCACAAGGCTTGCAGTCCCTATTAAAAATGGCACAGGGAGGCAGCAGACGGGATAGCAAATAATCTGTGAATAATCAAATCCACAAAAGTGAAACACGCAAATGTGGAGGGCTGACTGTATGTGAACTTCCTTATCCATCTTTTACACAACTGTATAAATAACTAAAAAGTTACAGTTTTGCTGTTAAGGAAGTAAAGGCTTAAGTTGTATTGTTAGTCCTACTACAGTAAAGCCACTGAATCAGTTTAATTTACCTAAAATGTCAGCTCACCCTTCAACAATTGAGTCATACCAGATTAGCCACTATTCTAGTTGGGAATAATGAACAGAGTTCCAGAAAAAAAATTAAACCTTGTCTAGTTACATTTCTCATTTATCACCTCTTGTTCTAGGATTTACATACCCTACTTTTAAATTGCTTAGTAATGAAGGTAAGGAGAAAACCACACCTGCCCAATGTCCCAGTTGAGTAGGAACAGTCCCAGTTAATCCTCTGTTCATCCCAGTTAATCCTCTGTTCGTCCCAGTTTCTCTTCTCCTCCTGCTTTCCCTTCATCCTCAGCTTGCTGGGACCTGAGTTAAAATGCAAAACTCAGTGCATTAACTCTGGGGGAGCAGGGGAGAAGAGGGGTGAAATCTTGCCTTTCCTAATAGACTAAGGCCATTTACGCACTAGGCTGTTATAGTGCTATTATTCCACTTTCAACATCCTATGGAATCCTGGGGTTTGCAGGCCTCTCCCTAAACTGCAAACCCCAGGATTCCATAGGATGTTGAAAGTGGAATAATAGCGCTATAATTGTCTAGTGCAGAAGTGGCCTCAGACAAGGGCAAAAAGCTGCAGCTTCTCCTAGTTTGTCTGTTCTTCTCCATTCATAACTTTTGCTATAGTAACAACCCTTTGATGTTGCTTGGTTGTAGGTGTTCCAGTTTTCATCTGTAAAACGTTGGAGGATATGTAACTGTTCCTTGTGTGCTGTGTGTCACTTTTCTCCGGAAAAAAAAAGTTGCTGTGGGGAGCAGAGTGTGGTGACTATGTGCCCATCTTGTATTAGAATGTTCCGTTTGTCTGCAAGAAAGCAAAAGAGCTGCTTGTCCTCCCAGACAAAATTTTCTGCTCCACAGGCATTGCATTTCCCCATCACAGCCCAGGAGATCAGAGCTGAGGGAAGGGAGGAGAGCAGGAACGCCGGCCAAGCCCAGAGCATCCAAAAGGAGCTGCTTTCAAAGTCTTTGGCAGGGACACAGCTCCCAGTCCAGAATTTCCTGGCAAGCAAACAGCTCAGTGCGCTTGGAAAGGTGGGAGGTGGAGCAGACAGCAGAAGGGAAAAGGGAAAGCAACCGTCCCCTATGAATTCAAAATGAAGGCAAAGGAACGGCTGTCACAGTGCCTACAGATGAACTTAGCACAGTGGAAGGAAACACTGAGCAGCGCGAAAAGCGAAGGAGCAAGGGGTGTGTAGCATCCTCATACACATAAGGCCCAATGCAAACAAATGGCTGCAGCCTAATGTATATTTTGCCATGCAAATTTCTTTATAGTGAGGGTTAACGTGAGAGCTGGAAATCTGGGGAAAACAGAGGAAGCGGAGCTGAAGCCATGGAAAGAGAGCTGGAGGAGAAGCAAAGAAGAGAAAGGACGAAGGAGAGAGGCAAGGAGGCCAACAAAAAGGAGTCCAAGAAAGGTGTCAGAAGCAGGGAAATAAACTGAATGTGAGGCTGCCTCTATAAGAGAGTAGTTTGTGGAGAAAAACTTGCCTGTAGGCCTCTGCAAAAAACTGTTTGCCTGAAGCTTGAGAGGAGAAGAGTGATACACACACACACACTCTAGCATATTTACCTGGCATTGCCCAGGATTTTATTTTCTCATAGGTAATACTTGTTAGAACGATTTGAGATCCTGGGCCTCTAATTCCCTAAACTGTCTTGTCCACTACCTGTAACTTTCTCCCATTTACATCAACCCAATCTGTTTTCAGAGTTATTAACATGCAGAGGTTGGGTTCCTAAGAGAATACACTGCCCTCCTCCCTGCTGCTAGGCCTCATCTCCATAGCAACCTCCCAGGCCCAAAAACTCTCTGGCTGAGAATTCTAAAGGCCCCTTCCTAAACTGCAAACCCCAGGATTCCATAGAATCTTCTTAGGCAGCCAATCATATGAGATCTTCACCTGACACAGCCAATCATATGAGGTCTTTGCCTGACACAGACAAACAAACTTTGGCCCTTTTCGCACGGGCTTTCCCGAGCGAAATAGCCCCGTGAGCCGTGCGGGAGTGGGAGCGCCGCTCCACACAACGCACTCCCACTTCCGGCGCTCTCACGGGGCTGCAGCGGCGCGAGCGCGGGGTTTTTGATTTTCGCTTCCAAGCGAAAATCACCCCGCGCTCGCGCAACGCTCCCGGCGCCCACCCGCACTTACCTGTTGTGCGGTGCGTCGGAGAGGCAGCCGGGTAGCGCTTCCTTCCCTCCGCTCCTGCGGAAGGAAGGGGTGGGGCGGGGCGCTTGCGTGACGGATGCGATGGCATCCTGCTTTGCGCGGGTGGGGGGCTGCTTGCGACAGCCTCCTGCTTCGCGCGCGCGCGGGGGGTGGGTGGGCGCGACTGTCGCTCGCTCCTGGCACGTGCGGGGGGGATGGGCGCGACTGTCGCTCGCTCCTGGCGCGCGCGGGGGGTGGGTGGGCGCGACTGTCGCTCGCTCCTGGCGCGCGCGGGGGGTGGGTGGGCGTGACTGTCGCTCGCTCCTGGCGCGCACGGGGGGGACGGGCGTGACTGTTGCTCGCTTCCCGCGTGCGCGGGGGCGGCGCGAGAGGCTCCTGCTTCTCGCGCAAGCGGGGGAGGATGGACGCGCGAGTCCGGGACGCTGCCGCTTCCCCGCTTGTTCCTTCGCCTGCGGAAGGAACGAGCGGGGAACCGGCAGGCTCTCGGAAGAGGGTTTTCGCGCAAGCCGCCCACCCCGGCTCACGCAAAAAGCCTCAGTGCGAAAAGGGCCTTTGACTTTTATATACTAGAAGAAAGAAGGATTTATGGTTCGAAAGGCTTAGAAGAATCAATTTGTTATTCCTCAGTTGGGACTTACTGCAAACTAAACTAATATTCATATATAGCATCTAGCTGTGAGCTCCAGCAAAAGAAAATGTTTTTTTGTTATTGTTGCTGGGTGTTTTTTTTTTTTTAAATTAGACCTGTGAACCCTTTAAGCATTATTTTTTGCTGAGGACTGTGTGAGAGTCATACAGTATATGACTTATGGCAGTGAGATTACTATATGCACAGAGGTAGAACGATCCCAGAATTCCATCTCAAGAAGATTAGACGTTGAAGCTACTGGACGCGGCTGAGGTGGGCAAATTGACAATATTGTTAGGAAATCACTCTCACAGGGTATAGAAAGCACTGGGAGGCAATTATATTGTTTTTAAAGATAGTTGGGGGCAGACAGGCAGTAAGAGGAATCAATTAATGGGAAAGATTAGAGAATTTTAGAATCATAGAATCATAGAATCATAGAAATGTAGAGTTGGAAGAGACCACACGGGCCATCCAGTCCAACCCCCTGCCATGCAGGAACACCCTCAAAGCAATCCCGACAGATGGCCATCCAGCCTCCGCTTAAAAACCTCCAAGGAAGAAGACTCCACTACACTCTGAGGCAGCAGATTCCACTGCCAGACGGCCCTGACTGTCAGGAAGTTCTTCCTGAGGTTCAGGTGGAATCTCCTTTCCTGCAGCTTGAATCCATTGCTCCTTGTCCTGGTCTCTGGAGCAGCAGAAAACAAGCCCTCTCCCTCCTCTACGTGGCATCCCTTCAAATATTTAAACATAGCTATCATGTCCCCTCTTAACCTTCTCTTCCGCAGACTAAACATACCCAGCTCTCTAAGTCTATCCCCATAGGGCATGGTTTCCAGGCCTCTCACCATTTTGGTCACCCTCCTCTGGACTCGCTCCAGCTTGTCAATATCCTTCTTGAATTGGGGTGCCCAGAACTGGACACAGTGTTCAAGATGGGGCCTAACCAAAGCAAAGTAGAGCGGTACCAGTACCTCCCTCGATCTAGACACCGTACTGTACATTTTCCTTGTCACTTTATTAGGGTACTTTATAACAGAAGACGTTTATTTAGCTTATATAGTATCCATATCTTACTTGATTACTTTTATTATGAAATATTATTAATCATTACAATGGATAATTTAGAATTTTGATCTTCAAAGAAGCATAGCAAAGGGAAAGCAACAACCATTCTGGGAGAGGTGGGAAGTCAATTTCTTCTTTCTTTCTTTCTTTCTTTCTTTCTTTCTTTCTTTCTTTCTTTCTTTCTTTTTAAATAGTGTGTTGTAGTTTTAAGTAGTAGTTTAGGTTGTAGTTTTGTATTGTTATTGTATGTTGTAATTTGTGGGAGGTTTTGGTAGTTACTTAGTTTTATGATATCAAAATTTGTTTGTGTGCTAATAAAAATATTATCAAAAAATATTTTTTTTCTGTGCCTTGCAGTGATTGGTTGCCCAGCCCATGCCTAAAGCCTTTCCACTTTACCAAAAAGGGGGATTTGTTTGTGGAAACAGCCTCTCAACGGAATGAATCCAACCAGGGTCAGTGGAAGAGCTTCTGGGAAGCAAATCAAGGGCCCGGTTGCAAAGGAGCACATACACTTTTGTTGCTCATTCTCATTTCCTCTCATGTGACAAGGGCCATTTCTGCACTAGACTGTTATAGTGCTATTATTCTCCTTTCAACATCCTATGGAATCCTGGGGTTTGCAGGATTCTATGGAATGAATGAATCCTGCATCCTATGGAATCTGCAAACGCAAGATTCCATAGGATGTTGAAAGGGGAATAATAGCACTTTAACAGCCTAGTGTGGAAACGGCCAAGGTTAGGTTGGTCCATGATGGTATACGATAATGAGGCTGTAACCACCAGCTTCTTTACAGTGCAAAATGGAGACTCATTATACATGGGAGTCTTGACACCTTCTTTGAAACTGCCTTTTATGTACTGTGGAGAGAGACATTGGCGAATGTCTCCTTTGGGCACGAAAATAACTTGAGTTAATGTACCAGCAAGGACACTAATCCCCTTCTCTAAATTAGTAGACAATTATTTTTAGAAAAAGCTTATTC
Organism: Ctenosaura bakeri; assembly: GCA_948474755.1. Classification (NCBI taxonomy): domain Eukaryota; kingdom Metazoa; phylum Chordata; class Lepidosauria; order Squamata; family Iguanidae; genus Ctenosaura; species Ctenosaura bakeri. Next base: position 375,003 of record CAOLHI010000919.1, on the reverse strand, counting down.
TGCTCAATGCAAGCATCTCTGCAACAGAACTCTTTGTGATGCCAATACACACGTGCAACGTGCATATACACACACACATACACTGCTTGCATTGTGAATGTCAGTGCTATTATCATCCTCATAGCAGGAATTTTAACATTTCTGGGGGAATCACATAACTCCCATGTTTAGACCTTGAAAGCAAACTCTCCTAAAGAAACTACTCCAAAACTGATTTGACAAACTTTATCCAGACGTAGCCAGGCAGCAGCTGCTCACATTCCTCGTTGCAAATAGTGGCTTGTAACTTCCACATGCTCAAGCTGTGGATTGAAGAACAAATGGCATGCTGTGAGCATTGCCACTAGTCATGCTGGCTGAGGGATCCCAAGAGTTCTAATCCAAACAGTAATTTTTCCAAGCTCTGCCCTGGAATGCAGGTTTGGTTTCTCCCCACAAAATGCCAGTGCTGGGCCACTTTCTGGACAGTGGCTGTAGCATGGGAGACAGAGGGCTTGACATTCAACTGTCTGCAGTCTGCATTGCAAGGTCTCACTGAAGTGAATAAGACCCTGGAAAAAAGAGTTTGGTAACATAAAATTTAGGTAAACGGTTCCTTTCAATGTTTTGATTTGTGCCCAGATGCAAAGAGGTAATGGTGTGGCTTCCACAGAATGGGTATAAAAGCATCAATCAAGATAAACAATGTCAGTAAACAATTTCATGCAGACTGGGAGCTCATCCTGAATTGCAGTGCAATGGCTGAGCTCCTGTATCATCAGGTGTAACTAGAAGGATGGAGTTCAGTCATTGTAGTTACATCTGACAGTGCCTTCCCCTAAATCTACTTTTTCAGCTAGGTAGAGCCCCAAGGGATTTCTGAGGTGCTGTACATTGGGTTACTTGGAAACACTGTCTGCAGTGCCTTCCTCTCTACAACAAAAACCATTTCCACACTACACTTTTATAGCATGATTATTCCACTTTCAACATCTTATGGAATCCTGGGGTTTGCAGTTTTGGGAGGCGCCGGCTGGCCCCTCCCGAAACTGCAAACCCCAGGATTCCATAGGATGTTGAAAGTGGAATAATCACGCTGTAAGAGTGTAGTGCGGAAATGGCCAAAGACTTTTACTGTATATGGAGCAGGAGGTGTCCAAGCTGGGGTCAAGAAAGCAAGAAGCACTAGGGATCATATGGCCAACATAAATTGAATAATGGAGCACATAAAAAAAAATTGGAAGAAAATCAGGCTGTGCTTTATAGATTATAGCAAAGCCTTTGATTATAGCAAAGCCTTTGATTGTGTAGATCATGAAAAACTATGGATCATTCTTAAAGAAATGGATGTGCCACAACATTCAATTGTCCTATACTCAAGACAAGAGGCTACTGTCAGGACAGAATATGGAGAAAGGGAATGGTTTCCAAATGGCAAAGGGGTCAGACACAGCTGCATTTTATCACCCAGCCTCTTTAATTTGTATATTGAATGTATCATATGTAAATCAAGACTTGAGTGAAGGAGGCATGAAAACTGGAGGAAGGAAAACCAAAAATTTAAGATATGCATGTGACAGCATACTACTATTACTACACCATACTGCTAAAAAAAAAATTAGCAAAGACTTGGAAATATTATTGAAATGATTCCTGATGTCAAGGGAGAAAGTGCAAAGGAAGGTTTACTGTTGAGCATTAAGAAAACAAAATTAATGACCACAGATGGTTTACATGACTTTAAAGTAAACAATGAAGACATTTAAATAGTTTATTCTGAAGTGTAAAGATATTCAATTGAATACTAAAGTTAGGATTGTCTGTGCCATCATATTTCCAATTTCTATGTGTGGTTGTGAAAACTGGTCAGTGAAGAAAGCCAGTGTAGCACACACAACCCTCCCAGGATTGGGTGGCCATGCAAGGTTCGAAGTGCAAGATGCTGGGAGACAAGAACCAAGGCAGTTCTGGTCTTTGAGGATGCAGTTTATTAAGCGAAGAAGCAAAAAGAAAAATGAAAGGCACACAAGCATACACACACTCTGACTCCGTCGGAAAGGCAAAGGAGGCAACGGAGCAGGGTTCTCTTTGTTCCAACAGATTATATAGGCTTTTCGTACGCGAGTGGCAAAACAGGCTGCCAATCCATAAATCCACCATGCTGAAACAGGCAGGAGGGGGGCTATCCCACCTCGAACACCAATTACTGAGGCACCCATGGGCCAGGTACATGATAGGCTCGTGGCCAAATCTCATTACCTGCCCGAAACGGCAGTGGATGGTCTCTAATCAGGCTTTGCTCTCCCCTCACCGTACCGGATGGTGCGGGGAGCGAAGCACCCATCGTTAAGATTCCTTGGCTATTCTCACAGGACTGCAGCATACAGGGCAGCCTGACCTACCAATGCAACAGCATGAGCTAACCCCCCAGATATGTTCGTTAGTGCGAAAGCAGACTGACCTGAAATGTGTGAGTGTGCAACATAGGGTCTACCCAGAGGGCCTCGGGTCCAACAGCTGACAGGAAGGAAATGTGGCTGGAGTAGAGTTCTACGGGTGTTCTAGGATCATAGAATCATAGAGATGGAAGAGACAACAAGGGCCATGGAGTCCCACCCCCTGCTATGCAGGAACACACATGGTAGTCCTGGACTACTAAAAAGATGAATGAATGGATCCTGGAGCAAATCAATCCTGAACTCCCACTAGAAGATGACTAAATTGAGGCCCTTTCCGCACGATGTCCTTTTGCTGCAGCCCTGGCGGGTGGGAAAGTGTGCCAGGAATGCTCCCCTGTGCACCTCACCCGGTCACTGTGGAGGAGAGCGCTCTAGCTCCGCCTCTTCCTTTCTGCAGCGCAGCTGGGCATTTGCCATTGGGGAAGGAAGCGTCGCCAGCACACTTCCACTCTTCCACATGGCCAGAAAAGGCTGCAGTGCGACACAACTGTAAGTGTAAAACAGTTTTTTTTCTGTTTTACAAATACCACGCCTGCACAATGCATAGGGACACGATGGCAGTGGGTCCGTGATGACATTGTGTGGAAGCATGACCCATGGAGCACTGTGATCATGTCCCCACAGTTGGGGCAACCACGCTGTGCAGAAAGGACCTGAGACTGCAATACTTTGGACAGATCATGAGAAGACCTGACTCCTTAGAAAAGACAATGGTGCTTGGTGAGGTAGAAAAAAGTAGCAAGAAAAGAGGAAGACCATTATAGGTAAATAGACTCAATCAAGGAAGCTGTGGCTGCCTGAGTCTCCAAGACCTGAGCAGGGATGGTGATGATGGGTCCTGCACTTGGGCAGAAAAAAATGAAAGTCACAAGTATAGGATGGGGGATGTGTGGCTGGATAGCAGTACATGTGAAAAGGATCTCAGAGTCCTGGTAGATCACAAGCTGAACATGAGTCAGCAGTGTGGCGTGGCAGCCAAGAAAGCCAACGCAATCAATAGGAGTATGGTGTCTAGATCGAGAGAGGTAATGGTACCACTCTATTCTGCATTGGTTAGGCCTCTTTTGGAATACTGTGTCCAGTTCTGGGCACCTCAATTAAAAAAGGATGGCCCTTTTCGCATTGAGGCTTCTTGCGCGAGCGAGGGACGGCGGCTCGCGCAAGAAGTCTCCTCCGGGAGGCTGCCGTTTTCCCCTCCTTCCTTCCGCAGGCGAAGGAACGAGGGGGAAGCGGAACCGGAGGAGGCTTCTCGCGCAAGCCATCCTCCCCCGAGGGCGAAGCAGGAGGCTCTCACGTCCGTCCCCCCCAGGCGTGCGCAAAGCAGGAGGCTCTCGCGTCCGTCCCCCGCGCGCGCGCAGCAGGAGGTGTCACGTCCGTCGCGCTAGCGCCCCGCCCCACCCCTTCCTTCCACAGGGGCGGATGGAAGGAAGCGCTACCCGGCTGCCTCCCTGATGCTTCGCACAGGAGGTAAGTGCGCCTGGGCGCCGGGAGCATTGCGCGAGCGCGGGTGATTTTTGCTTTGAGGCGAAAATCAAAAAACCTGCGATCGCGCCGCTGCAGCCCCGTGAGCGTGGTGGAAGTGGGAGTGCGTCGTGCAGAACGACGCTCCCACTCCCGCGAGGCTCACGGGGCTCTCGAGCAACAGAAAGCCCGTGCGAAAAGGGCCGATGTCGACAAGCTGGAACGGGTCCAGAGGAGGGTGACCAAAATGGTGAAGGATCTGGAAGCCATACCCTATGAAGAACGCCTTAGGGAGCTGGGTATGTTTAGTCTGCAGAAGAGAAGGTTAAGAGGGAATAGGCTTGAGGAGGGAGCAGGCTTGTTCTTTACCACTCCAGAGACTAGGACAAGGAGCAATATATTCAAGCTGCAGGAAAGGAGATTCCACCTAAACCTCAGGAAGAACTTCCTGATGGTCAGAGCTGTCCGGCAGTGGAATTTGCTGCCTGGGAGTGTGGTAGAGTCTCCTTCTTTGGAGGTTTTTAAGCAGAGGCTGGATGGCCATCTGTTGGGAATGCTTTGATGTGTGTTCCTGCATAGCAGGGGGTTGGACTCGATGCCCCTGTGGTCTCTTCCAACTCTATGATTCTATGACGGGGTGCCTTGCAGGTCTCTCATTCACAGGGTCACCATAGGTCAAAGCCAACTTGATAGCAGCTAACAACAAATGGTCATGTGGCCTGTTTAGAACAGCTAGGGAGACCTTTTAGGGTTCTGCCGCAAGTACTTGCCTCAATGTGCCCTCAATGTGCCCTGTTTCCAGGGTCTGGAAGCCATGCTGTATGAGGAGAGGCTTAGGGAGCTAGGTATGTTTAGCCTGACCAAAAGAAAGTTAAGAGAAGCCATGGAAGCCATGTTTAAATATCTGAAGGGATGTCATGTTGAAAATGGAGCAAGCTTGTTTTCTGCTGCTCCAGAGACCAGGACATGGAGCAATGGATTCAAGTTACAGGAAAAGAGATTTCATCTAAATATCAGGAAAAACTTCCTGATAGTCACAGCTGTTCGACAGTGGAATATGTTTCCTCAATGGAGTGTGGCGGAGTCACCTTCTTTGGAGGTTTTTAAACAGAGGCTGAATGGCCATTTGCTAGGGGGGTCCTTTGAGTGTTTGTTCCTGCATGGTCGGGGGTTGGACTCAATGGCCATTGTGGTCTCTTCCAACTCTATGATTCTATAACCAAGAGGGTACTGCACACATAATTTCCCAGCACCTCAACCTAGACAACCTCTGCTGTTGGAAGAGCATAAGTCCAATTAATGTATAGTATTGGGACTCTATTCTGTTATAGAGACTCTACTATATTCTGCTTTGGTTAGACCCCCTGTGGAATACTGTGTCTAATTCTGGGCATCACAGTCCAGAAGGGATATTGACAAGCCAGAATGTGCCCTGAGGAGGGCGATCAAAATGGTAAAAGGCTGGAAACCATGCCCTTATGAGGGTTGGATTCAAGCTACAGGAAAAGATATTTCACCTAAATATCAGGAAGAACTTCCTGATGGGTAACAGCCTTTCAACAGTGGAATATGCTGCCTCAAGGTATGTTGGGGTCTTCTACTGTGGAGGTTTTTAAATAGAGGCTGGATGGCCATTTGCTGGGGGTGTTCCTGCATGCAGAAGAGGGTTGGACTCAATGGCCCTTGTACTCTCTTCCAAATCTGTGATTCTATGACTATATGACTATTGTTTGAAGTACAGCCTATCTGAATGTGCAAAGGCTTTTCACCAGCAAAGTGGCTACTGGGCTACATCCACATTGCACAATCATGGCAATTTGATACTAACTTAATTGCCATGGCTCCATCCTATGGAATGTTTGGATCTGCAGTTTCATAGGCTGTTTGGAATTCTTTGCTGGGGATTGGCAATCCACTCCTCCGAAGTGTGGAGGGCTGACCGTACTTGTAGTTCAGTCTTCTTTTTGTACTGCTTCCTACGTTATCAAGCATCATTGGGCCTTTCTGCACTACTCTGTTATAGTGCTATTATTCCACTTTCAACCTCCTATGGAATCCTGGGGTTTGTAGCTTAGAGAGGGGCATTTAGAATTCTCAGCCAGAGCGCTTTTGGGCCTCTGGAAACTGCAAACCCCAGAATTCCTCCAAGGATGTTGAAAGTAGAATAATAGCACTATAACAGTGCAGTGCAGAAAGGCCTGTTCTGTTTGCTAATGTGTCACATCATATCATATTCTGCCCAAAGTACAAAGCCTCCCTCCCTGCTTTCCTTTCCTAGGCAGCCAAAGACATTTCTTTTTAAGCAGGCCTTTAATGGGCGAGCAGGAGACTTTTTACTTATTTATTAGCTGTTTTTAAAATTTAAGTTTTATAATTCTATGTGTCTTTTAATGTTTTAATTTTTAATATACTTTTAATGTTTTTTTAACCTTTTGGAAGCTGCCTTGGGTCCCACCTTGGGAGAAAATGTGGCATATAAATGCAATAAATAACTAAAATAAGTAAATAAACAAAGTATGCCAGTCTCAGTTTAGTCATTTTCTAGTGGGAGACTAGCTTGATTTGCTCTCAGACCTATTTATTTCTCTTTTTAGCAGGCCATGGTATCCACAGAGCTCTTCTCCAGCACATTTCAAATGAATTGATTCCCTTCCTGTCAGCTTTCTTCACTGTGAAAACCCAGGCCACTTCTGCACCAGTGCTATTATTCCACTTTCAACATCCTATGGCCCCTCAAAGGCCCCTCCCTAAACTGCAAACCCCAGGATTTCATAGGATGTTGAAAGTGGAATAATTGCACTATAACTGTCTAGTGTGGAAATGGCCCCATACATAGAAGCTGAGCTAGGGTTGCCAAGTGAAATAAGGGACAGAGCTCCTGTTCCTTTAATCGAGGTAATTTCTACCTAATTACAAGACCCCTGTCCCTTCTGTTACTTGGCAACACCGTGAATGGGCTTAAAATCCCCAAGCAGATTTTGCATTTAAGAATCCTTCCCCAGCCACAAGTGAGCAGTCCTAAAAAGGGAACCGTTGTCAAAAGCCAGATGAACCGGAGAGATTTTGTGTGGATGTGTGCGTAAAGAGAAATAGATAGATTTCATATTGTAAGTGAATGTCAAGGGGTTAAAGGTTTGCTGTCTTGCTCCTTTGCGGCACCAAACAGAAAAATAGCAGCTTAGGTGGCGTTTCTTTTCCTTTAAATTCCCCATAGTAAATGTGTAATTAATTAGCCTTCCCGCCCCCCCTCCTCACCCCCACTGAGCTAAGATTTCACATAATCACACCCTTGGGACCTGCCTCCCCCTCCCTATCAAAGTCAGGCAGCAATTCAAAGCTGAATTAATCATTCAGCAAGTAGGTGTAATGCTGCCATTTCCATCATTTAAAAGCTGGATCAACCACCCCGAAAACTTGTGCAAGCGAAGTTTAAAGGTCAGAGCAAGGCTGGAAAGCAAAACTACAGGGCTTTTTGTTTTTGGATGTTTTAAAAAGAAAAGTTCTGCTAGAGCAGGAATTCTTCTTTTCTTTTTATTTGTCTACCTGAGGTTATCTATCAGTTTGGATCAATGCCTGAACTGAGATGCCATCAGGGACCAACACTATTGGATAGGGAGATGAAATACCTCTTAGCACATGTGCCATGTCTTTCATCGGTTCCCACATATCAAGGATTAAAAGGGAATGAATTTTATGGCAGTGTCAAACATCCTAACTTGTCATTTTATACCTTTAGTCACTGACAATGGATCTCATTAGGGCTTTGAGCTTTTTGTTCCTGAATTTGTCGCATTACTTTATGAACTAATTTGTGTCTGCTTCTGACGGGCATCCATATATTTTTTTGCACCTACTTTCAAATGCTTCCTAAGTGCTTGCCAAACATAGAAGTCTTGGAGAAAAGTGATGGAATCCATTTTCATATCATCAAACACACTTTTTCAGGAATAATTGCAATTAATTCTCCTTTTTTCTCTTGAGTTTTCCACCTGCTCTTAAAATGTTTCTTTCTTTCTCTTTCTTGCACTTTCCTCTTTTGTCCTCAGATTATTTCAGTTGCTGCAAACTGAGTTCAAAGTGCAAAATCTTGGACCTCCCAGTAGGCTCAGGCAAAAGCAAACTACTAAAAGCCTCTCACAGCTTTGCGTTCTTCGTCATTAGTGTAGGCCATCTTGACCATACTGTGGTTGTTGCTTGGCCACAGATGTCCCAGTTTTTGTTAGTGAAATATTAGGAGCATGCACCATCCTCCATCTCCTGTTGCCAATTCCTTCCTTTCTCCCTGGCCATTTCCACACTGTACTGTTATAGTGCTATTATTCCACTTCCAACATCTTATGGAATTCTGGGGTTTGTAGTTTCCTGAGGCCAAAGAACTCCCTGGCTGAGAATTCCAAATGCTCCTCCCTAAACTGTAAACCCCAGGATTCCATAGGATGTTGAAAGTGGAATAATAGCACTATAACAGAGAAGTGTGGAAATGATCCTTGTTAGTGTGTCCTCCTCCTCTTCCCTTTTTGGACATTGGAGGTTTGTTTTTTTTTAAAAGAATAATGAATAAAGCTCAGGTGTTCTGGTACAAGACTGACTTTTTTAGAAAAAAGATCAGGTGCTTTAGTGCTTAACAAACAATACAAAACAAAAGAAAGAGAGAGAAAACGGAGAAACTGGTTTTAAAAAGTCAAGGCAGAAAGTAAAAATGCAGATTTACTGTTGAATGTTAAGAAATGAAAAACAATGACCACAGGTGATTTACATACTCTTAAAACAGGCGATGAAGACTCTGTGAGAGTTTAAGATTTCCCATTCCTTGTTTCAGTCATTAACCAGAATGGGGACTCCCAGTCAAGAAATCAGAGGAAGACAAGCACTTGGAATGGCAGCTACAAAGGAACTAGACAAGATCCCGAAGATTAAATTTTACAGTAAAAAATAAAAAATAAATAACCCCTCCTTCCCCACTTCCTTCTTTCTTCCAATATTATTTCTTTATCCAGTTCAAAACTTCTCCCCATTCCCTTTCAAAGTTCTGGATAGGCTTATTTCTCAATTAAAATGTTAACTTTTCTGTTTCAACCATATTCAGGACCTTAAGTTTCCAGTCTTTTATATCTACATATTCCCTTTTCCCCCAATATTGCGCATATGTCAGTCTTGCAGCAGTTGTCATATATAACAATATCTTCTGATGGCATCTTAATTCTCTTTGTTGTCCTAACATATTTAACAAATAAAACTCTGGCTTCATTTCAAAATTAAAACTATAAATTCTTTGATTTTCATCATGAATTTCTTTCCAAAATTTCCTTGCTATCTTACAGGTCCACCAAATATGAAAAAAGGACCCCACCTTTTCATCACATTTCCAACATCTTTCATTTCCCTTTTTAGTTATTTTTTGCAATCTCTCAGGTGTCATATACCATCCGTAAAGCATTTTATAAAAATTTTCTCTCAATTTTAAATTTGGTGTAAATTTTATATCTTCCATTTTATATGTCTTCCATGCCTTCACCCACGTGTCATACTCTATAGGATAACCAATATTTTGTGCCCATCTTACCATATTATCTTTTACAGTCTCTGGTTCGATTTCTCTTTGCAACAATATTTTATAAAGTTTAGAGATTCTCTTTTTCTGGTCCCCTTTCATCAATGTATCTAGTTCATTTTCATTTCTTGCAAATCCATATAATTTTTGGTCCATCTTAAATCTCTCTTTTAGTTGTCTCCAGGGGGACCAATTAAATTCATGTCCTGAAGCTTTTAATTCTTCTTCTGTACGCATTCTTAGCTTGTCTCCTTCCCATTTCAGCAACTCTTGATAAGTCAATAAATTCCCTTGTTTTGTTGGGGCAATTTTGTAAGTTTCTTGGGGTGAAGCCCACATTGGAAGTCTTCTATAGAATTTATGCTTTATTTGTAACCACACTTTCAATAATGTCTTTCGAATACAGTGATTATTAAACTCTTTATTTATCGTTGCTTTATCATAGCATAAATTTCCATGCCAGCCAAATCTATTGTTTATCCCTTCCACTTCTTTTATTGTTGTATTCTCTGCTTGAATCCAGTCTTTAATTATATCTAAACAACATGCTTGATAGTAGATTTTCAACGATGACACCTCAAATCCTCCTCTCTCCTTTGCATCTTGTAATGTTTTAAATTTTATTATTGTTTTTTTTCCCTGCCAAATAAATTTCCGTAACTCTTTTTTCCCATTCTTTAAAAATCTTCTCCCTTCCTATTATTGGTAAGTTCTGGAAGACAAACATTAACTTATGTAATAAGGACATTTTAAATGCGTTTATTCTTCCTAAGAGAGACAAGTTCAAAGGTGTCTATTTTTCCATTTTTCTTTAAATCTCCTTCCATATCTTCGAATAACTGTTATCAAATAACTCTTGATTTTTATTTGTTATTATTATTCCTGTTATTTTTTTTTGTAATTTGATATTCAGATCTTTTTTCCAGCTCTACTTGTTTTTTTTGTTATATTTAAAGTCATCATCATTGTCTTTTCTCTATTTATCTTATATCCTGCCATTTGTCCATATTTTTGCAAAATGTCCATCAACGCCTGTATAGATTCTTGTGGTTCCTCCAAAAATATAATTACATCATCAGCAAAAGTTTTGTATTTTATTTCCTTCTTCTTTATTTTTAAGCCCTTTATCTGTAGATCCTCATTTATTGCAATCAGTAATACCCCCAATACAACTATAAACAATAACGGAGATAATGGGCACCCTTGCCGTACCCTCTTATTATTTTCGAAGCTTGACGTTTTATCTCCATTTATTATTAACTTCGCTGATTGGTCTTGATATATCCTCTCAATCCATTTACAAAAGGTTTCTCCCAGGCCATATTCTTTTAAAGTTCGATGCATAAAACCCCAGGAAACATTGTCAAAAGCGTTTTCTGTATCCACTGATACACACTAGAGTCCTGGTTATCTGACCTAAACCGGTGGGCGTAGGGTCAGATAACTGAAATGTCGGATGACACGGAGCCCCGTGGTGGTCACCATTTTGGGGGCATGTCGGGGGCGTGTCAGGGCGAGCCTGGGGCGTGTAGGGGCGTGTCTGGGGGCGCGGAAATGCCTGCAGCCACGCCCCCAGGCAGCTGCGACGTCGGTTAATCCAGAGTGTCAGATAACTGCAGGTCGGATAACCGGGACTCTACTGTAGTATCAATTTATGAATGCGTAGACCAAAGGCGATTTGCATACAGAATATTAAAATGCAACACAATACAGTACAATGCAAAGTGTTAAAATAAAATACATATGTAAAAACAGCATGGCAAAATACATCATACAGTAAGTTACATAATAGTCGTATGTGAGAAAAATTTAGAGTTTGGTTTAGTTAAAACATAGACAATAAAACTATAATTAAGTAAGCTCGTCTCCAGAACAATCAACCACGACATTGGCAACATATCTGGCCTGGATCTTCATAGCTGCCAGAGTGAAAAGAGAGGCCTTACGAGTTACCATGGAGTCAATATCAGAAAGGAGATAGAAGATCTTTTCTAAGACAGTATTAGATTCCAAATGATGCAAAATAGATCCCAAAAATTTGGCTCTTGGATCAGAATATAATGGACAAGAAAACAAATAATGAGGCAAATCCTTTATTTCAGGGGCCCCACAAATGCATAAGCGGAGGGCCAAAGGGATATGCGAGTATCTGCCGTCAACAGTGATATAATAGCTATCTTCTTTCCTGGATTTTTATCATAATATTCAATTGCATTCAGTAATGTTCTAATATTATTCTTCATTTGTCTGCCTGGGAGAAAACCTGTTTGTCCTTCCTGTATCTTATCCTGTATTTCTTGTCTCAATCGTTTTGCCAGTATTATTGCCCAAATGTTATAATCCACATTCAGAAGAGATATTGGTCTGTAGTTTTTAGCTTCTCTTTTATCTTTATCTTCTTTAGGTATCACTACTATATTTACTTCTCCCCATGATTGTGGTTTCCCATTTTTCTCTATTTCTTGCAAAGTTGCTTGGTATGGATGAATTATTTCTTTTACAAATCTTTTGTAATACAATGCAGTAAATCCATCTGGCCCTGGTGCCTTATCCATTTTCAAATCTTTTATTGCCTCTTCTATTTCAGTTAATGTTATTGGTTTATTTAACTATTCCTGTTTCTCCGGTGATATTTTTGGGATCTTAATCTTGTTAAAGAATTCCATCCATTTTTCTTCTATTCGATATTGAGGATTTTTTTCTTGAAATAATTTTTCGGAATATTCTTTAAACTTCTGTTTTATCTTTCCATGTTGTGTAATCCTCTTCTTCCCATTATTCAATTCAGCTGTTATATTCCTCTCTCTCTCTCTCTTCTTGAGCTTATATGCTAACCATTTCCCAATCTTATTTGCCTGTTCAAATTGAGTTAATCTCAACTGTTTCATCTTCTTCTCTATTTCCTCTAATGAATTCAGCATTATCTCTTTATGTATTTTCTTTATTTCCACTTGTACTGATTTCTTCATTGGATTTTTTCTAAATTCTTCTTCTTTCTCTTGAAGTTTAATCATCAATTCTTGATGTTTCTCTTACTTTTTCTTATTCTGGATTTGTCTTTTTTGGATAAAAAACCCCTCTCATTATTGCTTTTGATGCATGCCAGACCGTCTTCATATTCATATCCTGTTTTACCTTTCCTCTAAAACAGTGGTTCTCAACCTGTGGGTCGGGACCCCTTTGGGGGGGTCGAACGACCCTTTCACAGGGGTCGCCTAAGACCATCAGAAAATATGTATTTCCGATGGTCTTAGGCGCCATTCCCTCCTTGGTGGTGATGTGCAAGCGCGAGCCACACGCTTGCGTCCTCCTGCCCCCTTTAGTGGGCCAGGGTTGACACTCTGGAAACTTTTCCCATACTGTCCCCCCCCCAGCAGAAACGAGAGCGAAGCAGAAGCAGAACCCGGGGGGGGTTCTCGGAGTTTTTTCCCAGGGGAGATGTGTGGCTCCTCTTTCCCTCCCTTCCCCCCCTCCGTTCCTGGTCAGCAAGGCGGCCTTTGCGGGGGGAGACATTGTAAAAAATAAATAAATAATTTTATGGTTGGGGGTCACCACAACATGAGGAACTGTATTAAAGGGTCGCGGCATTAGGAAGGTTGAGAAGCACTGCTCTAAAATAATTTTTTAAAGCTTCTTTTGCTTGTTGTACTACCTCCTCATCATTTAGTAAACTATCATTTAATCGCCATTAAATTGCTTTGCAGTTTCCTGTATTTACATCATCATTGGATGATGGTCTGAGATGATCTTAGGCAGTATTCAAAGACTAAAGTTAAGATTGTTCATGCCATTGTATTTCCAGTTTCTATGTATGGTTGTGAAAGCTGGACAGTGAAGAAAGCTGATAGGAAGAAAATCAACTCTTTCGAAATGCAGTGGCAGAGCTTGCAGTGTGTGGAGGGGGTGGGGCTACAGTGTGGAGGCGTGGCCACAGTATGTGGGGGTGTGGCCATGGTGTGTGTAGGTGTGGCCACGGTACACGGGGCATGGCTACCAGCCTGGATGCCCCAAAAACATTGCCGCGGGGGATGAACCTATCCCATCACCCCTCCCCGTCCCTTTGTGATTGTTGAAATGTGGTGCGGAGAAGAGTTTTATAGATGTCCTGGACTACTAAAAAGATGAATGAATGGATCCTGGAGCAAATCAATCCTGAATCCCCACTAGAAGATGACTAGACTGAAACTGCCATACTTTGGACAGATCATGAGAAGATCTGACTCCTTAGAAAAGACAATAATACTTGGTAATGTAGAAGGCTGTAGGAAAAGAGGAAGACTGCATTACAGATTGTCAGGAACTTTACCAAACTAATTATGGAGGATACCCCGACACAGATGGATAGACTCAATCAAGGAAGACATTTCCCTGGATCTGCAAGGCCTGACCATGGTTGTTGTTGCTAGGGTGACTGGGAGTCCTCTCATCCACAGGGTCACCATAAGTTGAAGTCAACTTGACAGCAGTTAACAACAACAGCAATCTAGAAACTATGCAGCCTCCTGCTAAGTTGTGTTTCGCCAAGCATCTTCCTTCCTATCTTTGGGGCACCTGGGAAATCCCATCTCGTTTTATTGAGGTATTGACACCATCACTTTTTTTTGTTAAATAGACGTCTGTAAACAACAGCTGTGTGACTACCTATCAGCAACACTGGTCCTTACCGCATGATATTGTTATCTTAGCAAAGCCTCGCATTACTCCTGGTGCGGGAACCATGCCATGGAATGATGTCATCACAGACCAGCTCCTGTCATGGCGCTATCCATGGGAAATCCATCCTTTTGCATTACCGGAAAAAAATGTGATAATGGCCCCTTTTCCTGCAATGATCCCATCAGCTGTAGGCATGTGGTAAGGGCCAAAGAGCTTGATAGTGCTTCTGCAGTACAGTGCACGAACTAACCAATCATGGTTTGTGGGACAGAGAAAAGCCGGGGAGACGGACTCATCATTGACACTGTACCATGAAGGGAAGAACAGTGTGCCCATCCATGGAAGCCAACAGGGTGCAGTGGAGAGTGTTCAGGCCCCGATGCCATTGGAGAAATGGCAAAGCCAGGATTGCACAGAAATGATGCACTATTGGGGCACAGTGTGGTAAGGGCCACTGGAGCAATGGACTTTCTGCACCTGCAAGGGGTTGGACTAAATGCCTTTTGACGCCATTCCAACTCCCCTCTCCCTAAACGAACTGTGTCAACTGCCTTTACTTTGCTCCTTAAAAAAAAAAAGAACCATTCCATCTTCTCTGTATTCATGATTGTTAGCCACTGTGTGGCTTCAGCAGAGAAGCTGAATATCATTCCTGATCTCGATAAAAAAATATTTAAAAAGAAAAATATGGGAGACTGCATGGTGATAGAACACTCTTTTTTCCACTGCATTATTTTAAGGAATTTACTGCAATAAGATGTGGTGAAGGTTGCTGAATCTGACAGCTTTGGAGAGGAATGACACAAATCCATGGAAGTGGAGAGACTGCTAGTTGATGGTTGCTAGTAATCATGGTTATAAGCAGGCATCAAGCACCAACAAGAAAGGGTTTGTTACCCTGACTTCTGGGGGTTCCATGGGGGACACCTTGATTCGCTCCAAGTTATAAAGGTTGGGGAAATTAGCAGAGCACTGGCATTAGCAAAATGAGGGGGCAGGGTAACCCAGCAGGATCTTTTACTCAACTTTATAGGGTCAGGCCAAGCCAAAAATGTACCAAATAAATGAATTTTAATAAATGAATGTAGTACCACACATTCACGCAATCATGCACAAAGAACTATTGAGAAGGAAAAGAGGTGAAAAATGGATAGGGGATACAGCAAAGGGAATGAAGAGGAGGTGATACTGCACCTATCCTGGAGTCGTCATTCTGGGAAGCGGCGAGAAGAACGGAGCTCGGCAAAGAGATGGCAGAGGGGATCACTCAGCTAACAGAGTGCCGGTCTGCTAGCGTGGCAGGGAGTTCTCGGAAAAGACCCTCAAAAACTAGGATTAATTATAGGGCAGAATGTACCTCAAGGGCAGGCCTTCTCCCAGGAAGAACAATGGGCCAGTCGTCTGCATGATTGGTTTATGCTG
The DNA here is from genome assembly GCA_948474755.1 of Ctenosaura bakeri. Taxonomy (NCBI): domain Eukaryota; kingdom Metazoa; phylum Chordata; class Lepidosauria; order Squamata; family Iguanidae; genus Ctenosaura; species Ctenosaura bakeri. The sequence continues at coordinate 359,475 of CAOLHI010000919.1, read as the reverse complement.
GGTTGCGAGTGTTCAGGGTTGTGGTTGCAAAAGGGTTGCAGTGTAAGTTTATGTAGATGGACCTCGCCTTGTAGGATTTTTCCAGAATTACAGTTGCTCAACCTGGGGAAAACATGCTAATCCCCTCAAGTTGGTTATTCTTGGCTGAGGACTCTTTGTCTGGGTAGATGTGTATTCCCTAAGTTCTCCTTGGGCTATGTGACCAGGGATTTTTCTGGTCTTGACCTAGTTTCGGCCATTTGACCACTTTGCCTATGTGCCCATCTGGGCAACCTCTCTGGCATGGTGGGCATATTTGATATCAAATTTATAGTTCCTGGGATAGGGTATGCCAGTGAGGTGACAGGTTACTGCCCTCATGCCTTGCTTTCAGGCTTCCTGGGAGCATCTGGTTGGGCACTGTGGGAAACAAGATGCTAGATATGATCAGACCTTGTGGAGGAGGCAAGTTTCTTTTGGCGAGGGGGGAGGAGAGCTACAGCTTCCACAATTCCCTGTCTTGCCCAGTCACTGACTATGCTGGCTTGTGGGTTCAGAGAATTGAATCCACTGAGAAGTGGCCTAGCTCCCTAAGGTATATTTAGCCTGATGTAAAGAAGCTTAAGAGATGACATGACAGCCATGTTTAAGTATTTGAAAGGATGCCATATGGAAGATGGAGCAAGCTTGTTTTCTGCTGCTCCAGAGGCTAGGATACAGAGCAATGGATTCAAGTTGTAGGAAAAGAGATTTCGCCTCAACATCAGGAAGGTAAAGAGCTGTTTTTGACAATGGAATATGCTGCCTTGGAGTGTGGTGGAGTCACCTTCTTTGGAGGCCAGATGATCATTTTCTGTGGTGATTTGAGTGTGTGCTCCTGCAAGACAGGGGGCTGGACTGGAAGGCCATTTTGGTCTCTTCCAACTCTGATTCTATGATTCTATGATTCTAAGAAAGGAACTCTTCCAGGCTCTGGATATGATGGAATTTCAGTCCGATTCAGCAAGACTCTTGTGTTCTCCTTAAGGATTATCCTACAAGCCTCCACTGTATATAAATTCATGGGCACCACTCATTGACATCACTCCTGCCCAATCTGATAGCTGTGGATATGATTCACTGGAACAGACTCATTTTCTCCAAATGCTCCCCTCAGCTCCCTGCTTAGCCGCACTGAAGACGCATGACTAGCTTCAGCCCTGAGCCTCTCGGAGGGCCATCTGAGCCACCAACCATTGCCACCTAAGCCTTGCACCAGCTGCACCAGGGAGGGAAGGGCCTGTTCCTAACAAGCTGCTTCTTTCCCCCACCTACAAGCTGAGTTTCCTTTGATTCATTTTATCTTCATGAAGCGATCCATCAAGGCACTGTCATAACAAATTGTTTGCCAATTTGAAACCCAACAGTTTGCCTGGTGTAAGTGTTAAAAATTGTCATCTTGACAGTTTTCATGCATACAGCAGTGAGATTCCCTCTCCCCCCTGCTGCCTGCCCCCCTTGTTCCCTCAATTTCCTTCTATAGTGCATCAAGTCAAGTAGACTAGAGCACTGTAGCATTTTAATATGCAGAGTTATCCCCCCGTGGCATGTTCCAGATATCACCTTGCTTCGTCACAAGCTTGGCCTCCTTCCTAGGCAGTCATGTAATAAACACACATTACACACATAAATAAATAAATGCCTTAAAACAGTGGTTCTTACCTTTTTTTTAAACCAGGGACCCCCTGTAAATACAATTTGTTGCCAGGGACCCCCAAGATTTAACTCAAGATTTAAATATTTAGATTTAAATATTAAACATATGTCTAATATTCAAATACGTCTTTATTTATTAAAGGCTTTTGGAGACTAGGATTCAAATCCCCACTCAGAGACTGGGTGACCTTGGGCAAGTCACATTCTCTCAGTCTCAGAGGAAGGCAAAGGCAAACTCCTTCTGAACAAACCTTGCCAACCCCCCCCCCAAAAACACAAAACCTTGTGATAGGTTCATCTCAGGGGTGCTATAAGTGAGAAGTGACTTGAAGGCACACAACAGCAAAGTGTTGCTAATAGAGGAAAGTTCTTTCTAGCCATCATATCTCTCCTCTTTCAGAACTGATTTATGGCGACCCTAAGGCAAGTCTATCACGGGAGCTTTCTTGCCCAGATTTTTGCCTTTGCCTTTCTCTGAGGCTGAGAGAAAGTGAATTGCCCAAGGTCACCCAGTGGGTTTCCATGGCTGAGTAGGAATTCAAACCCAGGTCTCCAGAGTCATAGTTTGGGCATGCACCTATGCATGCTACTGGGCCCCTTTTGTCAGGGACACAGCAGTGTGTGTGTGTGTGTGTGTGTTCGGGTGCCAAAACTGCTCCCTTGTTTGCAAATGAGGAAGCACTTTGAGTGTGCCACATGCCTACCATCTTTTCCCTTGGTGCCCACAGCCCCTGATGCCACAACCCTGACAAAAAGGATACAGTGGCAGGTGTGCTTGCTTGCCCAAACTGTTCCCTCATTTGCAAACAAGGGAGCAATTTTGGCACACACCCCCATGCTGCCGTGTCCCTGTAGCTGCTGCTGCTGGTGGTATCCAGCAGCAGAACTTTGCAGATCCCCTGTGAGAGGTCCCTGGACCCAAGATTAAGAACCAAATGGCTTAGGTAGGAGACCAGTTACAGCACCAGCTTCTCTTTCTCCTTCTCCTTGCCCACCCTGCAGTTCAGGCTGCATCAGCCACAAAAATGTCTAGCCTCCTCTGTATGTTCCTTGTTAGGAACAAACATTTCTGCACTACACTGTTATAGTGCTATTATTCCACTTTCAACATCCTGTGGAATTCTGGGGTTTGTAGTTTACTGAGGCCAAAGAGCTCCCTGGCTGAAATTCTAAATGCCCCTCCCTAAACTGCAAGCCCCAGGATTCCATAGAATGTTAAAAGTGGAATAATAGCACTATAACAGAGTAGTGTGGAAATGGCCTTAGTCAGGCCATTTCTGCACTACACTGTTATAGTGCTATTATTAGACTTTCAACCTCCTGTGGATTTCTGGGGTTTGTAGTTTCCTGAGGCCAAAGAGCTCTCTGGCTTGGAATTCTAAAGGCCCCTCTCTAAACTGCAAACCTTAGGATTCCATAGGATGTTGAAAGTGGAATAATAGCACTGTAACATTGTAATGCAGAAATGGCCACAGTGTACTCAGTTTTAATATCTGTAGCCTTCTTGTAAACAGTTGTTTTCAACCAGTTGTGTGCCTTCCTCCCTCCTGACTTGCAATATGATTAATTACTACTCTATGCGTTAGTTCCACTTGTACCCTACCTTTCCTCCGGTGAAGCCAAGTGATGCCCATGGCACTCTCCTCTGCACTTTCTCCTCACACCAACCTTGTGAGGTAGCTCACGTCTGCAAAAGAATAACTGGCTCAAACTCACCCTATGAATTTTCTGGCTTTGTAGGAACTAGGACCAGGTCCCAGAGCCAACAACAATAATCACTAACTTGACTTTCATGATCGTTGGCTTGATTTTATACACTGTTTCTGTTAGTTGTGTTCTGTTAATCAACTGGCAAGGTGAAGTGAACACCTCTGGAATCATCTAGTCACAGGTTACCAAGTGAAATAAGAGACAGGGTTCCTCTACCTTTAATAGTTAGGTAGAAAAGGGAATTTCAGCAGGGTTTGATTGCCATGGAAGCAACAGCTGCTAAACTACCCTCTTTCAGACAGCACCAAAGTGCTGTAGTACTTTGAGCATTGGACTAAGACTCTGGAGAACAGGGTTCGAATTCCCACTTGACCATGGAAACCTATAGGTGACCTTAGGAATTCACACTCTCTCAGGCTCAGAGGGAGGCAAAAGGAACTCCCCAACAAATCCTGCCAAAAAACTCCCAAAAACTTTAGGCTCACCATAAGTCTGAAGTTACTTGAAGGCACATGACAACAACAAACAAAGCTTCACCTACACATGCATGCACGTGTGCGTGCGCGCACACACACTCACACTCTTACATGGTCACACTTCTTTCAGAGCACAAAAATCCATTTTAAAAACGATTCAAACACCATTGAGCTCTTTGCCACGTCCCCGTTAGGATGAACATATATATATATATGTAACTTTGGCTGGATCATATCTAGTAGGCTTAGAGATAAATTTTACACAAAGATTACATGATTGGCCTTCCTTAAAATATACTTTTAAAATAAGATAATGGTGTCCCTCTTTGTGTTCAGAGTGGTTGTGAGTTGCTCTGACATCTTCATTCTTGATCTCCAGAATACACACATTTGTACAGAGTTCATAGTTTACAAACATAAAATTTAACAGAGACCTTGCCTGTACATTCAAGTGATGTATAGAAATCAATCTCCTTTTCAACTTTGAAAATGTAAACAAAAGAAAACAGAAACATTTTTTAATGCCTCAACCCAGAAACCATACTCTTTAAAATGAATATCAGCCTTAGGAGTAATTTACCTGTTGCAGTGCTTAAACTGGAGGGAAGGTGCGAAGTTTGGGTGGCCTCAATTCACAAAAGACACAGTTCACAAGCCTTGCCAGCAATACCTCTAATTTTAGCCAAATCATTGACCATTTCCACACAAGACTGTTATAGTGCTATTATTCCACTTTCAACATCCTTTTAGGCCCCTCCCTAAACTGCAACCCCCAGGATTTTATAGGATGTTGAAAGTGGAATAATAGCACTAGTCTAGTGTGGAAATGACCCCAGATGACCACACTGAGGTTGTCATACTTTGGCCATATCATGAGATGGTAGTAGGAAAAGAGGAAGACAGCATTGCAAAGGGATAGAGTCAATCAAGGAAGACACAACCCTGAATCTGCAAGACCTGAGCAGGGCGTTTTATGCATAGAGTGGCCTGGAGGTCTCTCATTCATAGCGTTGCCATAGGTCGAAGTCAGCTTGAGGGCAGTTAACACCAAGAACAAATACTCCACACTTTTCCAACTCTGATTGGCAAGTGTGTGACACTGGCAAGCTCCAACTTCAGTCTTACTTGTGTGTCAGTCTTTGGATTACTGGAGACTTCAGGGACCATAAGTTGATCACACGTTGCACAAGATGGAAATTTGGCCCAGGATATCTGACTGACTGTATCTCCCCCTATGAATCTGCTTGGACCCTGAGATCCACAGAGAGGCTCTTCGTTCAGTCCCATAGGTACAGTTGGTGGGAACACAAATCAGGGCCTTCTTGGTAGCTGCCTCTAGACTTTGCAACTCCTTCTTCAGGGAAGTTAGAATGGCCCCCTCTTTTTTGTCCTTCCATTGGCAGGCAAAGACTTTTTAAATGTTATTCTGACAGGTTTTTAGACCTGAAAGTTTTTTAAAAAGGGGGTTGTAAGACAGTGCTGCATTGTTTTAAATTGTACATTTTAACTGCTTTTTTTTTTAAACTTGTATATTCAATTGTGTATAATTAAAATGTGTACTTCAATTGTTTTAATATGGTTAAGAGTTTAATTCTATTTTAATGTTTACTTTTTTGTGTGTGTTTTAATCATATTGTCATCATTGTTATCTGTAAACTGCCTTGAGACTTGGGCAAGATGCAGAATATAAATAAAGGAAATCCTCATCATCCTCATGTTAGGGGATATGAAAATAACCACATTCTCAGGAAGACTCACCGTCACCTTAATGTTCCCTGTTCGTCTTGTTTGCACAGATGCTAATAGAGTAAGGAAATGTGGCATGGCCATACTGTTTTCTAAGTCACACCATCAGTGACTTAGGAAAAAGTAATTCCTTAAATGGGGGGCAGGAACCAAGCTTGTTTTGCACATTGAAGGAAAACAAGGCTCTGCCACACCAGAGAGCCCAAATGATTGTCTTTCTCTCAGCTCATCTCCCACCCCAACAAACAGATCTTTTGGAAATGCTGGAGAGTGGCAAGACAACTCTCAGGGTTGCAACGCTCTTCTGTGTTTTTCTTTCTAGAGCCTCCCCCCCACAGGCCCACACTAACACACACACATAGCAGATACACATTTAAGTGATTCATTTACTCCCACACTCCTCACTTCAGCTGCTTTTGTTTTGCTCAGCAGTGTGATGTGTCTAATACATGGTAAAAAACGCACTGTGCCAAACGTCAGCTCTGTGAGCTGTTGGGAACACACATGAATGTCAAGGTAATGACGTCAGCAGCGAGGAAAAAGAACTAAAAAAAAGAAAAGAGAAGCAAAAGCAAAAAGATCCTTGTTTTGAGCTTAGCCGGCCTTGTACAACGAGAGAGAGAGAGAGAGAGAGAGAGGACCTCACTGACGTTGCTTGTTCTGCGCCCTGTTCTCCCTATCCCATCCCTACCTGGTCTTGGTCCTCAGCACAGGCCTTCTTGTCTTTTATCCCTCCTACCTTGATAAGACCTTGGTTGTGGCTCTATTTTATTTCTACGTACGGCCTGGCGTGCGTGGGCCGGAATGTTCTCTCAGTTTTTCTCTCTTTTGAAACCCACCTTTTTACCTTGTTATGGCATGGGTGGCTTCCATTCACTCCGCCCTCCTTGTTTTCCCCTTTTGCTTTTCTCTCCCGTTACCTTTGTTGTTGTTGCTGAAAACAACCCATTTCTGCTCCACCTGCTCATAAACACAATAATAAAGAGAAAGAGAGAGAGAGAGAAAGAGAGAACGAGAACACACTGTTTTTAGCACAGCCACTGCCTTAGCAACAGATTAAAGCATTTGCGGGAAGAAGAATGGAGAGCTTTGGGGTGAGAGAGTGCCCTTTACCGCCTCTGAAATCTCCAGGCGCTACATTCTACCTTTAATTACATTTCCTGGAACCCTTCAAGGCCAGAGGAGTTGGTGGTTGGCAAAGCAGCATTTGTAACAGCCGACCACTGAAAGAGCCCCTTATGGCAGCAGGAGTAGTGGGGGGGAAAGGAGAAAAAAACCAAGAAGAGGTAGCTTGGGTTGGGAAGTCAGCAGAAAGGTCGAATGTGAAACAGAGAGGTTGAAAGAGCTAAACGGATTGTGCAAAGCAGAGGGACTAAGGATCTTGTCACACTTCACAGTTATTATGCTGTGATTCCACTTTAACTGCAACGGCAACATCCTATGGAATCCTGGGATTTGTAGTGTGCAAAGGGATCTTCAGAAATATTTGCCAGAGTTCTCTGGTGCAACAACACCAAACGACAAATCCCAGGATTCCATAGGATATTGCCCTGGCAGTTAAAATGGAATCATATTGCTATAATTTTGCATTATTGCCTTTCCTATTGAGTCAGGTCTTCGCATGATATAACCAAAGTATGACAGCATCAGTTTAAGTCCTCTTGGCGTCTAGGAAGAGTTCAGGCTACCAATGTTATAGGTCTCTTAATACAGCCTGCTTATGTGGCATTGTTCTTTGGAGGAATTGGTAGAAGGGCTATATCATGGCAACATTCCAGGTATGGGCCTAATGAAAGCATATCTCTTCCCAAATCCCAAAGCATAAGTGGATTGAAAATGTACAATAAAGCTGGCCATTTCACAGAGGGACTAACACCTCACTGCATTGGTAGGAAATCTTTTCCCAATGTAGCCATTTTTAACTGTCCAGAAACAGAGGAAAAAGACTACTTTTTGTGAAAATATCTTCCCCTTTCTTTCCACTGAGCAAAGCAGCTCATGTGTATGAATCAGCCCCTTCTTCTTATATTCATTACATTTCCCTCAACTCATACTTTCCAGCATTTCACTGCTGAAAACTTGGAAATGTGTGGCCAAGCAACATCAGGTCAAGATGGTAAAAGTTCATAACGAGGAAGAACGCACAAAGGCCCTGTTTGTGCTATGCTATTATAGTTCTATTATTCTACTTTCAACATCCTGTGGGAATTCTGGGGTTTGTAGTTTACTGAGAACAAAGAAGTCTCTGGTTGAGAATTCTAAATGTCCCTCGCTAAACTGGAAACCCTAAGATTCCATAAGATGTTGAAAGTGGAATAATAGCGCTATACCAGTGGAGTGCGGAAATGGCACAAAGTAAGACAGGCTGTGGCATTTTGCTTTCGCTTGAGTCTCCTGGGAAGGGCAATGTTACCCTGATCTCTGGGGGTCCCGGGAGGGACACCTAAATAACCAAACAACAACAACAACTTGGGGGAAATTAGCTGGAGCATTCACTAAAGCTAGCGAGAGGCAGGGTAACTTAGCAGGATCTTGCAACCCAGCATCTATGGGGTCAGGTCAGACAAGCAGTCAGATGGTTTAAAGTAGCAAAAATGATGTTTTATTAAATACAGACAAATATTAAAGACACCACAGTCACACAGCTAACTAAAGAATCGGAAATAGGGATTTTTAGAGGGAAGCGGGTGATACGACACCTGTCTCGTAGTCCTGGACCTTGAGAGCGAAGTTGGGGTGTGAAGAAGAAGTTCAGCACGATTAGCTGAGGGGAGCTCGCCAAGCGGAGTGGCGGCAAGGCTGGATGGAACTCGGGAGCAATCGAAGGAGGGTCTCGGAATCGGGGGGGGGTTATAGGGTGAATTGTGACTGCAGGCCATACCTTGCTCGGTGAGAACAATGCGATTTGGGAGTGGGACAAAGCCTCGGAAAGGTCAGAATTTAGCAAGATTGGCTTAGGCCGAATTAACAATAGTGTAGCCAGTATGCAAATGCGGAGCACTTTAGTACAGCTTTATGAGGCTACCTGCGCGGGGCAGGGAGCCTTTGTTAGTATCACGCATAAGCAATGAGATGTTTGCTGGAGAGGTCCCTGAAGCGATGAACCGGCTCAGTTCGGTCTGCCTAGGTAGGGAATGGAATGTCCAGCAATTATCGGCCGCGCCTGTTTATGTGCTTGTCCGGAGGCCTCACAAACACGTGGAGCGGGGTGGCAGAGGGAAGCCAAATGGTTTGATATCAAAACGATATCAAGTGTTATCTCTGGTAGGCCTGAACCGCAGTAACAGCAAGATTCCACCGCCTCCACTCCTCTCCCTCCTACTGAGTTAGCTGATTGGAAACTACTTTTACAGATTAAAGCCAGTTTGCAGCAACTGAAATATGCTGAGTACAAAAGGGGAAAGTGGGAGGAGAGAGAAACTGGGACATTTTGAAAGCAGTTGAAAAAGTAAGGCAGCAGAGGATTAATTGGGATTGCCCCTAACAAATCAGAACAGTTGGGGAACAGCTCTTTCTTAGACAGGACAAGTGTTGCTAAAGACTGCAGTATTTGGATTTGTAGTTTCTGCTATGAAGAATCAGACGACATTCACCTCCTTGCAGGGATTCCAGGGAGAAGTTGCACCTTTTGTCCCCACCCATTGTGAAGGTGTCTTTTTGTTATTGTTGTTGTTGTTTGGTTGTGTCCTGGAATAGACTGAGGTAAAGTGCACCCACTTTTGCTCCAACCCTGATGAAAAGGAGTGGAAGACAATAGTCCCTGTATGGAAGTGCAGGCTGCACAATCAGCAACCATCAGTAACTGTCTCTTTTGGCACATTCTTCATCCTTAGCCAGTGTGGAGGTGTCTCCATTCTCACCTTTTTCTACAGCTTCTTCAATAGTGTCGTGTTCCTATTCTCATCATTTTACATACAACCTGAACAACCTAGCATCCCTCTGCAACTTTGACTCCTCTTACTCTGTTCTCATACTTATGTTTCAGGCCATTTTGGGGCAACCCACACCCAGATTCCTAGGTTCAGATGTATTGACTTCTAAAGCAAAGCTCTTTCACAAGGCTTGATACAGCTTGTGGAGCTCCTCCAGAAATGGTGGTAGCTCTCCAAGGTTACCTGGGCATTTCCTAAAGAGATCTATAGTACGGTCAAAGGGTCATGACACAGTTCAGTCACTAGGTGGCATTGGGCTTTGTAGTGGCTCAGATTTAAGCGCGTGTTTTGTTCCTTTTTGAAAGAGAAAATTAAAGATCTCGAGGGTATCCACATTGCACAATTACAATCAGCCCTCCATATCTGTGGATTCTGTATCCACAGATTCAACCAATCACAGCTTGAAATATATATATATATGAATTCTAAAAAGCAAATTTTGAGTTTGCCAATTGATATAAGGGACGCCATTTTATTACATGATTGTACATAATGAGCCTTGAGCATCCACAAATTTTGGTATCCATGGGGGATCCTGGAACCAAGCCCTAGCAGATACTGAGGGCCCATCATATAGGAGTTTGATGCTACTTTAAGGGCCATGGGTTCATCCTGTGTAAACTTGGGATTTGTGAGGAGGCATTTAGAATTCTGTACTGCAGTCCTCTCAGCCACAACAGTTGAACTCTCTGGCAGAGAAATATTGTATAGAGCTCTCAGTCAGCATTATAACCGTGTAGTGTGGGTAGACTCCAAATGTCAAAGTTTTCTGTGAAGTTGCACCTTCCCCAATCCAATGTGCATCATGGTTAAAATGAGCCAAATAATTTAGGCATATAAGGCAGAAAACCCCTCTTTCCCCCATGAAGAAGTGAAGACTGGATTTTTCAAAGACAGGGCTGGCCCATGACATTTTGCTGCCTGACGCAAAGGACAAGATGGTATTCTCTCTCCACTCCATGTACAGAAGCCAGCTGGACTAGCAAACGTGCAGTAAAGATGCAATAGTACCTCATCAAATAGTCTGTTTCCCTTTCACGACTCCCCAAATCTGCCACCTGATGTGTCTGCCAGTGCTGATGTAAAATTGAATTAGCAGTCCAGCTGGCAACTGTGCATGGAATGACATCATGTCCTTTGCTCTGGGCAGTAAAATGTCCAGGGTCAGCTCTTTCTCTGAGAAACAATTCCGACCTCATGGCTATTTGTACTTCTTGATCTCAGCACCAAGTTACCTCTCCTAGTCTTCTCCTCTCCAGGACCGTGTTTAATAACAACTTGTTTGACATTTGAAAATCTCAAAATTTTGCCCACAAACTGCCCACAAAATTTTGCGCTGTTTCAAGTGGTCTAGAAAGGCAGTGCTTGATTGTGGGTCTTGGAGTCTTCTGCGTCCCTTTCATCCTCTCCTGTAGGACTCATAGGATCCATTTTCTGATGAATTCTCTCTAGAACTTACCTGCTTTCTTGTCTGGTCTTTCTTAGATGTACCCAGCATTGCCTGCACCCTCTGCCTGCTAGTAGCAAATGCCCAGAGACACAGGTTTTCATAGGGAAAGTGCCAGCAGATGAGTCAATCCAATCCTAGTCATGCAGAGATAATCCAGGAAGTTCATGGAAGATGAAGACAGGCTCAGGGACAAGGTCTCAGCCAGTCCAGAAGTCATTATATGAGGCAAGTAGTCCTTGTACCAAAGCTAAAAAGGGTAAGACAAGAAGTCATTAAATATTGCCGGTCCAGAGGTCAAGAAACCTCCAAAACACAGAAGTACCAAGAGCTCTTCCAGTTGAGGATACTGAATGGTCAAGAGAATGAGGACTCTCAGCAGCTGCTGCGATATTTATAGGTGGCTGACTTTGGGTGCTGGATTTCTGGCTGCTCATTGTTTCCTATTTAAGAAATGTGGACTCTTGCAAAGTTGTTCCTTCTCTCTTCAGCTGTATTTCAAAGGATAGATGTATTTCCCCAGCATACATCAAGTCCCACTAAGGAGAGAGACCCTCAGTTATTTCAGCCACCAGCTTCTCATATTGGTGGAGGAAGCCATCTCTAAGAGCCAGATGGTTCTCACAATCTACCTCCTTTCCATCATAGACTCATAGAGTTGGAAGAGACCCCAGGGGCCATCCAGTCCAACCCCCTGCCATGCAGGAACCTACATCAAAGCACTCCTGACAGATGGCCATCCAGCCTCTGTTTAAAAACCTCCAAAGAAGGAGATTCCACCACACCCTATGGAGGCAGCATATTCCACTGCTGGACAGCTCTGACCATCAGAAAGTTCTTCCTGAGGTTTAGGTGGAATCTTCTTTCCTGCAGCTTGAATCCATTGCTCCTTGTCCTAGTCTCTGGAGCAGTGGAAAACAAACCCCTTCCCTCTTCAATATGATATCCTTGCAAATATTTAAACACGGCTATCATGTCCCCCTCATGTCTTCATCAGACTCTTCAGATTGCAAAGAGTGAGATATGACAGCCTGGGCCATATCTAATACCCCAACCTAACAACCACGGGGCATCTTGTTTTCCACTCCTCCCTTTTCATCTTGGGAATCATACCGACAGTATCTCATCTCAGTAGCCTTTCTTATTTCCTTGCCCTTTCCCTACCTCTCAGCAGCACTTCTCACTACCTTAGCCCTCTCATGTTTCTCTATTCTTTCTTCAAACTCAGGTATCTTAGCAGAAGTGCCTTAAACAACTCCCCCTTCCTCCTCAGTGCTACAGAGAGTTGTCTTCTTCTAGATAAGAAGCACTACCCTAGATATCTAGCTGGTACCTCCCCCCAGAAGATCCATCTCTCCCCATACCATTTGAAACATGTGGCTTAACTGATAAATAAGACTTAAGGTATATATGAAAACAAGTGTGAGTGAGTTTGCATATGGACAGTTATTAATTATAAGAGTGAGGATGAATGAGACTGGTTCCCTCCTTCCCTTCTAAGAAGCCCCCCCACATTCAAAATTTCAGTGTGAAAGTTTACTACAATTGGTTGGTTGTTGTTGTGTGCCTTCAAAGTTGTTTTTGACTTATGGCAACCCTAATGCAAACCTATCACAGAATTTTTTTTATTTGTTCAGGGAGGGGTTGTGCTTGCTTTCCTCTGAAGCTGAGAGAGTGTGATTTACCAAGGACTATCCAATGGGTTTCCATTGCCAAGCAGAAGCTCAGCTTCTGGTCTTTCAGTATTCTGGTCCCACACTAGTACACCACACTGGCTTATACAGCAAGTTGGATGACTACCAAAAACACTGTCAAACTTGGAGATTTCTGACATGATGTGCCAGTGATTTATGGCTGCCACACAGAGGCAGATCCTCTACTTTATTCTTCTGGAACAGGAATGGAGAAGCTGCAAGCCATGAATTGCATGTGTCCTCAACCTCTTTTGTAGACCTTGGTTGCCCTTGTTAGTCAGTTTGGACCCTGCTGTCACTCAAAGGCCATTTCTGCAGTACACTGTTGTAGTCCTGCTATTCCACTTTCAACATCCCATGGAATCCTGTGGTTTGCAGTTTAGGGAGGGGCCTTTAGAATTCTCAGCCAGAGAGCTCTTGGGCTTCTGGAAACGACAAACCCCAGAATTGCACAGGATGTTGAAAGTGGAATAATAGCACTATAACAGTGCAGTGTGGAAAGGCCCATAGTTCTATAATGGGGTAGAATCATAGAATCAAAGAGTTGGAAGAGACCCCAGGAGCCATCCAGTCCAACCATCTGCCATGCAGGAACCCACATCATAGTACTCCCTTTCACAGATGGTCATCCAGCCTCTGCTTAAAAACCTCCAAAGAAGGAGGAGACTCCATCACACTCCACTGAGGCAGCAGCCTATTCCACTGCCAAACAGCTCTGACCATCAGGAAGTTCTTCCTGAGGTTTACATGGAATCTTTTTTCCTGTGTAGTGTCAAAGAAATCCTGGTCAAGACCTATCACAAAATTTAGATACCCAGACATTCGGGTCCTTCTTCCTGAGAGACTGAAGAGCTTATCTGATGACCTTCCCTCCTCTTTTCCCATGAGGTTCTGTGCTCCCCACTCAGCTTTGCACATCATTTGCCAGCTTTGAGTTATCAAACTAAGCTCTTTCCTGCTTTACAAGCCATTTACTTGCTTGCTCCCTCCCACTTTCCCAATGTTCCTTTGATCTCTTGGAAGAAATCCTGAGTGCAGGCCAACTCCAGGCTTGTGATCTTTTCCCTCCTCTTCCACCGCAATGGGCAGAAAAAGAGCAAGAGAGAAGAAAATGGGAGGTGAGAGACAGTAAACGATCAATTCCCCAAATACCATGCTGGCTGGGGCTTTCAGAGAGTTGTAGTCCACGAAGTAACTGTTCTGAGCTTTGCCTTCTTCTCTGGGGCCATTTCCGCACTAGACTGTTATAGCGCTATGATTCCACTTGCAACATCCTATGGAATCCTGGGGCCCCTCCCAAAACTGCAAACCCAGGATTCCATAGGATGTTGCAAGTGGAATCATAGCGCTATAACAGTCTAGTGTGGAAATGGCCTGGGTTGTGCCTTAGAACAGGAGTAGACAGTAAATAGAAATCGAGATCCATTGGGAGATTTCTATGTTATCTAAAATCAGTAAACAAGGATATTAGATTTCCAATGGTTTAACAATGTTGCTATGAGCCTTCAAATCATCTCATTTATGGTGACCCTAAGGCAAACCTATCATGGGGTTTTCTGAGTCTGAAAGTGTATGATGTGCTCATGCTCACCTGGTGGGATTCCATGGCTGAGCAAGGATTCAAACCCTGGTCTTCAGAGTTCTAGTTCAATGCTCAAACCATTACCCTAGATTGGCTGGGGACCACTTGCTCCTATGTAATCAACATGATGTCCCTGAGGATGGATGGCAGGATGCAAAGAATGGCCCATGGAAACCAATAAACAAGGAGTGCGAACAGTGACTTGGTGATCACACATTCACAAGCTGAAAAACCAGGGCAAAACCTTGGGTTTAGCAAGTCATATGAAGAAGTCCTTAACTTCTTGTCATTGTTGTTGCTATTGTTGTGTGCCTTCTGGTTGTTTCTGGATTATGACAATCCTAGGCAAACCTATCATGGGGTCTTGGGGGCTTCCATGGCTGAGCAGGGAATTGAACTCTGGGGTCTCCAAGGTTGTAGTCCAATGCTCAGACCACTACATTATGCTGCCCATCTGGTTTAACAATAGCTGCAACAAAATGAAGATTTCCATGTCAGCTTAGATTGTACTGCTGACGTGAGGACCACCTGGCATAATAAGCTGTTTTATGTTCTTTTGGTCTGAGAGGACCAAAAGATCATGTGGACAGATTGCGATCAAAGTGAAGGAAGAATGTCTATCTGACCAGCTCAAAGTATGCCCAACAATGTGCAACAACTTTAGATCAAGACCATTTATGCACCAGACTTGTTACAGTGCTATTATTCCACTTTCAACCTCCTATGGGATTCTGGGGTTTGCTGTTTAGGGAGGGGCCTTCAAGGCCCCTACCTAAGCTGCAAACCCCAGGATTCCATAGGAGATTAAAAGTGGAGTAATAGCACTGTAACAGTCTAGTGTGGAAATGGCCCAAGACTAGAAGATACTACTGTCTAGGAGAGCTTTCAGCAATCCCAGAGTTGTTACCATGGCAGAATCACTTGCTTAAAAAATAAAACAACATAGCATTGTCTCAATTGTGAAGAAAAAAAAGTAAAACACACACAAATAGAGTCCAGATCTTTCGACTCAGGATAGGACTGAGGGTCCCAGGCATACAAATATCTATCCCCTGCTTCTGCAAGTAGATGCAGCATAATTCCTGCTCTATAGGACGGCCTCAGAGGAAGAAGAAAAGAGATGTCACAAGGCGTCGGGCAGCCCACATCCCTCGGAAAGTGCCATGTTTCTGGAGGAAGTCCCTTCTCTGACGCACTGGTACCACCTGTCTCTTTATACCCAGTGGCATCTGTTGGCATTTTTTGGTCTGCCAATTCAAGAATAACACTGTGGTTGGAGGGGCGGGGGCTGAGGGGAGGGAAGGAAAGATGCCTAGTTCCGCAGTTGTTAAGGGATGCCAAAGGGACAGGTTGCACATTGGAGCGGGGGCCAAAACCATATTAAAAAGGACCAGTGAATGAGTGTGTTATGGAACCACAAAAACACATCTTTTTCAGGACAGTCATCTACCTCAAGATTCCCAGCAACATAAAGTAAGCAGGCATAGTCGTGGTTTTTGTGTTCTTTGTCCCAGAATTTGGTATTATTAATTTGGGGGCTATAGCTCCCAGAATCCCCAAATCAGCAGGCTGAGAGTTGGAGTCCAAACAGTAATGTTTCCAAGTAATCCTAAATAATTCCATTGTCTCCAAAGGTGATAGGTGATTTTAATTTTTTCAAGATTGATGATAATTAATTAATCTCATAGGTACATATCTATAATGATAAGAATGGTAGCAACAAATATACATTTTGCTTTAAGACTAATAGTTAGGTGTAATTATTTGATTATAATGAGCTGTTTGCAACAACGGTGGGAACCAACCTCTAGTTATTTGTATTGTTAAAAATTATTTGTTATAGATTTGTTGGATGTTTGTAGTTGTGTTATGGACACTTCATTTTTTATTTGTATTATATTATTATGCATTATTACGCATTTGTAGTTTTATGTATTGTTATGTAGTGTTGTTTGTTTCTTTTTACTTTTTTCTGTGTTTAATAAAAATGTTTTTTAAAATATTCCCCCCCAAAGCATGCCCGCTGACCTCCCAAATAAAAGTGAATAAAAAAATAAAAGTGCAATTGAATGCTCACACAGGAAATCATAGGCCATTTCCGCACCAGACTGTTATAGTGCTATTATTCCACTTTCACCATCCTATGGTATCCTGGGGTTTGCAGTTCTGGGAGGAGAAAAGAACTAAGGAGAACATTTCCTGATGCTTTTAAAACGCAGATATCTTATCTCAACAGAAACCACTTGGTATTTATATTAGAAAACAGATTTTACATTTTTTTTAAAAAAATCATACAATCCCATTTCCTCCACCTCACTCTGATGCCAACAGATAAGAAAAGAAAAAGAAAAGTGGGTGAGGAAGTGAAATAACGCTTTCAGTTCAAATTGCCTGTTACTTATGCTTGACCAAAGATAGTCATCCTACCAAAGTTTTTTCCCCCCATCTTGCCTAATGCTTGGAGAAATTACTTTTTTTTTTGGTGGGAGGGGGCTCCAATTTCCACAATCCTTAGGCAGCATGCTGGCCAAATTAAACCTCTGTTACCCCACATTTCAAGCTACTTTTAAAATGTTCCCGTTTTTTCTCCCTTCCTTCCACTTTCCAGTTTGTTCTCAGCTTACTTCAGTTGCTTCAAACTGAGTTCAAAGTGCAAAAATAACTTCTACTCGCAATTAACTCAGTAGCAAAGAGAGGAAGAGACAGAATCTTGCTGTTCCCAGTAGGGCCAGGCAAAAGCAAACTGCTAGAGCTTTTTCTGGCTTGCGAGTGCTTCCTTGTTAATAACTTTTGCTATCTTGACCACACTCTGATGCTGCTTGGCCACATATATCCTGGTTTTCATCTGTGAAATGTTGGAAGGTTTAGAGTGATTTGAGTGTTTGGACTACAACCTGTGGTTTGATTCTCCACTCAGGAATGGAAACTTATCGGGTGACCTTGGTCACATTATGTAGGCCTTTCCGCACTAGCCTGTTATAGCGCTCTGATTCCACTTTCAACATCCTATGGAACCCTGGGGTTTGCAGTTTCGGGGGGGCCCAGCCAGGTTCCATAGGATGTTGAAAGTGGAATCAGAGCGCTATAACAGGCTAGTGCGGAAATGGCTGTAGTCTTGATCCCAGAAAACCCTGTGATAGGTTCACTTTAGGATTGCCAAAAGTCAGAAAGAACTTGAAGGCATACAGCAACTTGGGCCATTTCTGCACTACACTGTTAGAATGTTATTATTCCACTTTCAACATCCTGTGGAATCCTAGGGTTTGGGGTTTAGGGAGGTGTCTTTAGAATTCTCAGCCAAAGAGCTCTTTGGCCTCAGGAAACTACAAACCCCAGAATTCCATAGAATGTTGACAGTGGGATAATCGCACTATAACAGTGTAGTGCAGAAATGGCCATAGAATAAAGTCATAGAATCATAGGCCCTTTTCGCATGGACCTTCTGTCGCGCGACAGCCTCGTGAACCTCGCGGGAGTGGGAGCGTCGCTCTGCACGGCGCACTCCCACTTCCGCCGGGCTCATGGGGCTGAAGCGGTGCGATCGCGGGTTTTTTGATTTTTGCTTCGGAGAGAAAATCACCCGCACTCACGCAACGCTCCCGGCGCCCGCGCTCACTTACCTCCTGTGCGGAGCGTCGGGGAGGCGGCCGGGTCGCGCTTCCTTCCCTCCGCCCCTGTGGAAGGAAGGGGCGGGGCGCTAGCGCGACGGACGCAACAGCCTCCTGCTTCGCGCGTGCACGCGGCGGGGGGACAGACGCGACAGGCTCCTTTCTTGTGCGTGCGGGGGGCAGACGCAACAGGCTCCTGATTCGCCCTGGGGGGAGGGTGGCTCGCCCGATGCTGTCGCTTCCCCTCTCGTTCCTTCGCCTGCGGAAGGAAGGAGGGGGAAGCGGCAGCCTCCCGGAGAAGGCTTCTTGCGCGAGCCGCCCTCCCCCGCTCACGCTAGAAGCCTTAATGCGAAAAGGGCCATAGAATCATAGAGTTGGAAGAGACCCCAGGGGCCACCGAGTCCAACCCCCTGCTATGCAGGAACACCCATCAAAGCATTCCCAACAGATGGCCATCCAGCCTCTGCTTAAAAACCTCCAAAGGAGGAGACTCCACCACACTCCGCTGAGGCAGCAGCATATTCCACTGCCAAACAGCTCTGACCACCAGGAAGTTCTTCCTGAGGTTCAGATGGAATCTCCTTTCCTGCAGCTTGAATCCATTGCTCCTTGTCCTAGTCTCTGGAGCAGGGGAAAACAAGTCCGCTGTCTCCTCGACACAACATCCTTTCAAATATTTAAACATGGCTATCCTGTCCCCTCGTAACCTTCTCTTCTGTGAGTCCCATCCCACTTAACCAGTTGCCTCCTTTATATTTTTCTGAGTGTAAAAAATTGCTGATAGAAATATAGAGGCCAGCATATGGACTGAAAGCATATGGACTGACAACTAATGTTACAGAGGCTTCCTGCTTATTACAAACCAATAGCATCAAATCAAATTCTAACACCTTTTGAGACCTCCTGCCACAGGTACCAAATAAATGTCACATGCCCCATTCCCGACTGTGTTCTGCTCTTCCCTGGCATCATGCAAGCTACAAAGAAGGCCTCAGCCCCGTCTCAAACAATTACAGGTCTGATAATATTTTCGTTTCCACTGCAATCTGGTGTCAGAGATGTACTGGAGCTGTCAGAAGCCATGTCAGCCGCCGGAGCCAAGAGCCCGTGTGCTCTCCAGCCTGCCTGCCAGCTCTAATTTGAGCATGAACAGCTTCTCAAAGAGCTCCAAGGGAAGCAGAAAGCTTAATTCCTTTTATAATCGGTTAATCATAAAGCTGTCATGAATTTTTATTTGAAATGCTAAACACACCACACCAACATTTCTCCCTCTTTTTCCTTCCTCATGTTATTTTATATGTGAGGCTGCCTTTAAGAGCAGTCCAGGAACTCCATTGAATATGAGTAGGTTGGCTACCTGGGTTTTGATTTAAAGTTGTTGACTTTCATTTCTTTCGATTGCTTAGGATCAGAGCTCGGAAGTAACTGTTTAGAAGCAATTAAGAGTTTGCTATAATGTGTGAATGTTTTTGTTTTTTTTTTGGTCTGCTTTTATAATAAAGGTGCAAACAAATGACGTTTCAAAAGTAACACAAGAGGGAACCAAGTTACTCTATTGATATAATGAGTAACTTTTCTTTGTTGTCAATTGTCAGTAAATTGACTTCAACTTACAGTGGCCATATGAATTAGAGACCTGCAAAGCACCCTGCCATCAGTAATTCAGGTCCTGAAAATTCAGGGGTGTGACTTCTTTAAGTCTTTTCACACGCAGTTTTTTTGGCGTGAGCACCCCTTGAGCTCCGTATGATGCACTCCCACTCGCGTGATGCTCACGAGGCTAAAGCGAGGCGCACGCGCATTTTTTTATTTTCGGCTCAGAGCCAAAAATACTGCGCACTCACGCAATGCTCACGGTACCCTTGCACATTTACCTGCGTGCGGTGCGTCGGTGAGCTGGGCGGTCGTGCTTCCTTTCCCCAGCGCAGCCTACAGCTCCCAGACTGCACTGTGAAAGGAAGGGGCAGGGCGCTAGCGCGACAGTCACGCAACCGGAAACCCAGCTGTGGTAGAATGGAGGGGCGATGCAAGTGCCTTGTGCAAGAGGCTGCTTGCGCGAATGGCACCCCCCACCTCCGCGAGCAGGTAACATGCGAAAAGGGCGTTCGACTGAGGCCATTTCTGCCCTAGACTGTTATAGTGCTATTATTCCACTTTCAACATCCTATGGAATCCTGGAGTTTGCAGGCTAGAGATTCCTATGGAATCAAAGGCCCCTCTCTAAACTGCAAACCCCAGGATCCCATAGGATGTTGAAAGTGGAATAATAGCACTATAACAGTCTAGGGCGGAGATGGCCTGAGTCTCTGGACTTCCTCTTTTCTTTTTACTTTCCATTTTGCTTATTTATTACTCTCTTTGCTAATTACTCATTTCATCTCAAGAGCCAGTGTAGTGTAGTGGTTTGAGCACAGGACAACAGCTCTGGAGACTAGGGTTCAGATCCCTGCTTGGCCATGGAAACCCACTAGGTGAACTTGAGGAAGCCACACTATCTCAGCCTCAGAGGAAGGCAAAATCTCTGAACAAATCAAGAACACCCAGTGATTAGAATTGCCATAAGTCAAAAATGACATCAAGGCACATGACGACAACAACAACAACAACATGTCCAAAGTACAATAGCCTTAGGCTGGTCATTCTGGCTTCTAGGGAGTGTTCAGGATTGATTTGCTCTAGGGCCCATTTATTTGTCATTTTGGCCATCAACAGTCGAATTCTCCTCTAGTCCAGCTTTCACAACCATACACTGAAAACATAAGAAGAGAGAAACAAAAGGGAATCCCTGAATAATAGAGCTTGAAGGCATTCCCTGGGCCATCAGGTCCACCCCCCCCCCGCTCAATGCAGGAAATCCAACTAGAACACATGTGTTAAACACAAGGCCTGCGGGACAAATTCGGCCTGCAAAGTCATTTCATGTGGCCGTTGCACCTCTCCTGCAGCTGCGGCACTCTCCCTACCTGACGAGCCTAATCCCCACATTGAGGGTCTCTGGCTATCGGTATTCTGAAGAGGGGCACAGCAGCCAACACGCATGATCTACTTCTACTTCTGACTGCTCTTCTGTCCAAGTCTCGCCATCAGAGCGTGGCTGCAGGTTACCATGGCAACATTCTGCTTGGCTTGTGAGAGTTGGACAGAGGAGCAGTCAGAAGTAGAAGTAGATTGCAAGTGTTGGCTGCTGGACCCCTCTTCAGAATACTAGCAGCAATGTGGGGATCGGGCTCACCAGGTACAGGGAGGGGCATGGGGCAGAAAGAGCCACAGGGGAAGGGGGAGCAGAAAGAGGCACAGAGAGGATCTGGAGGCTGAAAGAGGCACCGAGAGGGTCTGGGGGGCAGAAAAAGGCACAGAGAGGGGCTGGGGAGCAGAAAGTGGCACACTTTTGAGATATATTGATAAATTCTATGTCACTTTACAAAGGTAAAGAAACCATAAATTATGATCAAATAGCCCCAAAATGTCCAAGAAAAAAAAGTTGACGCAGTGTTACCCTGTTTCTGGGGGTCCCGGGAGGAATACCTAAATGCGCTCTCAGTTATATAAGTTGGGAAAATTAGCCAAGAGCACAAGCTAGCAATACGAGAAGCAGGACAATAGAGCGAGATCTTTTACCCAATGTCTACAGGGTCAGGCCAAGGAGCAAACAGAATTGAAATAATAAATGTTGTTTTATTAAAAATACAAGCAAACAGTGTATGCAGCATACTCACACAGATAACTATAGAAATAAAGGTTGGAGTGGGATAGAGGGATTTTTAAGAGGAGTTGTTGGTTTGGGTAATACTGCACCTGTCCTGAAGCCCGGGTAGTCTGCAGCAGAAGTTTAGAGGTATGGAGTTCTCAGTACGTGGGACTGAGGGGAAGGCTCGCCAAGCAAAGCGGCAGCAAGGCGAGATGGAAGTCGGAAGCGATCCAAAGAAGCTCACAAAGTCAGAGGTTTATATAGGGAGAAATGTAGCCACAGACTAGTCCGTACTTGGGGAAAACAATGAGTTTCGGGCTGGAGACAAAGCCTCCGAAAGGTCAGAATTTAGCATGATTGGGTTAAGTCCGAATTGACAAAGGAGTAGACAGTATGCAAACGCAGAGTGCTTGACAGATGAGGATTCTCCTAAACAACCTGCCTGCTCAGGACAGAGAGTTCTTTGTAAGTAGTGTGCATACGTAATAGAGTACTTGCCTTCGAGGCCTCCTGAAGCGGCGGGACAGCTATTTCTGCCCAGCCTGTGTTGTGTTGGAATAGTACAGCGATTAGTGGCTGTGCCTGTCTACGAGCTTGTCCAGGGGACCTTGCAGACATGTGGAGAAGGATGGTAGAAGAAGGCCAAATTATTGATATCAAAGTGATATCTAATATCACCCCAAGTGCAGCTTAGGAACTGCAGTAACTGCAGAGGGAAGGCAGTTTAAAAAACTGCAGAGGCAATTATTTAAGATGATAAAAGAGCAGATATAGTCTTACAGATGAAAGAATAGATATAGGCCATTTCCGCACTACAGTGTTAAACTGCTGCTATTCCACTTTCAATGCCCTGTGGAATTCTGGGTTTGTAGTTTACTGAGACCAAAGAGCTTTTTGGCTGAGAATTTGAAGTGCCCTTCCCTAAACTACAACCCCCAGAATTCAATAGGAGGTTGATGGTGGAATAGCAGCACTTTAACGCTGTAGTGCGGAAATGGCCATAATCTTGCAGATACAACTGGCCCTTTAAGGACAACCAGAATGCTGATGTGGCCCAGGATGAAATTGAGTTTGACACCTCTGAATTGGAGCATCCCCAGCAGGTAGTTGTCTAGTTCCTTTCTGAATCTCTCCAGAGAAAGAGACCCTACCGCCTCTCTAAGCACCTGGTTCCATTGTTGAACCACTCTTACTGTCACAAAGTTCTTCTTAATGTTCAATTGAAATCTACCTTCTTCTAACTTAAGATGATTAGACTTGGTTCTACCCTCTAGGGCAGGGCTTTCCAGAAGGTGTGTCATGACACGTTAGTGTATCGCCTGCAGTGTGTAGGTGTGCTGCCTCCCTGGGCCAAGAAAGACCTACCCATCCGAGCCCGGCCTGCCGCCACAACTCTCGCCAGGGCTTTCCTTGGCGAGGGCAACAGCAGAGGGGCAGGATTGGGTGCGGGGGCTGCCTCTCCCATTGCCTCCATCCTCAGTGGGGTCTTTCCTCACTGAAACATGGAAGCTTAAAAATGCCTGATGGCAAAATCCGAGTGTCTCCATCTAATATTCCACCAAATATTGAAAAGCTGTGTTCATCCTATCGACCTCATACATCTCATTAAAATGGTAAGTAATTATGGGTTTTATGCAATTCTTAATTCTTGCACATATTTACATATTTTTACTCATAAAGGACAATAATCTTGGAAATGTATGTTATTATTTATAAATCATATATTTTAAAAAAAATATATGAAAGGTTTTCATGAGATATGTTGTGTCCTCATACATTTTGTTTTAACAATTTATGTTTGTGTCCGTATCTCTTACAAGGGGTTAGTTTAACCACCAGTTTAACCAACAGCCGCTGGCCCCTCCCAAAACTGCAAACCCCAGGATTCCACAGGATGGTGAAAGTGGAATCAGAGCGCTGTAACAGTCTAGTGTGGAAATGGCTATAGTCCAGTGCTCAGACCACCACCCCATACTGACTCAGTTCTATTAATGCAAACTAAAATATTACTTGTCTTCTTCCTTGCAGCTTCACACTGCTAGGCCATTTAGAATCCATTTTTGACAGGAGTTTTACAAGTTTTGTGTAATTCTCTTAACAATCCTAACTGGAATGTGTTGTGTGTGTGTGTGTGTGTGTGTGTGTGTGTGTAAAGTAATGACAATAATGAATGAAAAATGAGCAACAGAACAAATATGCAAAAGAGTTATAATCATTGCAACAAGTAAAATACAATCAGTAAGAGAAGCTGATTTCTTGAAAAAAGTAAATGTCTGCATTTAGCTCTGGACCAGTTTCCTTCAGAAACTGACGACTACTGTCTCAGAGGCTTCCTTCCAAGTTGTTCCATACCTTCAAATTGTTTCTAACTTATGGCAACCCTAAGATACCCATAGCAGGGTGTTCTGAGGCTGTGTGTGTGAAGCACACAAGATCACCAAGTGGGTTTCCGTGACAGAGGGGGGAATGAGCCTAGAGCCTTTCTGCACTACATCGTTATAGTGCTATTAATCCACTTTCAACATCCTGTGGGATTCTGGAGTTTGTAGTTGACTGAGGCCAAAGAGCTCTCTGGCTGAGAATTCTGAATGCCCCTCTCTAAAATGCAAACTCCAGGATTCCATAGGATGTGGAAAGTGGAATATTAGCACTATAACAGTGTAGTGCGGAAAAGCCTGTGGTCTCCAAAGTTGTAGTCTCCAATCACTACACCACACTGGCTCTCTACTCCCTGTTATCTATTCCATCCATGTTTAAGACCACATAGTTTCCAGGTGCTATAGGCTATATTGCAGAGGAAGGTGTTACCCTGATTTCTGGGGTCCTGTGAGGGACACCTCAACATGCTCCAAATAATGGGAATGGGAATTAGCAACAGCACAAGCTATAGCAATGCAAGAGGCAGGGCAACTTAGCGAGATCTTGGATCCAATGTTTACGGGGTCAGGCCGAGTCAATAATCAAGCAGAAGTAAATAAAAGTTGTTTTCTTTATTTTAAAAAGACAGTCAATGCATATATATGCAATCACTCACATAGAGCTAAGAAGAAAAAGGTAGGAGATTCGATAGAGGATTTTGAGAGGGATTTTTCAGGGGAAATACTACACCTGATCCTGTAGCCCAGGTAGTCAGAAGACAAGTCAGTTGGAGCGGAGATTCTCAGCACGTGGAAGCTGAGGGGAAGGCTCAGCGAATGGAGCGGCAGCAAGGTGGGATGGAAGCCAAGAGAGATCCAAATAAGTGCTCAAAACCAGGGGTTCTTATAGGGGAAAATGTGCCTGTAGGCTAGTCTGTTCCCGGAGAAAACAATGGGTTTCGGATTGGAGACAAAGCCTCCGAAAGGTCAGTATTTTAAAATGATTGAATTGTAAGCGCTAATCTTGTCAAGCTGCCAGTTCGGGGCAGAGAATCTTTTGTATGCTTCATACATACATAATGTAGTTTCAAAGTGTACTTGCCTGGAGGTCTCCTGAAGGTGCATGCTGGCAAATTACTGGCCTGCCTGGATTTATCTTGTATTGTTCAGTTATTTTGGTCGTGTCTGTCTGCGTGCTTGTCCGGGGGCCTCACAAGCATGTGGTGAGGAGTGGTTTGGGATGGTCAATCTCTTGATATTAAATTATATTTAGTAAGCCCTGGGCTTGGACTATAAACTACAGTAGCAAAGGTACTAGCAAAACAACCTTTCAATATTCCTTGCCAAAGAAAACCCTATGAAATTTGTGGGGTCAAGTCAATAGGTAGGTGAATGGGGCCTTCTGGTTGGTGATGTGGAGAATATAGACCTCTCTTCTAGTGGAAAACCATTTAGCTTCTTTTCTGCTCATACTATGTTGACAGTTCTCCTGTTCCACTGTCAGCCTCCCACATATAGAGGGCAATTTTCTTTTAAAAAACTGCCAAACAGCTATCTGTAATGTAGAATAGTCAAATATGTCTATTTCTCACCCATTTCCATTTCTATACTAGTCAATTTAACACACACACACACATTTGTGTACTCCTAAGATTTCACAGTTTTGTGTTCAATTCCCCCCAAATGCCCAGCTTTAATGTTATTATTTCTATACTTTGAATATGTGTACCCATTTTTAACTGAGAAGCACATCACAAAATCTATGGAAGAATGCCTTGTAAGATAACAAGAGCTTGGAAAAGTTACTAATTGGATTAAAACTTCCTGGATCCTCTGCGAACATTCTGTTTTTCCAAGCACTTAGGATAATTCCAATCTATTAATCCAGACAGTAGGAATTAGATCAGTTTGCTTAAAGATGCCAGCCAAACGAAATTATCTCCCATCCCGGCCGAACTCCTTGTCCTTTTCATTGTTTTAACTGTGCTGTGTTTTATTTAAATACTCAATAATGAATTTATTGTTCCAACTTTGTTTGGGTTGTTCTGATGTATTCTCACTTCTATAAGTATATTGCCTTGGTTGTTTTGAAAGAAAGCAGCACAGAAAATATTTAAAATGAAAAAACCATGGTACACATAGCAAGCCTTTAACCTCCCCTTTCCCCATGTCCCCAAAGTCCATCTGCTATGCATGTTTCTTCTACAAAGGCCATTTTCCGCATGAAAGGGGAGGAGCGGTTCACTGCGTGTCAAGAGTGGTGTTTTTATACTCCAATTCAGAAACTGAATTTGGAAATTCAGAAACTGTGTTGTCTGCACCCTCCCCCATTTACATCGTACTACTGCAGAGAACAGCGGTTGCTGCATCCGCAACAGCAAGTCCCCTGGCCACTCCCATTCCCCTCCCTCACTCCACCCCACCATCGCTGATTGGTCTGGTTTTTTTAAAAAAACAACAACAACACATTTTTAACACATTTCTGTGTTGCTACATTTGTGCATAGGAATGTACGTTTGTTGATATGTGGAAAAAAACATCTTAATGGTCCATTACCAAATCCACTCTCTTCCCACTGTCCATTTAATACAGGAAGACAATAATGATGGCAGCCTGTCCTTTGATGGGCGGAGAGAGATAGGGAGAGAAATGATGGAAGAGGCAGCCTAGGAACGCCCATAGCCAGCCACTTCTGCACTGTGAATCAATGGCCCTTTTCACATGTGGGCGGCGAAATGGGGAAAGCCACGCCAAAATGGGGCTTACCTTGTTCCATTGCCGCGCAGAGCATTGCGTTTCGCTGCTCCACACATTTGCAGCGTCCGGCGGCATCCGCGGCGCTCAGCAGCACCCAAAATGGTGGATTTTGACTGGCGGAGCCTCTCCACCAATCGGAGAAGCTCGCCAGCCGGAAATCCCACCCCCCCGCCCAATTTGCAGGGATGCCCTTTCGTGCGTCCGCAAATTCACACGGGCACTGCGAAGGGGCTGGATGGGGCTGCATGCCCCGCGCTTTTTGAAAACCACTTGAAAAGTGGTTTTCAAAAAGCACGTGGTGCTGGCACTTCCGGTCGCCCCCGCGTGGATTGGGGTGTGAAACTACACAAAAGTAGTCAGCCCCAATCCACGCTATGGTGTAGACGACCTCCGTTAGAGGTCACTCTACACCATTTTTTTAACCCCGTGTGAAAAGGGCCAATGTTATGCTTCTGCATGCAGGCAAAAAAAGAAGCAGAACTGGTTTGGGAGATTTACATCAGAGTTTTACCAGTTTTCAGATACAGCAATTTCTCGTTGCAGTGAACTGTGGTAGGAGCTGAAAACATGCAGAAGCATGAGTAAAACTACAATGCTATAACATGCAGATTGATGGCTAAGAATTCGCAGCGACTATGAAGTTTCAACCTCATGCGGAAATGGCCTCAGATCTGGAAGGGGATGCAAGGGCCATCTAGTCCAACATCCATGCAGAAATAGACAACAGGAGTACTCCTGAAAGATATCCATCCAACCTCTATTTAAACACCTCCAAAATGGTAGAATCCACTGCTTTCAAAGGCAGTCTGTTTTTATTTCAAACAGTTCTGAGTCAAGTTATTATGCAGGTGGAATTTCTTTTTTTTGAGATTCCCTTGGTTTGTGTTCTATTCTGCAGAGCAGCAAAAAACAAGCTTTCTCCAGCTTCTGTGTGATGTCCCTTCAGATGTTTAAGGACGGGCATCATGTCACTTCTCAGGCTTCTCTTCTCCAAGCTAAACACACCTAGCAACCTAAGCTGTTCCTCACAAGGCTTGATTTCCAGGCCTTTGATCAAGACAAACCTTGGAGGAAACTAAAAAAGAGGGAAAGGCAGTGGTTGGAACATTCTCTGAGGCTCCAGCAGAGTCAACCTGCATTTTTGAACCCACTTGGTATCTCCTGTTCATTGGTACTTCTATGGCAACAGCCTTCCACCGAACTACCTCCCCAAATTATAATGTAAAAGAAAAACCTGATCATACAAATATCCTTTTGCAAATCTGAAAGTAAAAGGAGCAGCTGGTGAATTTTTAGAAGCTGTTGGGGGAAAAACAGTATACACAAAAGCCTTTAGGAGCTGCCACTGTTAGAAGACCGACACATGTTTTCTTAAAGCAAGGCAGCAGCTTTCATTCTTTAATATAATTTGCACCTCATTATTTATGACTCACTGTGAGCAATCCCTTTCTCTCCATTCCCTAGACCACCCTCTCACAGTTCTTTTTCTTTTCCTCTCTTCTACTTCTTTTGCTTCTGCTCAAAATGCCTCTAATTAACAGAATACCTTGGCAGATCAGCCATTGTCACCCAAGCAGCCCATTGCTAGTTCTGACTGGAAGCCATCGGAGACTCTGCTGAGAGACATGAGATAGGAGAGGTGTGGGCCAAGTGCAGCTTTGTTATGGTGGTTTGTGCAGACCTCACCTTCTCCAGGTTTCTGGGACTGCCCTTTTCTGGGAAAATAAAAGAGCAGTGGTGGTTAAATTTCTTCTTCCGGAAGCTTACAGGAGAGGCAAGTAATCTTTTCCAAATGTGGCCAGGGTCCCCTACACTACACAGCATGTAGGCTGAGATACTTCATTGGTGTAGCAATGTCTCTAACTACATCTCCAAATGCTACACCCCCCAAAACTACGTTTTAAGGGTCCCAGTGGCTATTTCTGTGTTGCTGGAGAGCAAAAAGGATAGAATAATAGAATCACAGAGTTCTAAAAACCACAATGGCCATTGAGTCCAACACCTTGCCATGCAGGAACATACACTCAAAGCACCACCAGCAAACGGCCATCCTGCCTCTCTTTAAAAACCTCCAAAGAAGGTGACTCTACCACACTCCAAGGCAGCATATTTCACTGTTGAATGGCTCTTAGTTCTTCCTGATGTTTAAGTAAAATCTGTTTTCCTGTAGCTTGAATCCCTTGCTCTATGACCTGGTCTCTGGAGCAGCAGAAAACAAACTTGCTCCATCTTCAACATGATATCTCTTCAAGTATTTAAACATGGCTATCATGTCTCCTCTTAAGCTTCTTTTCAGCCCTTTTCGCACCCAGTTTCTGTAGCGCGAGGGCCCCTTGAGCGTCGCGTAAATGGGAGCGTTGGTCTGTACGACGCACTCCCATTCACGTGATGCTCACAAGCCTAAAGTGGGATGCGCGCACATTTTCTTATTTTCGGCTCTAAGCCAAAAATACTGCGCGGTCACGCAATGCTCGCGGGGCCCTTGCACACTTTACTGCGTGCGGTGCGTCGGACGAGTTGGGCCGGTTGTGCTTCCTCCTCCAGCACAGCCTACAGCCCTGTGCTGCGGAAGGAAGGGGCGGGGCACTAGCGCGACGGTCGCGTGACTGGCAAACAGCTGTGGGAGGCAGAAGGGCTGCCGTGAGTGGCTCGTGCAAACGGCTGCTCGCGCGAGCGCCGCCCCCCACCGCTGTGACGAAAGTAAGGTGCGAAAAGGGCCCACATCAGGCTAAACATACCCAGCTCCCTAAGCCGCTCCTCACAGGGCAAGGCTTCCATAGCCTTCACTATTTTGGTTGCCCTCCTCTGGACGCATTCCAGCTTGTCAGTATCCTTCTTGAAATGAGGTGTCCTGAACTGGACATAGTATGTGAGATCTAACCAAAGCAGAATAGAGTGGTATTATTTCCCTTGATTTCAACACTATACTCCTATTGATGCAGTCCAGAACTGCATTGCTGCTGCATCACACTGTTGACTCATGTTCAGCTTGTGGTCTACTAAGACTCCTACATCCCTTTCACACATACTGTTTTCAAACCAGGCCTTACCCATCCTATATTTGTGCATTTCATTCTTTCTTCCTAAGTGTAGTACCCTACATTTCTCCCTGTTAAAATTCATTTTGAATGCAAGGATGCATCTTTCCCTGTAACTGGATGTGCTGCCACAGGTGCTGCAGGAAATGGACTGGATGCATCGCTGCTTAGCCCCAACTTTCCAGCAACATAGAAATGGCTGTGTTGTGGGGGGTGGTTTGAGGGGTCCTTTTGATCATTGCATGTCTAAAGAGAATTCCAACCTGTTAATGATTATAAAGACGAATTGTGATGACATGAGCCAAACTTCCAACATCATAATTCATGAAGAGGACACCAACCGTATTAATATTAAAAATAAGAAATGGTCCTTCAGACACGTTCATTCAGAGATCATCTTTATCAGTCTAAATGGCCCCACCAATGGTCTCATAGGTAGAAAAAAAATGCCCTCTGACTTGCTGCACTGTCCCTAGCTAGGCCAAGGGCATGGGTGAGAATTTTACTCCTTCCTTGGTGAGCCACCTGGGACTGGGTGTACTCAGACTTTTCTGTCCTTGGGCTCCAACAATGGAACTGGCCAGAAGGAAGTACAGTGGCTGCTGACTCAGTCTTTTGTAGGTGCTAGCTAAGGGCTTCTTCATATGACTTGCTAAGCCTGAGGTTCTGCCCTGGTTTTTCAGCTTGTGAATGCTGCCTTCAGTGTGATGACCAAGTCACTGTCCATCTGCCTTGTCTATTGGTTTCTTTGGGCCGTTCTTTGCTTCCTGCCATCCATCCTCAGGTACAGCATGTTGATTATATAGGAGCAAAGTGATCTCCAGAGAGCATGGTGCGGTAGTGGTTTGAGAATTTAAGATTCTGGAGACCAGACTTCAAATCTCTGCTCAACCAAGGAAAGCCACTGAGTGCCCCAGAAGGAAGCAAAAGACCACCCCCGAACAAATCTTGCCAAGAAAATCCCATGATAGGGTTGCCTTAGAGTCACCATAAGTCAAAAATGACTTGAAGGCACGCAACAACAGCAACAAAATCAAGTAGTGTGTATGTGGCAGAGCTGCAAACGTCTAGCACTGAATTTGTCGCTGTTGTGTGCCTTCACGTCATTTCCAACTTATGGAAAGCCTAAGGTGAACCCTATCATGGAGCTTTCTGGGGCTGTGTGTAAGAGATGTACCCAAGGTCACTCATTGGGTTTCCATGACCAAGTGGAGAATTGAACCCTTGCTTCCTTGAGTCCAATACTCAAATCTCTACACTATGCTGGCTGTCCTAGCACTGAATGCAGCCTCATTTAGTTAACTTGAAAGGAAATGGTGCTGCCTAACAGCAGGAAGAAGCCTCACCAGAAAGTGATGTTTGTGCAGCATTTGGAGGAAATGAACCTTAACAGAAGATAGCTTAAGGGAGGGGAAAATGTTGGAAATAAAAGACGCCAACAAGCTGGAATTAACAATGGCATGGAGTAACAATAGGAGCTAATGGAAGCAGTTTGTGGAAGGAATCGTGAATAACTGTGCCACAAAGAATGCATGGCAGGATCCCAAGGCAGACATCCAAGGAATACCAGCTGGGGCATGAACAGGGAGCTATTGAAGGGGGAGGGAGTTTTTTAATAGCATCAATAGAACAGTTGGCAACCACTTCCTTAAAGTGGTTCACAAAACAAGACAGGCTGCTGAGAGACA
The DNA here is from genome assembly GCA_948474755.1 of Ctenosaura bakeri. Taxonomy (NCBI): domain Eukaryota; kingdom Metazoa; phylum Chordata; class Lepidosauria; order Squamata; family Iguanidae; genus Ctenosaura; species Ctenosaura bakeri. The sequence continues at coordinate 328,078 of CAOLHI010000919.1, read as the reverse complement.
AATAATAATGTTACAATAAAATAAAATTCAAGGTGTCTGTATCACCACCCGGTTTTGGCTGATGGCACTCGGCCAAGGGTTTTACAGAACAGAGAACGTTGGCAAGGAGAGTTGTATTCTCTGTTGCTTTTGAATACTGCATTGGGGGTTAGCAGCTGATGGGATTTTTAAAGGAAAACCAGAAAGATGGGTACTATTACAAGATGGGTCTTAAGCTGGTATAACTTAGGGACAAGTTAGGCAAACCTTGGCCAAAATGGAGGGGAAGGAGGAAGAACAATAGTCACATATTTCATATCTTACACACACACACTTGATCTTAGCCAAAAGGCCGAGAAGCGATCTTCCAGCTGTCCTAATTTGCTGGGGACAGTCTCAATTAATCTTCTACTGTCCCGTTTTCTCTGCTATTTTAAAATGTCCCAGTTTTCCTCTTCTCTTCCCACTTCCCCCCTTAGTCCTCAGCTTACTTCAGTTGCTGCAAACTGAGGTTAAAATACAAAAGCAGCTTGCACTCCATTAACTCTGCAGTGAGAGAGAAGAGGAGGAGGCAGAAATTTGCCCTTGACAGAAGGTTCAGGCAAAAGCAAACTGCTTCAGATTCTCCTAGGCTCTATGTTCTTCCTCATTAATAACTTTTGCCATTTTGTTACACTCTTGACATTGCATGGTGACACGTGTCCCAGTTTTCATCTGTGAAATGTTGGAGAGTGTTGTGATAGAAAAGTGGAACTGGAGAAGAAAGGAACAAAAGAAGACATATCCACAGTGAAACTTGGCATACAGATTGGGGTGGGTCTAAAGGTAGATCCTCCCATGCAGCCATTTTAGGTGGCTACACAGATCTCAACTAAAACAAAACAAAACAACCACCACTCCAACAATTTCTTTCACTTTTTAAGCAGTGAAATGGAAAGGAACAACAACAATAATAAAAAGGAAAAATTGATTACTGGAAGTTGCCTCCTTCTTTTGGAAAAGATATTTCATTACAGCATATACTCACTTCCCTTTTTACTTTGCACCATCAACATTTCTGCCAGTCGAGTTGGGCCAATTGTTTGTGTAATTCAGCTTTGCATCTTAGCAACACACAAAAACGCTTTGCTAAATAAGGAGGCATCCAGAGTGGAATAGTAACATGCCATTTGACCTGGTGCCTGAAGAAAATTTTATTTACATGTTTGGATCAACCTCTCCCCCACACCACCCACTCTTGTGCTTAGCTTGCTTGGAAACTGCCTTTGGACTCAAGATATTAAAGCAAATAAACATTGCGGGTCATTCCCCCTTCCCCTTCAAGGAACACTTCCAAAGGGGGAAAAATAGGATATCACTAAAAGAAAAGAAAATGTACTCATACTGAAGCAAGACTAAATTGGGCAATTCTTTCTTGACCTCATTTTCCCCCCTTTTTCTTTTCACAAGGAGGTGATTCTAAACATAGCCTACGTGCCTACAAAGCTATCCGGAACAGAAGGCAAAGACAATTGGGTTCATCTTTTGGCAGTCAAAACAAACCCTGAAGCAACTAACTTCAATGCTCAGTTTTTAAGCTGTGGAAAGCTGTGCCCAAAAGGAAACAGGAGATCCGGGCAGCAGCTTTTTCCAGAGTGTTGTCAAGCAGCTAATATGCTCTCTGTGTGGGGTCTGTGCTGCGTAGGGGGGAATCCCTCCCTCCTTTCTGACATAAGCAACAAGAAAAACCTGAACTGGAAGGAGGTTGCTAGTTCATACCTTCCCACATTTCACAGAGGAAAACCAGGACACATGCAGCCAAGCAATATCAGAGTGTGGTCAAGATGGCAAAAGTTATCAATGAGGAAGAAAGGGCAAGCCAGGAGAGACTGCAATGGTTTGCCTTTGTCTGAGTCTACTGCAGGACTTTCCAAATGGTGTGTCGAGCGACACATTAGTGTGTCGCCTGTAGTGTGGTGGTGTGTTGCCTCCCCTGCCGAGAAAGACCCCACCCCTCTGAGTCTGCCCTGCTGCTGTTGCTCCAGGGCCTTTCCCTGGCAAGAATGACGGCAGAGGGCAAGGACCGGGTGGGAGGAGGCTGCCTTTCTCCCTGCTGTCAGTCCCTCTGGGGCCTTTCCTTGTGAAGGTGATGGCAGTGGGCCAGGATCAGGGGGCTGCCATTCCCCACCCTAAATAGCCCTCTGGGTACCTCCAATTTACTAGTAAAGCTAAATTACTATGTGACGAAATGATGCGTGTTGGAAAAAGTGTGTCACCAACATGAAAAGTTTGGAAAGCCCTGGTCTACTGGGTCCTGCCTTCTCCCTCCCGCTGAGTTAACTGAGCACAAACTCCTTTTGCACTCTGAATTCAGCAGCAAATGAATAAGCTGAGGGCAAAGGGGGAAAGTGGAAGGAGGGGAGAGAACCTGGGACATTTTAAAAGCAGCTGAAAAAAGTGGAAAGCATTAATTGGATCTGTCCCTGCCGAACTGGGACAACTTGGGACAGTTTGGAGGGTATGGTAGTTCTTCCATGGAATTGAGAGACAAGAATCGTGGATGTACTCAAACCTGCCTGACTGTCAACACGTTTCAGGGAGGCTAGATCTAGCTTCATGAAGCATATAAGGAATACAGCAAAGAGAAGAATCGAGTGGCAAATAGGAATTTCTTCCTGTTCCTTTTTCAGACCTGCCATTTTGCTTGCTTGTTTGACTTGTTGTTGTTGTTACTGTGGCCTCTCCACGTTCACAAGGGTTTGGGGTGCAGAACCCTTGTGAAAATGGAAAAATCTCATGTGGAAATGGCCTCAGATCTGGAAGGGAATGCAAGGGCCACCTAGTCCAACATCCATGCAGAAATAAACAACAGGAGTACTCCTGAAAGATATGCATTCAACCTCTATTGAAACACCTCCAAAATGGTAGAATCCACTGCTTTCAAAGGCAGTCTGTTTTTATTTCAAACAGTTCTGAGTCAAGTTAATATGCAGGTGGAATTTCTTTTTTTGAGATTGCCTTGGTTTGTGTTCTATTCTGCAAAATACGCAAACCGAATCTTTCGAATCCACCAACCAAATAGTTTGTTGGAGACCAAGACGCCTGAATACTTGGGAGATCAGGACACCTGAAGACCTGGGAGACAAGACACACAAGGGAAGATGGCAAGTAGAGTTTTTCCCTTGGAGTAATAATGGTCTTTGCTAACAGTTTCAGAAATTACGCCTGGGGTTGTATTAAACTGAATATTTAATATTTAAGTTCAGCACTTGACTGAAGGTACAGTCTTCTTGAGATTTCAAGGGCAGCTGAAACATTCCTCTGCATAGCTCCCTTGCAAAGCTCTTTCAGACACAATTCTGGGGTTTGCAGTTTTACAAGGTGTCTGAGCCTTCTGTGCCAAAGTGTGGTGGTGCATCATCAAACTACAAGCCCCAGGATGCCGTAAAGAGCTATGCAAAGAAAATATAGTTTTGACCTGGATTATCTCTGTACTGTAGTGGTCCTGTTTACACAGGCAGGAAAATGTGGGATTAATCTACAAAGGGCCTTCATGACATTTTCAGTCTGGGGAGATCCTGAGGCAAAACTATGACAATTGTCCTGGCCAGATTTCTTCAGAGGGAGGTTTGCCTTTGCCCAGGCTTTTTGCTAAGGCTGAGAAAGTGTGTCTTGTCCAAGATTATCCTTCTTTCCTTTGCTTTTTAAACCTTTTTTTAAAAAAGGTTTTGAAAGATTCAAGATTTGTGAGATTCGTGGATTCCCAGAACCTTCCAGGGATTTGGATTTCGGAAAATTCTGGATTTGTCCCATCCTACTTTTAGTTTAGTTTAGTTTTGTGTACTTTAGTTTAGGTGATTTTATATATGTTAGTTGCAGGTTAGTTATTTGAGTTTATTGTCTGTAATCCTTTGTATGTTGTTCTATATATTTAAAATATGTTTTTATATATTTTAAAAAGAAAAGAAAAATATGGTGCATTGTCATAGCAGGGAAGACTGTGACCGGTGGGTGTCTGTACTTCTGCTTGGCTTGCTTTCCAAGGGCTGCTGAGCTGTTGACAGCAATGGCAGCCCAAATACGTGGACACTGAAGATAGTGTCCTGCAGATGACCTGATTCCATTACTCCACTCTGACTGCAGTTTAGGGAGCAGTTTGCAGTTTAGGGTGGAGTCTTTGGCCCTTTCTACACGAGGCTAGTGAATCACTTTGTGCCCTTTCTTCCCAGTTCTTCTGGGCTCAAAACAAAGCGGACTTTTCCTTATGTCCTTCTGCAGGGCTACTCTGTATGTTCCATGCCAATTCAGAGCAGTGTGGGTTCATAGATCTGCACTATGAGGATGAGAAAATGGCAGCTTCCTGTCGTTTGTTGGGCCAGACCAACCGCTGAAGTTGACTGTGCCCACTGCCTGCCCTCCGCTGATCACCAGTTCGCATTGGTGCGAATGTGTGCATCTGCCCCACTGCGAAAGTACGAATTGGAGTGATCCAGAAAATTGAAAAAAAAACACTTTTTTTCGTTTTTCAAATAGTGCTCGAGGACCACTTGGGGGCGCATTTAATTGGACTTAGGTGCAGAACGAAGGTAAATAATCCAAACCTAGTCTGCTCCAAGGTGCAAACGATCTCCGTTATAAGACGCATTGGCCCATCTTAATTTCCTCGTGTGGAAAGGGCCTTTGAAGCCCTTCTCTAAACTGGAAACCCCAGGTTTCCATACAATGTTCAAAGTGGAATAATGCACTATAACAGTCCAGTGCAGAAATGGCCAGAAAGAAGGGTGCAGGTTTGTTCTCTGCTGCTCCAGAGGGTAGGACCAGGTCTAATGGTGTTAAGTGACAGGAGGGTGGATTTTGATTGAGCAAAAGCTGTAAAAGTGGTTCTACAGTGGAATCAATTACCTAGAAATGTGGTGGGGTTTCCTTCTCCGGATGTCTTCAAAAAGAGGCGGCACAGCTACCTGCTTGGGAATGTTTGAGCTGGAGTTCCTCCACCAAGCAAGAGGTTAAACTTGAAGGCCTATGAGGTCCCTTTGAACTCTGTGGCTCTATGATTCTATTTTATCTCTTAGGGCTCAGACTGTCTGCTGCAAAGCATCAAGAGTTTGCAATTTTCGAATATACTTGCATATTCAGGGGTCTGCATCCAGTTGACTCTCGAAATATGATTGGTTTCCCTCCTTCCCTTGTATCCTTCCCCTTTCCCCTCACACTGATCATGTGTCACATCAAGTCTCATCCAGTTCTTCAGAAACTGATTTTCCTCAATTTTTACTGAACTTTTTTTTTTAAATTCAGGAGTTAATATTGAAGTGCTAAAATGCTTTACCAATAACATATTTGCTCTATATTGTTGTTGTTAACTGCCATCAGGTTGACCTCAGCCTATGGCAACCCAACAGATGACAAGAGACTCCAAATCATCCTGCTCAGGTCTTGCAGATTCAGGGATGCATCTCCCTTGATTGAGTCTATTCATCTGTAATGGGATCTTCCTCTTCTTCTATTGCCTTCTACCCCACCAAGCACAATTGGCTTTTCTAGGGAGTCAGGTCTTCTCATGATACGGCCAAAGTATGACAGTTTCAGTTTAGTCATCTTGGCTTCTAGGGACAGTTCAGGCCTGAGTTGCACTAAGACCTTCACTTGACTTTTTAGCAATCCAAGGTATCCACAGAAATCTTTTCCAGCACCACATTTCAAATTATTTCCTTCCTATTAGCATTCTTCACTGTCCAGCTTCCTTTCTCCTGGAGTTATTACTAGTTGTATAAATATATTATTTATTATATTTGTTGTATAATATACTTGTTGTATATATACTTGTTTCCAACTTATGGTGACTCTAAGGTGATCTTGTCACAGGACTTTCTTAGCAAGATTTGTTCAGAGGAGGTTTTCCATTGCCTTCCTCTGAGGCTGAGAGTGTGTGACTTGCCCAAGGGCACCCAGTGGGTTTCCATGACTGAGCAGGGATTCGAACCATGGTCTCCAGAGTCCTAAACCAACATTCAAACCTGTCAAGTCAGTTGAGCTATCCCTCAGCATTTTTTTTTACGTTACATGACTTTGTTTTTGTTTTAACCTGTATGTTTTGCTATGTAGGTGGGGATGATGGGATCTATTGGGGTGGGGTGAGCTGGGAACATGCAAATATTATTGTAATGGTCTGTGATAAGAGAGTAAGCAGGCACATGTGTAAGTCTGAACTGTTGGCAGGCTGAATGGGAAGATAGGAGGGTAACAGTAAGCCTGGGAAATGTGATGTTTGGATAAACATCTGAAATGTAATGGTTTATATAGCATTGCAAAACCAACTTTCATTTAGTTTTGGCAACGCTAAGATGTGCTGTTGTTGCTACAATGTTCCTGAATAAAGCTTTTGAAACTTCTAGGCTCAGTTTCCTTGAACTTGGAGTTGTTCTGTACATTACAAAACTACTATACCACACTGACTCTCTAATAATATACCAGTATTAGAATAATTTTGATTTAATGCTAACATTCCTTTGTAGTGAGCTGGGCCTCTGAAGCCTCTGTTAGCATCATTGTCAAACATTAACAGCTACTGAATGGCATGAAAGTGTTAATTTGTATTGGTGACTCTGCTGGACAATTTTCACATTTGCTTTGCAGTTGGAGGCTGGGAAAATATATGAAGGCTGAGAACACACTGGGGGAATGAATTTTTCTCTGTTGCTAACCTGATTACACAGTCCTGACAGCTACTGGAGGATGATGGGTCATGTCTGTGCTTTCCTTTATTTGCATCCACACAATATAACTTTGACAGCCCAGCTCCCATCAGCCTTGGTCTGGGAAGTGGGGAGTGTATCCCAGTTCAAGCGCCCCAAGTATCCAGCGAATACTGAATTTGATTGCCATCTGGGGGACAATCTGAGTAGAATTTGTTTGGAGGCCTAATTTTACCCATGGGTGTGAGGGATACTGGGCCCCATCAACAAGGGGATTGGAAGACTTTGCCACTGTGAACCATCTGCTGCAACATTGACCATCAATAAAGCTTTGCTATAGCCATAATATGTGTCACTGTTCAGTCCTGAAAGAATTTTTGGGAGATCTGGAGCTACACTCAGTTCGGGAACAACACATCCTCTTTTCCTCAATCTCCATTGAATTTGTGTCTTGAACACAATAGTTGTGTACACTTGGCAGCCACCTTTACTGAGTCTGCAATAGCAGAAACACACAAGCAAGTATAGTAGGTCCCCTGTATCCCAGGCAGATATGCAGATAACAAAAAAAAATAAAAAAAAATTGGACAACAAAACTCTTTTTTCCCCCCAATGAGATGAACAAAATAGGTATTGAGACAAGTATGTAGCAGCTTGGAGAAGGGGACCTGAAACTTGATGGAACTTTAGAATCTAAGAGACAGAAAGCTTTGTAGCTGTTATTTGCAGTCTAAAGCCAGTGCACAACCAATAAACAACAAGTGGTCCAAAAAGAGATGGGAACAAAATGTCTTCAGGCTGCATTTCACCGTGGATAACTGAAATCAAGGATATTGGTCATGTTGATACCAGGGACCTACTGTACATTTCATTCTGGAAAGTACTGGGTTAATTTAAACCAACCTTGGGAGTGGGAATAATGTTGGGAGCTTCCAGGAAATACGTTGGGAGGAGGAAAACATCGTATGGATCTCCAAAACAAAATTGGTTTATACAGGAACAAAATCTGGGACTTCCAGAGACTTTTCCCATTTGGAGATGGCCTTAGTCTCTGTCATTCTGGAAATTTTCCCAGTCACCTTTTCTTTTTTTTAAGGTTCAGTAAACAGAAAGGAATGTAAGACCATCCTTGTACACTGCTCCAACTTGCTGCCATCTTTGTTTTAATCTATTTCTACTGACTTTATTGTACATTGCATAGAGATCTTTGGACATATAAATTATAAATTACATATATATTACATATAAATTACAGTTGGTCATTTTTCAGCTCCTCACAGGATCCACTGTTATGGGGCACTGTTCCATTACATCTTGGGTTCAACATACTCCTTGCGCGGTTCAGTTTTGCCATGTTATACTTGTGTACATCTAAGGTATAGCCAATGCTTGTTATATGACCTTTCCCCCTAGATTATTCCAATAGAACCTGAGAGAACAGCTACAAGACTGCCACCAGCAACACTGGAGGCTGGACTCTGCCTCAGCTACTTCTTCCTTCAATCTTTTTTTGGTCTAAGACGGTGCTTCTCAAGCTATCTGGATGTGGGATCCAGCAATTGCCCTCCCCAGTGGGCCAGAGACCAGTAACACAATTGTTTAATTTATCAAAAATTGCTGGGAACTGGAAGCACCAATTCATGGACCATCACTTTAAGTAGCACTCGCCTAAGTGATTGAATGTGCTTGTAAGGGACAGAAAGATAAGACAGTCGGCCCTCCACTTTCTCAGGGGGTTGGGGGGCAGGATGCCTGCAAAAGTTGAAAACCCAGAAATACCATAAAGCCTCCAAACCATGTTTAACATACACACAAAAGTATCTGAACTGGTGGGGTGGCTGGGCCTGGGAGTACATGTGTTTCCTCACTTGTTTGCTCACACTCTCACTTTCCTTTTTCTGGACTGTGCACATTTTGTGTCCCATCTTCTCCAAACCAAGATGATCAAATCTTTAGCCTTTATTTGTATGTATGTATGCGTGTATATATATATATATATATATATATATATATATATATAAAATATATATCCTAAAATATGTCACTCCTCTGAAATAAAATGTATTCAAGGCAACTTAATACCTTCACATAAAATTACAATAGACATAAAACAGAATATAAAAAGAATATACCTCTGCATAAAAATAAAACATCTAATAATTCTGGCAGTCCAAAACTGATCTAGTATATCATACTGTCTTACAGACAGTGCGGGAACAAAGCCAGAAAACAACAACAGGTCACTTACCAAAAGATGTAATGGTTAAACAACATAGGGATTGCTTGGCACCTAAAGATTTGTAAAAAGAATCTGGCAGAGGTCTAAAGAATCCGGAAGTGTTGATGAAAGAACTCTCAGCTGAACTAAATGTTAAAAGAAACATGTACAGGAAATGGAAGAATGGTGAAATCACCAAAGAGGAATTCAAGCAAATAGCCAGGAGATGTAGGGAGAAGATCAGAAAAGCTAAAGCACAGAATTAACTCAGGCTTGCCAGAGACATCAAAAACAATAAAAAGGGCTTTTTTAGATATGTCCACAGCAAAAGGAAAAACAAGGAAATGATGGAGTCACTGCGTGGAAAAGATGACCAATTAATAACGGGGGAAAGTGAGAAGGCAGACCCACTTAATACCTTCTTTGCCTTAGTTTTCTTCCAAAAGGAGAAAAGTACCCAACCTGGAGTGTGGGGAGCAGGTGAGCAAGTGAGGGAAGTGCAGCACAGAATAAGTAAAGAAGTAGTACAGGAATATCTGGCTAAACTAGATGAATTCAAGTCTCCAGGGCCAGATGAATTACATCCAAGGATATTAAAAGAACTGGCAGAAGTCATTTCTGAACCACTTGCAATAATCTTTCAGAACTCTTGGAGAACAGGAGAACAGGAGAAGTCCCAGCAGACTGGAGGAGGGCAAATATTGTCCCCATCTTCAAGAAGGGGAAAAAAGAGGACCCAAATAATTATTGCCCGGTCAGCCTGACATCAATAATAGGAGAGATCCTAGAGCAGATCATTAAACACTCAGTTTGTAATTACTTAGAAAGCAATGCCATAATCACTAAAAGCCAGCATGGATTTCTCAGAAATAAGTCATGCCAGACTAATCTTATCTCTTTTTATGATAGGGTTACAAGCTTGATAGACGAAGGGAATGCTGTAGACGTAGCATATCTTGACCTCATGTCTTGATATCTTGATATCTTTGCCTTTGACAAAGTTCCCCATGACATTCTTGCACAGAAGCTTATAAAATGCAGGCTGTGCAGGGCTACTGGTAGGTGGATTTGTAATTGGTTGACCGACCGAACCCAAAGGGTGATCACAAATGGCTGCTTTTCATCCTGCAGAGAAGTGACTAGTGGGGTGCCACAGGGTTCTGTCTTGGGCCCAGTGCTATTCAACATCTTCATCAATGACTTGGATGCAGGAGCGGAGGGTATGCTGATCAAATTTGCAGATGACACCAAATTGGGAGGGGTTGCAAATACCCCAGAGGACAGGATCAAATTTTAAAAGGACCTTTACAGATTGGAGAACTGGGCCAAAGCTAACAAAATGAATTTCAACAGAGAGAAATGGAAGTTCCTGCACTTTGGCAGAAAAAATGGAATTCGCAAATATAGGATGGAGGACGCATGGCTGGATAGCAGTACATGTGAAAGGAGTCTTGGTAGATCACAAGCTGAACATGAGTCAGCAGTGTGATGCGGCAGCCAAGAAAGCCAACAGCATTCTTGATTGCATCAATAGGAGCATGATGTCTAGATCGAGAGAGATAATGGTACCACTCTATTCTGCATTGGTTAGGCCTCATTTGGAATACCGTGTCCAGTTCGGGGCACCTCAATTCAAAAAGGATATTGACAAGCTGGAACGTGTCCAGAGGAGGGCGACTCAAATGGTGAAGGGTCTGGAAGCCATGTCCTATGAAGAACGCCTTAGGGATCTGGGTATGTTTAGTCAGCAGAAGAGAAGGTTAAGAGGGGACAGGATAGCCATGTTTAAATATCTGAAGGGATGTCATGTTGAGGAGGGAGTGGGCTTGTTTTCTGCTGCTCCAGAGACTAGGACAAGGAGCAAAGGATTCAAGCTGCAGGAAAAGAGATTCCACTTGAACCTCAAGAAGAACTTCCTGACAGTCAGAGCTGTCCGACAGTGGAATCTGCTGCCTTGGAGTGTGGTAGAGTCTCCTTTTTTTTGGAGGTTTTTAAGCAGAGGCTGGATGACCACATGTTGGGAATGCTTTGATGTGTGTTCCTGCATAGCAGGGAGTTGGACTCGATGGCCCTGGGGTCTCTTCCAACTCTATGATTCCATGATTCCAAGAAGAAATTGAAATATTCTGTGCTGGGCTCCAGGATGAAATTGATCATGCACCAAAATAGGACTTCTTGTTAATCATAGGTGATGGGAAAACAAAAGTAGGAAACAAAAGCAGAATCAAAGATTGTAGGAAAATTTGGCCTAGAATGAAGAAATGATGCAGGAGACTGACTTATTGAATTTTGTGAGGCTAACAGTTTGTACATCACAAACACATTCTTCCACCAATCTAAGAAGAGATGGTATATATGGAAGTAGTCTGATGGCCAATTCAGAAATCAAATAGATTACATAATTGGAAGAAGATGATGGAGAAGCACAATTCTCTGCAAAAACAAGACCAGGAACAAATTGTGGTACAGACTGTGAACTGCTAATATCAAAAATTACACTGAAGCTAAAGAAGAATATTGAACCAAACATCATGCCAAAATACAATTTAAAGAACATCCATATAGACTGTAAAGATAACATAAAAATAGATTATTAAACCTAATTTACTGGGAGTCAGAAGAACTCTGGCACCATGCTACTAGCAGAAAACAGTAAAGACTTGAAAAGATTACTGAAGAAAGTCAAGGAAGAAAATGCAAAGGCAGGTTTACACTTGAACATTAAAAAAAAAAAAGATGACCACAGAAGATTTACATAGTTTAAAGGCAGACAATGAAGATACTGAAATAGTTCAAATTTTTCCATACTTTGGCTCAGTCATCAATCAAAACAGAGACTGCAGTCAAGAAATCAGAAGGATAGGACTTGGAAGGGCAGCTATGAAGGAACTAGACAAGATTCTGAAGTGTCAAGATATATCGTTGAATACTAAAGTTAGAACTGTCCACTTCATCATATTTCCAATTTCTGTGTATTGTGAAAGATGGACAGTGAAGAAAGCTGATAGGAAAAAAATAAACTCATTTGAAATGTGGAGCTGGAGAAGAATTCTGCAGATACCCTGGAACACTAAAAAGAATGGGTCCGAGAGCAAATTAAGCTTAAACTCTTCATTGAATCCTTGATGACTAAACTGAGACTGTCATACTTTGGACACATCATGACATGAAATGACTCATTAGAAAAGACACTAATGCTTGGCAAGGGGGAAGGAAAGAGGAAAAGAGGAAGACCACATAATAGACTCAGTCAGGGAAGACTTGGCCCTAAGTCTTCAAGGGGCTGAGCAGGCCAGTTGATGATAGGGTGGCTTTGAGATCTCTCCAAGTGTCACCATAAATTGAAGTTGACTTGAAGGGAGTTAACAACAATGTTAAACATACATAAACCAGAAAGCTAAACCAGAAGGGGACAGACCATTGGGAACTTGCTGCACCCCAGTCTTTTTGTGGCTGCACTGTAGCAACAGTGGTGGCACAGGACTGCATGAAGCCCAGAATCTTTCTTGCCAGTGGCATACATGCTTCATGTACAGCTATACAAATATCTCTGCACATGAAGACAACATCCTTACACCTTGTGTAGATTGTCTGTCTCCCTAATTTCATCCTCCCTAAGCAACATTTACCAGTCCTTCCTTTGAAAAGTCTTTAACGCTATCCTTTCGCTTTGTTTAAAGTTTCATTGTGAGCTAAAAATAATTTCTATGAACCACTTATTAATAATTTAAGATAAAAGAGGGACAAGGGAGAATCTATTCCCCCATTTGTAGTAATTATGGGTACAGTATGGTATAATGTGCTAATTAGTCTTCTGAAATTAGTTCCTGAGGTTCATAATGTGTTAAAACAATAAATAAGCCCACTGTTGCTGCCTGGGAGGGATGGTGATCCACCAGTACATTGATTTAATCAAAGGCCAGCTTCTGTGTGGAGAGGAGATGCTTGAATGGGAGACAACATGGGAGAGAACAAGAAATGCTGTGCTGGTATTAGTGGCATCCATTCCACATCTGTGACCTATGCATTACAGATTCAAGATCTATGTTCAAATGACTGACAGGGCTCCAGCTGGAGCTTTACATTCCATTCAATTATTTTACATTGTACCTTTAGGCTTTATTCCAAAATGACTCTTAAAGAATAATCAGACATTCTCAATAGGCAATCAAACCGAAATTAGAAGAAGGTTACTGACTTGGTTTCAGTTCATAAGCTGCAAACTTCTAAGGCCAATGAGCTTTCCAGTCTGCTGCTGGAACAATGTGGTAACACAACTGGCAACCCTTTTGCTGGACAGCTGCACTCTCCCAGCAATGTTTACAGCCATATAGTGGTATAATAGGACTTGCCACATTCTCAAGGGTTAGGGGTACAGAACCCTCGTGAAAGTGGAAAAACTGCAAATAACTCCATCCTCCTGCAATTCCCCTGCAAAGCTCCCTCATCCCATTCCTCTCAAAGGGAGAAGAGCAAAGTTATTGGGTTCTAGCTATTGCCAGTGGCCATCTTGAAAAGGGAGGGTAGGAGCAAAGAGAACACCTGACCAATCAGCAGCCATTACACATTAGAAAGTGCAGTCACATGGGAGAGCAGCCACACCTCCAGAAGTGGGAGGGGGGCTTTGCTCACCCCAAAACTAAAAATGGCAATTTTAAGCACAAGCCTTGCAAGCCTGGAGTGAGGAAAAGAAGGGATGGTAGGAGGAAAATCAGGGGGTGGGGGGAAAGGCAAGCACATGCCTTGCCAATAATCAAATTTGTGAAGGTCAAACCCTCAAATATGGAGGGAGGATGTACTTGGATGCTTTGCTGAGCAGGGAGGAAGTTTGGGATGAGGTGATGGATGGGAATCTGGGAATCTAGGTTTGTTTGCTTAACAATCTGTGGTAAGAGCAAACAGACATAACTGCAAGGTCCCAATGTTGGCAAGCTGTGAGAGAACATAGGAGGAGGGGCAGTGAACCCAGGAGAAGTGTTGTTTTAGGTTATCAGCAAATGGGATAGCAAGAATGCACTAATTTTGAAATGTAATGCCTTATATAGTGCTGTAAATCCAAGAGTTTGTTAATCTTGGCAATTGCCAGGGTGTGCAACCATTCTCTTCAAAGTTCCTGAATAAAGCTTTTGAAACCTCTAAGCCTGACTACTAGGAAATGACACTACCCTCTACATCACACCTCCCCCCTCCTTGTAGCAAAATATGCAACTCCATGGTGAAAGGTGTGTTGATTTGTTCCCCCAATCTTTCACGTGGATCTTTGGGCTCAACCAGTCTACCTTGAAAGAGATTTCAAATTATTTTAATTTGACTGTATCTGCATATTCACAGGTTTGCATCCAGTCCTATGCTGAAAATACCCCTCCCACTGACTATGTGTCATATTTGGTCTCATGCAACATTTCCAAAGTTGATTTTGACGAGTTTCCACTCAGTCTTAAAAAAATAATAATAAGGAGATACAGTCAAAGTACTAAAATGCTTTAGCAATAATATAGTAGTTGAACATTAGGATAAATTTGTTTTAGTGCTAACATTCCTATTTCCCTTGTTTGATCTCTGCTGAATCTGTGTCCTGGAAATAATAGCTGTGTTTACTTGGTGGCTGCCTTTTCTGAGTCTGAGACAGTGGAAACACACGTGCAAACAACTGATACATTTCATTTCAGAAAGTACTGGGTTAATTTAACCTGACGTGGGGACAGAGAATTAACAAGGCCCTGGCAGTGCTGGGAGTTTCCAGAAAATAGTTTGAGATGAAGAAAATGTCATATGGATCTCCAAAATAAAATTTGTTTGTAGAGGAACACAACTTGGCTTTTGGCATCACCATCTGGTTCCCCTTTTGAGACATGATCCTCAAGGCAGAATCTATTTCAAAGCAGAGCCTGAGCCTAAAAGGCTACTCAAAAGATGACCAATACAATGGTCAAATTTTCAATGAGGTGGAATGCCTCTCCAGGCAAGACCCAATATCCATCCTTGCACACAGAAAATCAGCCCATCAAATACACAGTATCATAGATTTGGAAGAGACCACGGGGCCATCCAGTCCAACTCCCTTCTGCCATGCAGGAACCCACCTCAAAGCACTCCCTTTGACAGATGGCCATCCAGCCTCTGCTTAAAAACTTCCAAAGAAGGAGACTTCAGCACACTCCATGGAGGCAGCATATTCCACTGCTGAACAGCTCTGACCATCAGGAAGTTCTTCCTGAGGTTCAGGTGGAATCTCTTTTCCTGCAGTTGGATTCCATTGCTCCTTGTCCTAGTCTCTGGAGCAGCAGAAAACAAGCCCTCTCCTTCCTTGACATGTCATCCCTTCAAATATTTAAGCATGGCTATCATGTGCCCTCTTTTCCTTCTCTTCTGCAGACTAAACATCCCCAGCTCTCTAAGATGCTCCTTATAGGGCTTCATGGCTTCCAGACTCTTCACCATTTTGGTCACCTTCCTCTGGACATGCTCCAGCTTGTCAATATCCTTCTTAAAATGAGGTACCCAGGACTGGACACATATCTGGACATATGTCTAAACTGAGGACCATTCTATCATGCGCTGCATTCTGTAGAGATACAGACCAGGGACACGTTGACCATCCAACCAGTGAGAAGTGGATCCTAATTTAATGCAGATATGAAGGATGCCTGGTTGAACACACTTACCAAGGCCAAAATCTGTCTACTCATACAAAAAAATTCTGATTTGCAGCCAGCATTTAGCCAGAAAAAACAGCAATAGGTGAAGTTGCAGTAAGAGAACAATATAGTTTCTTACTCCTCCACTGTGTAATCTTCCATAGAGTCCAATATAGGAATGTTCCCCCGGATCATACACAACCAATCCATTCACTTGCTATAAAACACTAGCTTGCTTGAAGAAAATAACAGCGGCTAGTGCCCTCTGACTTAAATGGGAGGGGGACTTTTTTTTTTTTAAGCATTACAGCTGTCAGGATTTGAATAGTAAACTCTAGCAAAAAACGGGAGGGGAACTGGAAGAAGCCAACCCTCGCTCCCCCAAGTGCAATGTATTTTAAACCTCACCAACCTCAAGCATCTCGTTAATTGGAGTGTACGGTTCTGGCAGTTTTTGCTGCAGCTCTCTCTGCCGGAATGTAAACAGCACTATTTGCAATGTCTATGTTATGTCTCCAGCTTGGTATAATTTCCTAAACACCATGGCTGCCAAGAGAACTAAGTGTGAAGCTCTCGGAGAGAGAGGCGAAGCTCTCAGAGGATAGCATCTGAGACGATTCTTCCGGAGGTTGTCAACTCCAAAATCAAGGGTGGGGGATGGAGGCTTCAAGATGAAGGCAGCACAGTTGCCTCCGCTCAGCAGTAACCCTTGCCGTAAGCCAGGCTTTGTGCCCTTCTTGTCCAACACTTGGCCATACAGGAATGCACAGCTAAAGCACTCCTGAAAGATGCCCATCCAACCTCTGTTTAAAGACCTCTCCAAGGCAATCTAAGGTCATTTCCGCACTAGCCTGTTATAGCGCGATGATTCCACTTTCAACATCCTCTGGAATCCTGGTGTTTGCAGTTTCAAGAGGGACCGGCTGTGCTATAACAGGCTAGTGTGGAAATGGCCTAATTCTACTGTCAAACAGTTTTTAAAATAAAGGAGTTCTTCCTAATGTTTGGGGCCTCTTTTCTTGTAATTGGAATCGACTGGTTTGTGTTCTAGTCTCTGGAGCAGCAGAAAGCAAGCTCACTCCAATGACATCCCTTTAGGTATTCACTCAAGTACACAGTTCAGAGGCAAGTAGGGTACATGCCCTGAGCACCAATGCCAGGTGGCACAAAAAAGCAGTGCTGGAAGTGGCAAAGGAGGAAGAGGAAGTGATCCTGGAGGTAGGGGCGCAACTTCCATGCTTGCCCAGGCGCTGTTTATGCTAGAGACGCCTCTGACACAGTTACTCAAGCACAACCAAGCACCCAGTTATCCAAAACAATTAGCACCCTTGCTCCATCCAGCCACAGCTGCTGAAGATTACAGAAGATCACAGAAAAATAAAAGCAGATTGCTGCATAGAGCATATTTGTTCTAAGCCCCAGGTTCAGTCCCTAGCATCTTCCTCTAAAAGGATTAGGTAACAGGGGTTGGGTAACAGGACTGGAGAAACCTGTTGGACTATGATCCTGGAGACCAGGGTTTGATTCCCTACTCAGCCATTAGGCGACCTTGGGTGCATCACACACTGTCAGCCCCCAGAGAACTCTGCAGTAGGTTTGCCTTAGGGTCACCATAAGGCAGAAACAATTTGAAAGGCACCCCCCCCCCGACTGCCACTCCCACTCCCACTCCCCATCACAACAGGTATTAGGAAAGACATTCTGTTGCAAAGCTGAGAAAGAAGCTGCCAGTCAGGCCATCCAGTCCTGGGAGAGATGGATGAATAGTCCATCCTGGTATAAGGGAGCTTCCATGTTCTACCACAGCAGTATCTCGATTAGTATTTTGGGTAGGGAAGGCTCATTCCGTAACACAGCCAACTAAATCAAAAAGAGGTGATCTTATTTTTTGTGACTTCTTTCCACCAATGGAAAGCACTTACCTCATTCTACTTTTTGGAAAAAGACGAACAAAGCCCTGAACAGCAGTGTTGAAGAATCTGTCTTACCACATTTCATGCTGTTTTTTTCCAGAGGCACCTTGAAAAAGTTGGGAACGCCTTTACAATAAAACAAAAGAAAACATTGTTGCTATGTACCTGGCAAAATTAGACCTTCCTCTGCTTCTGTCGGATACTGAAAACATAGCAATGTGAAAGTTCTGAATGCCACAGGATCTGCTTGCTTACAGGACTGCTACCCAATTACTAACCTAGCCAAGATTTAAGATCAACTGGGGAATCTCTGTTTGTGGTGCCCCAGAATTGCCTAGCAGGGTTTTCTCAGTGTTGGCCTCTTGCTTATAGATCTCTTTTCTGTTACAGGTCCCTCTTCATTCTTCTTTTTCAGACACCAACGAAAAACTGCTTGTTTGTATTCTTTATACTTCATTTTAGCAGATGTTTATAATTTATTATTTTATACACATGTAATTTATGGTTATAAATGTGTGCTTTTATGGTGATTATTAACTTTGTGAGCTCTTTGAAAACAACAGCATGGTATAAATTGGAATTATCGTCGTTGTCCTCATCATCTAATTTGTACTGTTGTCCATATCTTCCAGTGGCTGGTGTTACAGTAACTTCACAGTACAGGTTCCCCCCACTTATCTGGCAGGTTAGGGACTGGAGCACTACCAGAAAATGGAATTGGTTAAAAAGTGGAACCCACATACTGTATTGTAGGAAGCATGAAAGACTTATGGGAACTCACTTGGGACCAACTGTCCACATGTTGCTTGCAAAGTCTTTCAGCTGCCTTGGCATCTTTTTCCTCCTCTCAGCTCACTCTGCAAGCAGCACACGTGTGCAAGTGGTTCCAAGTGAACCTCCAAAAGCAAAAAGAACTGATGAAACAGCAGAAACCCCATTGAATTAATGGAACTTGTCCTTAATTTGGAAGCATCAAAAGAGCAAATTGTCAGATAATGGGGCATCAAAAGGTGGGGATTTCCTGTATTCTTTGTACTACATTGTAGCAGAACTTTGCAACTTGTTATTTTATATATCTATTATTTTATATATCTATGGTTTATGGTTACAGCTGTGTGTTTTTATGTTTTTGTTAACTTCCAGAGCTCTTAGAAAGAAGTGCATGCTATAAATTGGAATCATTATCTTTTTCATGCTGTTTTAATTTTGTTTTTAACTATACAGTTATGGAATTCTTCTCTAACTTTTGTAAAATTAACTTTTCAACTGTATCTTGCTTTTTAGATGCTGCAGGCCACCTTGGGTCCTGTATAAGAAGAAAAGTGGAATATAAATTGAAAAATGAATGAATGAATTAAAAGTGTTGGAGGGGGTGCCAGAATCCCATAACTGTGTGTACATTTGGAAGGTATTCCAAGGCCAATTGGCAGCTAAGGAGCACACGCTGGAGATGCAAGTAGAAAAGTCTCAGATGAAAAATAAAATTCAGGGATTGAGCTCTAGCAGCAATCAGAAAGCTAATTAGCAGCGATGTAGACTCAAGTCAATAGACTCGGACTCGTGTCAGACTTAAGTCACTTCAATGACTCAACTTAGACTCAACTCAGCCATAAATAATGCACTGACTTGACTCGACTCGAGACTTGTATATTTTTAATGACTGACTTGATGCCCTTGGTTCAGTAACATAACACATTCATCCAGAAACCTTATGATTTTGAACAATGCTTCCATCTCTTTTTGCCTACTGGTCGCATGACAATCTATCTCAAGCCCAAATTGTGGGTGCATTTCTCAGAGGGGGACAGCAAACAGGTTAGGCAATGGGCTTGAGGTGGGGTTGAGATCTGTTCAGGAGCCTGTCCCTGCTGTGTATAGGAGAAGCCTTCTAAAACATTTCCTAAGAGCAAAAGACAAGACTTGCCCCCAGAGTGCAGGTGCATTTCTCAGAGGGGAACAGTAAATGTGTTAGGCAATGGGCTTGAGGAAGAACCATCCTTACTTTTAAAGCTTTTGAATCATCAAAAGTAACATAGGATCCTATTCCCCACTTCTGAAGCTGCAGATGGCAAAATTGCAAATGTGGAGAGCCGACTGCTTAAATTGTTAAAACTGAAATTGTTTAAATATTTGAAGGGATGCCACGTAGAGGAAGGAGAGGGCTTGTTTTCTGCTGCTCCAGAGACCAGGACAAGGAGCAATGGATTCAAGCTGCAGGAAAGGAGATTCCACCTGAACCTCAGGAAGAACTTCCTGACAGTCAGGGCTGTCCGGCAGTGGAATCTGCTGCCTCGGAGTGTAGTGGAGTCTCCTTCCTTGGAGGTTTTTAAGCGGAGGCTGGATGGCCATCTGTCGGGAGTGCTTTGAGGGTGTTCCTGCATGGCAGGGGGTTGGACTGGATGGCCCCTGGGGTCTCTTCCAACTCTACATTTCTATGATTCTATGATTCTATGAATTTATTTCACTCTATCCAATAATTTTGGAATTTTGGTTGGAATATAAAGTTGGCTTCCAGACTTGAGACTTGACTTGAAAGTATCTTCAAGGACTTGAGACTTGACTTGAGACTTGGAGTGTTACCTTGCTTAGTGGGGCTCCCTTAGGGACACCTAAATGCGCTCTCAATTATACAAGTTGGTGAAATTAGTCAGAGAGCACAAGCTAGCAATCCGAGAGGCAGGGCAATGGAGTGGAATCTTTTACCCAATGTTTACGGGGTCAGGCCCAGTCAGAAATCACACAAATTGTTCAAATTTAAGTATTTTATTGACATAGATGTTAAAGTCTATACAATCACTCAGCTGCACTCACTCCAACAAGCATACAAGACTATAGAAAGTTAGAAAGAGGTGAAAATTAGGAGAGAGAGAGAGAGACAGAGACATAAGGGTTTGATTTAATACTGTACCAATCCAGAAGTCTTCAGCTGGGAGAAAACGATCTCAGACACGCCTTTAGAGGCTGAGGGGAGCTTACCAGCTTCATGGTTTGCAGATCTGAGAGAACTCCTAACTCCAAAACTCCCAACTCCAAAACCAAACTCTCTCAAAAGAATGAGAAAATGCGCCTATAGAGCTGACCCATGCCCTGGGAAACCAGATGGCTGCAGTTTTTATTAAGATGGATTTCAGCTTTTTCAGTTCAAAGAAAATACAGCCAAACATCCTTGTAGTTTCCTGCAAGATGAGTATCTCTCATCCAGAGATGCATACCTCAAAGTGTCAAATTCCAGGCTATTTGCATTGTTTATTTGTTCCCAGAGAGTTATTGTCTCTTGATCGCTGCTGAAACTCCGTTCCAATGGCTTGTGAGCCATTTACAAGATAGCCCAGGATGTGTGACAGAAAACCAGCTACTCTTTTGATCTACTGCCTACATGTCAGTCCAGTATATCTCTATGGCTCACTATGTTTGATATAAAATAATTAGGATCCTCAGGACATAGTTTTTAGGTGTGTTAGGGGGCTTACAGAAGGTAGAGACTTGAGACTTGACTTGAGACTTGGAGTAAAAGACTTAAATACATCACTGTTAATTAGACAGACTTACAATTGCACCAGTTCAACCTGCGCAAGATGTGTAGGGACAGTATTTTTCACTGTCACAGAGTGATAACAGTTTCCAGAGGAAGTGCTACATTAGCTGTTGCTACAGACAAAGCAATCTGCAGTCTGCTGGCACCTTGAAGTTTAACAAAGCAGCCTTTGTGTCTAAGACACTCAACATACACTTTTCTTGCAGCTGTGATGGTCAGAGGAATTCTTATTGTAGTGTGTTCCACAACTGGCGCAAAAGTCTGGCCATAATTGTCTCCAAATTCTTGTGAGTATCCTTTGGCAAATAACCTCGCTTTGTATTTCTGAAGTTCCCCTTCCCCACCATTTTTGTCTTCCAGGCATCATTTAAAAGCATATTTATTTGTACAAGCGTTAACAGAATAAGCAAGCATTCTGTTTCTCTGCTACTGCTTATTTGTATTGTTTGCCAGATATTCGTAATTTATTAGTTTAGATATTTGCAACTTTTGGTTTTAACTTTCCATTTTATCTGAACCTTTAGCTCTTCCTGGGAGGAAAGATGGAGTATAAACTGAAGAATAACAATGTGGCAATGATAATGATGACAATCCCTTTTGGTTGTTTGCCCAAAGGATTTCTAACTCTGGATTGTATAATAATAGCAGGTAAAGTCCCAAGTAAAAGGAAAATATTAAGCATTTAGCCAAGCACAAGCATAAAAAAAAATATGTGGCCATGGGAAGTCTTGTGTTAAGCTTAGTTGCAATGCTCCTCACCTCTAAAATAGGAGGATTAATTGTCTTTGAAATGCACATTACAGAATTATAGGGCTATTATTCCACTTTAATTGCAATGGTTCCATCCTGTGAAATCCTGGGGTTTGTAGTTTAGGGAGCAACTGGGACGCTCTGGGTGAGAATTCTAAATGCCCACCCAAGCTGCCAATCCCAGAACTCCATAGGATGGAACCATGGCAAATAAAGTGGAATAACAATGCTATAATTCTGTAGTGTGGATGCGTCTTAGGTCTTTGGGCAGCTCTGCTGGCCAGTTGTTTATTAAAACACTGATCTGCTCTAACTTGATTCAAATTCTACTTTATGTTCAGGTAATTGCAGTGACTGGCTTACAGACCAGAGTTAGTAACTGGCTCACCTTCTAACTATGATTTGGCTTGTATCTTTCTTCCCGTTCTATCAATCTGCACTCCAGCTCACTAGAAAAAATATGTACATTTGGGAAGCCTGAAACCTCTCCATCCCAGTCTAAATGTCACACCTTAAATGAAGACTTTTTTTCTGGACCTTCCCCAAGCTACAATCCCCTGGGTTCTTTGCGATACACTATGACAGTTAATGTGATAGAAAAAAACCCTATGTTTGTACATTGATATTCTTGAAAAATCTGGAAAAAAGGGATGGCATACCTACCAGCTGGAAGGAACAGCTTGATTAATCCTCTGTTGCTGCACTTTTCCAGCTGCTTTTAAAATGTCCCAGATTCTCTTTCTTCCCCCTACTTTCCCTCAGCTTACTTCTATTGCTTTAAGTTAAGTCTGAGGGCAAAAGTAATTTGAAGTAATTTAAACCCGGGAGAGAGAAGAGAGAATGGGTGGAGCCTTGTCATTCCCAGTCACATCAGGCAAAAGCTAACTGCTGGAGCCTCTCCTAGCTTGTGTGTTCTTCCCCATATATAACTTTTAAAATCTTGACTGCACTCTGACGTTGCTTGGCCACACATGTCCCTGTCTTAATTTGTGAAATGTTGGAGTCTTTTTTTAAAACCTCCCTCTATACCAGAGTTTTCCAAATAGTGTGCCGTGACACCTTAGTGTGTCACTGGAAGTGTGTAGGTGTGTTGCCTATGATCTTGGAAATGTATGTTATTATTTATAAATCATATATTTTTAAAAATATATGAACGGTTTTCATGAGATATGTTGTGTCCCCATATATTTCTTTATTACAATTTATGTATACGTCTGTATCTCTTATAAGGGGTTTGTTTAACGTCCTGTTTGCAACTGTGTCATGAAATTATGCATGTCTAAAAGGTGTGTCACCAACATGAAAAGTTTGGCAAGCTCTGCTCTATACATTCAATCCCTGCTTAGTCAGGTAAACTCACTGGGTGACCTTGGACAAGGTCAAACTCTTTCAGCCTCTTCGTTCTGAATAAATCTTGACCAGAAAACCTTGGGAGAAGGTTTTGTTACCCTAATTTTCTGGGGGTCCTGGGGGTCCCAGTAGCCTAATTGACAATTTTGAGATTCCAGAGGTCCTGGTCACCAGATCAGTGAATTTGCCTACAGGGAGGTCCCTGTCACCGAATTAGTTATTTTGAGTTCAGGGAGGTCCCTGTCACCAGATATGTTGCCAGAATCTCCGGAGGTCCCAGTCACTGCCCGAGTTCTGTGGGATCCCTCAAAGGACACCTAGTCTGACCCTGGTTTTAAGATGATTCCCAGGTTACACCAAGCATGCGCCCAGCACACCAGAGAGGTAGGGTAACCTAGCGAGACCTTGTACCCAGCTTTTACAGGGTCAGGCTGAGTCAAAACTCAGACAAAATGGATTTATAATTATTTTCTTTATTTAAAACCTAAATCACTGCGCACTTACGCACTCACTCACATAGATCTAAGAAAATAAAGGAGGAAAATAGATAGGGGATTTTAAGAAGGATTTTCGGGGGAAATGCTACACCTGATCCTGTAGTCCGGGAAGCTGAAACAGAGCCAGAGAGTTGGGAGCGGTGAATCTCAACACGTGGAGGCTGAGGGGAAGGCTTCGACCAGCAGAGTGGCAGCAGGACGGGGAGGAAGCTGAGAGCGATCCAAGGAAGTGCTCAAAGTCAAGGGTTTTTATAGGGGAAAACGTGCCTGGAGGGTAGCCTGGTCCCGGGGAGAACAATGGGTTTTGGAGTTGAAACAAAGCCTCCGAAAGGTCAGTGCTTAAGATGATTGGGTTTTGACAGGGTTGTCAATAGTGCAGACAGTATGCAAATAGGAAGCACTTGACAGTTGCGTAGTCCAAAGCACTAATCTTGTTAAGCTGACTGTTTGGGGCTGAGAATCTTTTGTGTGCTTTGGTGCATACTTGATTGAGTTTTGATGTGTACTTGCCTGGAGGTCTCCGGAAGCTGCATGACGGAAAGTTACTGGCCTGACCAGGATTTTTCTTGTATTTTTCAGCCGTTTGGTCGTGCCCGTGTGCGTGCTCATCTGGGGGCCTCTGAAGCATGTGGAGGAGTATATTTTTAATAGCCAATTTATACTAAATTGTAGACCCCAGGTTCAGGCATATCCATCACAGTAAAATTTTCAGAGTTTTGGATGGGCAGTTAGAAGTTTCTTCTCCCCTCTGTGTCTCAGAAATAAACCCATGCCTAGCAATCATCCTATTCCCAGGCTTAAGTTCACGTTATATATATTTTTTCTAGACCACGTGTGGTCCGTCTCGGAACTCAGACTGCTGCTTAGGTTATTCTGTCAACTTGAATGGATCGATGTAAAAACAAGCCACTCAAGAATGCTATGACGTAGATTTCCATTGTCTGTGGAATCCTTGCTGCCCCCAGCAGAATGTTCCATGATGCCAGCTCAGCCACAAAAGTTTAAAAACTCTTCTTCTAGCATTTGGTCTGTCAGAAGAGCAGGACGTGGGTGTATGTGCGTATGTGTGTGTCCCTGCATATGCATAGATGTCTATTAAACTGTAAAGAGAATTTGGCATTTGGTAGCTTGGTCAATGAAAGAACCAGAATTCAGAAAGTTATTTTTTTTAAAAAAAAAAAAATATTAAGTTCCACCTCACTACCCCTCTTGGTTTTTAAATGACTTGGATGAAGGAATATAAGGCATGCTCCATCCAATTTACAGATGGCACCAAACCTGGAGAGATAGTGAGTGAGTATCTGATAAAACTAATCCTAATTCCAGATTGGACCTTAACAGAATGGAGATATGGACTGGAGCTAACAAAATGAATTTCAGCAAGGATAAATGTACTACATAAGGGATGCCATGTAGAAGGTGGATCATGTGTATGTGTGAAGGCAAACATAGGCCATTTCCGCATGAGGTTGATACATCATAGCAGTATCAAATTCTTACTCCCTGATCTGCTCATTGTACTGTTTTAGCATCATAGTTTTCCTCATCGTTCTGCACATTTTCAGCTCCTAGAACCGTTCACTGTAATGCGAAACCACTGTATGTGAAAACCAGAAAAACTCCAATGTAAATCTCCCAAACAGGTTCTGCTTTGTTTTTTGCCTACATGCAGAAGCGTAGCATCGATTCACATTGCAGAAGTGGCCGGCTATGGGCGTTCCTAGGCTGTCCCTTCCATCATTTCCGTCCCTATCTCTCTCCGCCCATCAGAGGACAGGCTGCCACCATTATTGTCTTCCTGTGTTAAACGGACAGTGGAAAGAGAATGGATCTGGTGATGGACTGTCAAAACGTGTTTTTTTCCATGTATCAATGAACATACATTCCTATGCACAAACGTAGCAATGCAGAAATGTGTTAAAAATGTGTTTTTTTTTTTAAAAAAAAGACCAATCAGCAATGGTGGGGCGGGGTGAGGGAGGGGAGTGGGAGTGGCCAGGGACTTGCTGTTGGGGATGCAGCGACTGCTGTTCTCTGCAGTAGTACGATGTAATTGTCAGGTGCAGACAGCACAGTTTCTGAATTTCTGAATTCAGTTTCTGAATTGGAGTATAAAACACCGCTCTTGACACACAGTGAACTACTCCTCCCCTCTCATGTGAAAATGGCCATAGTCTCTGGACTTGAAGAAAGTTGAAATCAGTAAGCTTAGGGAAATACTGAGTGAGATCCCATAATCAGACATACTTAGTTTATAGTGAATGGGAGCTTCTTAAAGCTGAGATATTGAAGCAATAGTTGCAAACAATTCCAATGAGGAGGAAAAGTGTAAGATGTCTAAAGAAACCAGGGTGGATGTAAAAAGAACTTTCAGATGAGCTGAGCTTTAAAAAAGACATACATAGAAGGGGGCAACCACCAAAGAGGAACACAAACACATAGCCAATATTTGCAAGGAAAAGTTAGAAAAGCTAAAGCACGGAATGAGATCAGATTCATCAGAGAAGTTGAAAATAATTAAAAGCTCCCTCTCTCCTTTGCCTACGCTTGGAGCAAGAGCTAAAACAAGGGCCATTTCCACACTACACTCTTATAGCGTGATTATTCCACTTTTAACATCCTATGGAATCCTGGGGTTTGCAGTTTCGGGAGGGGCCGGCTGGCCCCTCCCAAAACTGCAAACCCCAGGATCCCATAGGATGTTAAAAGTGGAATAATTGTGCTATAAGAGTGTAGTGCGGAAATGGCCAAGGAAATGGTAGGGCTGCTGTGTAGAGAAGATGATGAGATGTTAATGGGCACAGGCAGAAGGCCAAACTGTTTAATAGTTTCTTTGCCTCTTCTCCCAAAATGAAAACAGTGCTGTAACTGATGAACATAGAATAAATTGTGCAGTGCAGGGATTACAGCTCAGAATAGATAAAGTGGTGGTAATGGAATACCTAGCTTTTCCAAATGGACTCAGATCTCCAGGGCTAGATGAAATGCGTCCAAAAGTATTAAAGGACATTTCAAACATAATCTTTGAGCTTCTGTCAATAATATCTGAGAATTCTTGTAGAAAAGAGAGGTCTTAGCAGACTGGGGGAGGGCACATGTTCTCCTTATCTTCAAAAAAGGCAAACATTAGAATCCAAGCGACTACCAACTAGTCAGTTTGATGCTGTCAACCAGGAAAGGTCCTGGAACAGATCATTAAAAAATAAGTCTGTGTGCAATTAGGAATGCTGTGATTACCAAGCAAAAGTTTCTCAAAATCAAGTTATTTCTAACTAATCTTATCTCTTTTTTTTTATTGAGTTAGAAGCTTGGTAGATCAGGGGAGTATTGTGGATGCAGTATACCTAGATTTCAGTGAGGCTCTTGCCAAGGCCTCCCATGCTGTTCTTAAAGGCAAGCTGGTGAATTGTGGGCTAGACAGTGTTACAGTTAAGTGGATCTGTGCTTGTTTGTCAGACCAAATCCAGAGAGTGCTCACCAATGGTTGCTCTTCATCCTTGACAGACGTGACTAAAAGGCTACTTCAGGGTTCTCTCCTGGGTTTGGTGGTTGTTTAATACCTTTATAAATGACTTAGTTGATGGAGTAGACGGCATACTTATCAGATTTGCAAACAATACCAAATTAGAGGGAGTGGCTAATTCCCCAGAGGACAGGGACAGGATTCAATGTGACCCCGACAGGTTGGTGAATCTGGCCAAAACTAACAAAATGAATTTCAACAGAAATACATTTGAGGTACTATAGCTAGGCAGGAAAAATGAAATGTGCAAATATTGGACACCTTCCCCGAAAGCAGTACATGTGAAAAAACATCTAGAAGTCTTAGTACTCTACAAGCTAAACACAAATCAAAAGGGTGATTCAGCAGGAAAAAAGGCCAATAAGGTTCTGGCTGCATCAACAAGAGTATAGTATCCAGATCAAGGGAAGTAACAGTCCATTCTGTTTGCTTTGGTCAGACCCCACCCGGAATACTGTCTTCAGTTCTGGGTACCACAATTCAGGAAGGATACTGATAAACTGGAATGTGTCCAGAGAAGAGCAATCAAAATGATCAAAGGTCTAGTAACCAAGGCTTTTGAGGAACAACTTAAGGAACTGGGTATACCTAGGTTAGAGATGATGGAGAGATGACATGATAGCAAACTTTGAATATCAGAAGGAATTTCACATAGAAGATGGAGAAAGCTTGTTTTCTGCTGCTCCATGAACTGGAACCTGAGCTAATGGATTCAAACTACAGGCAAAGAGATTCCCCCTAAACATTAGGCAGAACATTCTTACTGTAAGAACTGTTCAGCAATGGAACAGACCACCTCAAAGGGTGACAGATTCTCCATCTCTGGAGGTCTTTAAGCAGATTGGGTGGATATCTTTTTAGGACTGCTGTAATTGTGCATTTCTGCATGGCAGGGGCTTTGGCTAGATGGCCTTTCTGATCCCTTTCAGCTCTAAGAGTCTATAATCGTGTGTCCAGTTCCAGGCACCACAGCTCATCCTGGAGAGAAGTAACTAGTGGGGTGCCACAGGGTTCTGTCCTGGGCCCAGGGCTATTCAACATCTTCATCAATGACTTGGATGAAGGAGTAGAGGGCATGCTGCTCAAATTTGCAGATGACACCAAATTGAGAGGGGTTGCTAAGCCAGAGGACAGGATCAAAATTCAAAATGACCTTGACAGATTGGAGAGCTGGGCCCAAGCTAACAAAATAAATTTGAACAGAGAGAAATGAAAGGTCCTACACTTAGGCAGAAAAAATGGAATGCACAAATATAGGATGGGGGACACGTGGCTAGATAAAAGTATGTGTGAAAGGGATCCAGCAGTCTTGGTAGATCACAAGCTGAACATGAGTCAGCAGTCAGCTGAGCATGAGTCAGCAGATCAAGTGAGGTAATGGTACCACTCTTTTCTACTTTTGGTTAGACCTCATTTGGAATGCTGTATCCAGTTCTGGGCACCTCAGTACAAGAAGGATATGGACAAGCAGAAGCATGTCCAGAGGAGGGCGACCAAGATGGTGAAGGGTCTGGAAGACATGAACGGCTTAAGAAGCTGAGTATGTTTAGTCTGCAGAACAGAAGGTTAAGAGGGGACATGATAGCTATGTTTAAATATTTGAATTGATGTCATATGGAGGATGGAGCAAACCTGTTTTCTCCTGCTGCTCCAGAGACTGGGAGATTATGGAGCAATGGCTTCAAACTTCAGAAAAAGAGATTCCATCTAAACATTAGGAAGAACTGCCTGATGGTCAGAGCAATTTGACAGTAGAATATAGTGCCTCGGAGTGTGATGAAGCCTTCTGAAGGTTTTTAAATAGTGGCTGGATGGCTATTGGTTGGGAATATTTTGATGGTGTATTCCTGCATGGCAAGGGGTTGGATTTGATGGCCATTGTGGTCTATTTCATCTCTACAATTCTGTGATTCTATGAATTCTACATTCAGACAGGAAAAAAAATGAAATGTACAAATATAGGATGGGCTACACCTGGCTTGGCAGCAATATGTGTGAAAAGGATCTAGGGATCTCAGTGGTCTGTGCTAAACATGAGCCAACAGTGTGATGGAATGACCAAAAATGTGAATGCAATTTGAAGCTGCATCATCAGACTAAGGGAAGTACTTGTGCCACATTGTTCTGACTTCTCATTAGGAAAGGAAACTCTTCTTAATGTGAAGTTATGAGCTATTCAACAGCAAAGCTTACTACCCTCATTGGAATTTTTTTTAAAGAGTTTGTATGCCCATATATCAGGGATGCTTTAGCTGTGAATTCCTATCAGGGGAGTGGAGCAAGCTAATCCTCGGGGTTCCTTCTAGTTCTATAATAATAACTCTTCACTTTCTACTTTTCTTAGAAATAAGTTAAAATAACTTTAGGGGTTTTAAAAAATATGAATAATGTAATATGAATCAGGATTTGGATCATGTGATTTCCTCCTCCATCACACAGCTTGGAAAATGACTTTTAAAAGGTAGTTTGCTCACATTATGCAATACAGTATTTTTAAAGATGCTGTTTGTTGTGATGTAAAAAAAAGGTAATTTGTTGAGTAACTCTGAAATGGCTCATACGGCTGCTCATTACTTTTCTATTACATAACCCCCCCCAACAACTTAAGATTGGTAATAGAATGATATAAAACCTGAAAATATCTTGTCAAAATGCTTCTAAAAAAATACTAAAAACGCTCACAGGTTTTAATGTAATGCTCTTAGTTTTCTACCTTTGAAAAAATATTTAGAAAATATGGCTTGTTATACCAACCCTATGGCTTTTGAGGTATAATCTTGCTAAACCCTTGTTACAGAAAAAGTAACTGTTCTCAATGACTATGGCCCTTTTTGCTCCACCCTCCCAACCTGCTGTAGAGACAGGAGAAGGACGGAACTGTGATGACACTTATACATAATGTCATCACGGTCCCATCCTTCTCCCGTCCCCAGGAGGTACAATCACACTGCAAATCATTGATAGGTTTTCCCCATCAATGACCAGCAACTGCACCACCGTCATGAATTTACCTTGTCTGTGGAGGTCCTGGAAGTGCAATGGCTGTACCTCGTGCCCCAGCACAGCTTGGGAAACTACCCGGCTCCACTGCGGGAGGAAGAGGCTTGGCCATCGCGCTTCCTGGAACATGGAGGCAGCCGGTGCAGAGGGGAGCCCTCCTGTTGTTCTCCCCTCCTGGCAGAGGTGACACCAGAACTCACACCGGACGTCTCCGTGACCAGGCAAGCTGTGGAAAGGGCCTATGTTTCCTTGATCTCCAGTCCAAAACTTTTCTCCACTAACTAGTGAAGCCATACCCCTTGAACTATGCAAGGAAAGGAAAAGAAAAAAGTTCTCGTTAATCAAGTTACCTATGTTATACCTTCATTATTAGAAAAAAAAAATTAAACTACCAAAAACTCTGTGGTAGGGTTGCCTTAGGGTTGCCATAAGTTGGAAAGAACTTGAAGGCATGCAACAGCAACCACCACCACCATATATTTATATATAACAAATACAAATATTTACAGATATTTGCTGTTGCCAATTGATGTCATGTTGACTTCAACTTCTGGCAGCCTTAAGAGCGAGATACTTCCAAGACATCCTGCCAACCACAGCCCTGCGCAGTTCCTGCAAACTCAGGCCTATGGCTTCCTTGATTGAGGCTTTATCCTTGTATTGCAGGAGGCAGCATGGTATAGTGGTTTGAGTATTGCGCTATGACTCTGGAGACCAGGTTCAAATCCTGCTAAGGTATGGAAACCTACTGGCTAACCTTGGGCAAATCACTCTCTCAGCTTTAAAGGAAGGCAGAGACAAACTCATGCTGAAAACTCTTGCCTTAGGGTTACCCTAAGTCAGAAGCAGTTGTGTGGCCAGTAGGATGCCTCGAGGTTTACTGTCTCTCCTGGTCAGATATCCATGCATTAACAGAGAAGCTGACAAGACCCCGCAAGCCCACTGATCATTACTACCTTCTTCTGATCCATGTTGGAACAAAGGTTGTTGCAAGATGTCATCTTCCACATTCTGCAAAAGACCATGAGATTCAGGGAAGGAAGCTAAAGAGACTTGGGGCACAGGTTATTATTTCATCATTTTTTCCTGTTGAAGGATATTGCCCATGAAGAGAAAGAAATATGTTATAAGGGAATAACTGGCTCTACATATGGTGCTCTTGGGAAAGATTTGGCTTTTTGGATCACAGTCTGCACTTTCTTGCAAGAGATGGTTTACACCTTGTAGGTGTTGGTAAGAATGTATTTGGCTGGGGTCTCCTGCAATGGCAGAAAAAGAAAACTGCTGGCTGTAGAATATACTATCTCAGATTGTGACAGACTCTCCTGCTTTGGAGGTCTTTGAACAGAGGTTGTTTTAGCACCTTTAAGGAGTGTTTAGGTCCTTATCACACTATACTGTTATAGTACTATTATTCCAATTTAACTGCCACCACCATGTTTTGTGGAATTCCGGGGTTTGTTGTTTAGCGTGGTGCAGAGGTTTGAGCCCTGGATATGATCAGGGTTTGATTCCTCTTTCAGCCATGAAAACCTGCTGGGTGGGTGACTTTGGGCAGGTCACATACTCTCAACCCCCAGAAAACTCCATGATAGGCTCACCTTAGAACTGCCATGTCAGAAATGACATGAAGGCACACAACAAAAGTAACAACAAGTTTAGTGAGGACCAAGAACTTTCTGCTGAGAATTCTAAATGTGCCTCCATAAACTGCAAATCCCAGGATCCCATGGGTTGTTACCATGGCACTTAAAGTGGAATCATAGCGCTATGATAGTGTAGTGTGATAAGAACCTCAGGTCGCTGTTGTGGTCACTTTCTACTCTGATTTCATGGTTCTATGAGAAGGGAGGATATAAATGAATAAACCATAACAATAATGGGACTTATATATGGCAACACAGGCTCCCAACAAAAGGTAAAGTACTCAATACAAGAGCAGAAAGTGTTAGTAACTAATTCTCCAGCTGTTCCCAGGGACATCTGAGAGCTCTGCTTCTGACCCCAAATGGTGTGAGTAGTAGAAAGCAGCTATCCCCACAACTCCACCCCCCTTTCTTTTTTGCAAGGTCTGAAATGTTCAAGCAGGGTAGAGGGGAGCCATGTGCTTTTCATTATCTGAATTCTTTGTATTGTTTCAGCTTGTGACTGCTGGCTGGGGCTATATCGCCTTGAGCAGTTCCCATTTTTAAAAATAATGGTTTCCTCAATTCCCCCAACCCTGGCCAAACTTATTGCCAAGCAAAGACTCGTGTGCGCTGTTATTTTATGGGGCACTTTAAGAGTTACTGGGTCCCATTAGAACAAAGCTATTCTCTTTTTCTCACCACCAGACCAAACAGTGAAGAAAGACCCCTTTCTATACAGCCACCTTATTCCAGCTTTCCGTGGGAACGGCCTCACGGATGGAGCCAAGCCAACAACAGCTCTCCGGGTGTGCTCGAGTATATGTGTGTGTATGTGTGTAAGAGAGAGGTCACACCGAAGAGATTACAACAGTATAAAATGATGTGATGTCATAAACATGGGACAGTGGAGGTGGGGGAAATGTGTACAAGGCAAATATAATCCCTGTAATGCAATCAGGAGGTTACTGCCACATTATCCTGAAAGCAGGAGAAATTGCCATAACCCTTCTTCCCCACCCACCCCTCTGCTTGTTAGTTCCAGAATTAACTGACTCAGAACCCATTTCCTAGAAGGAGGATCTGCATCTCTTAAAAGCTGCCGCATGAGTTTTATGGTGACACAGGGTATAGACTGTGTGCTCTCTTCTTAAATGCAACCTAACATCTAGGCCAGACTTTGTTCTCAATCTTCTGTAGGACTGGGAGACATTCTGCTGCAGGCCTCCATTCAGAGGCTTGCCAGAGATCGATCGATCAATCTATCTGTCTGCCTGCCTGCCTGCCTATCCAACCATCTATCTATCTATCTATCTATCTATCTATCTATCTATCTATCTATCTATCTATCTATCTATCTATCTATCTACTATCAAATCACCCTCCCCTCCACATTTGGAGGTTTCACTTTGCTAATTTGATTATTCACTGATTATTTGCTGTCACCTCTACTGACTTCCTGTGCCGTTTTTCATAGGGACTGCAAAACTTGTGAGACTGAGAAACTGTGAATGAGGCTTCTAAGTCCCTATTAAAAATGGTGTGGGGCAGCAGCAGAGGTGGCAGTAAGCCCCACCAGCCCCCCACTTCTGCCTTGTGAAAGACCTCTTGTGCCTCCAAAGAATCCATGGTAGGTTGAATATGGCGATTATACTTTCTTGTGTATTAAATTTGGTTTGGCGGGGCCTAGAATTATTCATGGTTTTTCCACTTTCACGAGGGTCCTGTGCCCCTACCCCTGGCAAATGTGGACGGATGACTGCATACATATCTTGGAGTGGGAGAACATCTGAGGTTCAGTCCCTGTCAAATCTGGGAAAGACTCCTGCTCAACACCTTAGAGAGCTGCTGCTTGTTACTACAGAGAAACAATATTGATCTGGATTGAGCAATGGCCTGACTTCAAGTTAGGTAGCTTTTTACTGGTGTAGTGGCTTGAGTGTTAAGACTATGACCATCGAGTCCAACCCCTTGCTATGCAGGAACATACATCAAAACATTCCCGACAGATGGCCATCGAGTCTCTGCTTAAAAACCTCCAAAGAGGGAGACTCCACCACACTCCACTGAGGCAGCAGATTCCACTGCTGGACAGCTCTGACCATCAGGAAGTTCTTCCTGAGTTCAGCTGGAATCTCTTTTCCCATAGTTTGAATCCACTGCACCTTGTCCTAGCCTCTGAAGCAGCGGAAAAGAAGCCCACTCACTCCTCCACATGACATCCCTTCAAATATTTAAACATGGCTATCATGTCCCTTCTTAACCTTCTCTTCTGCAGACTAAACATCCTCAGCAACCTAAGCTGTTTTTCATAGGGCATGGCTTCCAGACCCTTCGGCATATTGGTTGTCCTTCTCTGGACATGCTCCAGTTTGCTAGTATCTTTTGAACTGAGGTGCCCAGAACTGGACACAGTATTTCAAATGAGGCCTAACCAATGCAGAATAGAGTGGTATCATTATTTCTCTCGATCTAGACACCATACTCCTATTGATGCAATCAAGAATGCTGTTGGCTTTCTTGGCTGCCACATCACACTGCTGACCCATGTTCAGCTTGTGATCTACCAAGACTCCTAGATCCCTTTCACACGTACTGCTATCCAGTCATGCGTCCTCCATCCTATATTTGCGAATTCCATTTTTTCTGCCAAAGTGTAGGGCCTTCCATTTCTCTCTGTTGAAATTCATTTTGTTAGCTTTGGTCCAGTTCTCTAATCTGTAAAGGTCCTTTTAAAATTTGATCCTGTCCTCTGGGGTATTTGCAACCCCTCCCAATTTGGTGTCATCTGCAAGTTTGATCAGCATGTCCTCCACTCCTGGATCCAAGTCATTGATGAAGATGTTGAATAGCACTGGGCCCAGGATAGAACCTGTGGCACCTCACTAGTCACTTCTCTGCAGGATGAAAAGCAGCCATTGGTGAGGAGCACCTTTTGGGGTTGGTCAGTCAACCAGTTACAAATCACACACACATAAGGTTTGCCTTATGGTCACCATAAATCAGAAACAACTTGAAAGCACACAACAACAAACAAACAAAGCTTCATTTCTTCCTGCTTATAAAGCTTGTTACATTGATGGTACTTGGCCATACCCTTCAGCATTAACAGAGACGAAAAGTGGGACATATATGGTCAAGCAATAACAGAGTACAGTCAAGACAGCAAAAATGATTATGGAAGAGCACACAAGCTGGGTGAGGCAGCTTTGGAGTGTTTTTACCTGAGCCTCCTGGGAAGGGTGAGATTTTGGTCCTTTCAGTGCAAACTACTTTTGCATTCTCAACTCAATTTGAAGCATTTGAAACAAGCTGAGGATGAAGGGAAGAAGAGCGAAACCTGGGACATTTTGAAACCAGCTGAGAAAGCTGGGGCTGCAAAGCTGGGGATGCTGAAAGTGGAATAATAGCACTATAACAATCTAGTGTGGCAACAGAGGCTTAACTGGGGCTGTCCTTCACAAATTGGGCCAGCAGGAGGGTATAATATTGTGGTGTATGCCTCTTTCCCCTCTGCTGTACAATTTCAGTTATCTAAAGCCACCTAGCAGTGAGTCAGATTCAATGTGCCAACAGAACAATGAAACTGTGTGGGGCAGATAAGGCAGGGAAAAGGCAGGGAGATCAGTGGCAGCATCATTAATGATCTGCCATACTTGTGGTTGGCAAGCACATGCTCTGGGGCCCACCTGGAAGCTAGGTGGGAGGTTGAATAATTCAAGCATGATGGAGATTAATGGATTATGGCTTAAAACAAACTCAGAATGTGAGCAGTTGCTCACTCTGTGCTTAGTTATAACCCAAGAGAATTACCTATGTGGAGCTTGAATAAAAGCTAATCCTGCTCCTTTCGTCCTCTTCCTTCTCTTTGGAAGACCGTCTTAATAAAGCAATTAGCCACATGAAAAGTCAGAGAGAGCAGACATCTCATGTAGAATGTTTGCATTTCTCTCCTTCCACTGATGTGTGCGCTATTTTAATTCTTGCTGCTGCATGCCAAGGGAGAGAACTGTACAAACAGAGTCTTTATGCAGCTCAGCATGGGGAAAGGGGGTGGTGTCAAGGGTCGGCGTGGTTAGAAACCTGCCAAGGGACCGCAGCTCATCATCAGGGGACTTCTGAAAATAGCCTTCTTAAGCTGCTCCCACTTTCCACCAAGGCAATTTGCTTGTGTACCAACCTCTCACTCTAATCTGGAGTAGTGAGCTAAAAAAGCAGGCAAAGAGTAATAGTGACAATGCCTCATGGTGGTTATCTTACTGTACAATGTTTCATAGATGAAAACTGCAACTTGTGTGGCCAACACACATCACGATGTGGTAAAAAAAAAAAAAATGGCCAGGTAATAAGAAGCAAAAGTTATCAATGCGCAAAACTATGGTACAGTCCTCCCTCCACATTCACAGGTCTGACCTCTGCAAATTTGATTATTCGCAATACATGTGCTTGCCTCCCTCCTATTTTCCTCCCCCCATTCCTTTGCATTCCTCACCCAAGGCTTGCAAGGCTTATGTTTAAAATGGACGGTTTTTCTTTTTGGGTGAGCAAAGCTCCCTCACACTACTGAAGGCATGGCCTCTCTACCATGTTGCTGCACACTCTGCTATGTAATGCCTGCTGATTGGTCAGATGCTCTCTTTGCGCCTACCTTCCCTTTTTCATGATGGCGACTGGAAGTAGTTAGAACCCCAGAACTCCCCTCTTCTCTGCCTGAGGGGAAAGTACTGGAAAGCTTTTTAGCTTGTCCTTTTTCTTCCCCAGGAATGCCAGGACCAGATGCAGAGAAACGGGAGGGAGGAAAGCTCTGGAGAGGAATGGGAGGGGAATCGTCGTGGGCAGTTATTTGTGGTTTTCCACTTTCACAAGAGTTCTGTGCGCCAAACCCTTGTGAATGTGGAGTGGCTACTGTAGTAAGTAGAAAAACCCTGGAATTTACATACGCATTTAGGAAGAGCAAGACTCCATTTTCCACTCCCACCTGCTGAGTTAACTGAGGGCAAACTACTTCTACACTTTGAACTCAGTAGGCAGCTACTGATGTGAACTGAACACAGAGGGGGAAAGTGGGAGGATGAATGAGAAACTGGGACATTTTAAAAGGGGCTGAGAAAGTGGGACAGTAGAGGACTAACTGGGACCTGCCAAACCAAGACATTAAGTGGATCTGCCAATGCTTTTTTGTTCACTGGCTTCTGTGTTCTAGATCATTAATACCTTTTGCCATCTTGACCACACTCTGAAGTTCCCTCACCACATGTGTCCTGGTTCTCATCTGTGAAATGTTGGAAAGTGTAGTATTTATGGAGGACATCCATATTTATGGAGAATACTAAGCCTAATATGCAGTCAGCCCTCCACTTCTGTGGATTTAACTTTCACAGATTGGTTTATTTGCTAGTTTCTCTAACTCCTACTCCTTTCCCACCTCAAGTGCTTCCTTTCCAGGAGAACCTTTCCTCTTGGCAGCTCCAATCAGGCTGCACAGACCTTGTCTTCCTTCCACAGGTCTTCCTTCTCATTCACCAGCCACTGACAGGTCAGCTAGGGAAGGCTCACAGCCCAATCTCCTTCCTTAGTATGGGGGACCACAAACCCTCTCCTGATGCCTCCCCCATACCTAAGGAAGGAGATGGGTGTGAGAGAGGAAGTCTAGGTACACTATGCCGACCCACCCACTTTCCCTCTCCTTTCCCTGACCTAGCTTGGACCCCAGGTGCTCGTTTCCTCCACTATACCTCAACCCCCTTTCCTTACACACACACACACACACACACACACACACACATTTTGATATTTGTGATTTTTCCACCTTCATGGGGTCCTGCAGTCCTAACCCCAGTAAATGTGGAGGGTGAACTATATTACTGATAATATATTATTACTTTTTATTTCTAGATAGCATTAATATTTATTGATGGTTTCTTAAAGTATGATAATGGAGTTTAAAAATACATGTCACTAGACCATTGTGGTTGGGTTATATGTGAATGATTCGTGTGGAATGAAATTAATCAGCCTTATTTCTGGTGCAGACTTCTTTAGGAAAGGAGCTAATGGACATGGAAGAGTAGGGCCATTTCTGCACTTGCCTGTTATAGCACGATTATTCCACTTTCAACATCCTATGGTATCCTGGGGTTTGCAATTTAGGGAGGGGTCTCAAACCCCAGGATTCCATAGGGTATTGAAAGTGGAATAATTGCACTATAACAGGCTAGTGTGGAAATGGCCTAGGATGGAAGTAAGGAAGGAAGGAAGGAAAAAGAAAATCAGGAAAGAAAGAGAGAAATGCTACTCCCCATCTCCCCCAGCATGCATCCTTAAAGCCAAGGAGTTATCACAATTTCATACACAGGAATTCTTTTACAAGGCTTTTTGGTAAATAGGGAGCCTTGTTGAGTATGTGTTCGTAGCCATGTATGGCCACACCAGAGCTGGGCAGGTTGAATAATGAAAGGCTTTGATTGTTTGGCTCCTGCTCAGGTTAGATACTGTGGTACAGTGCCTTTTTTCTATAATTGCTGCACCTTGCCCATTTCCGTAAAGAAATGCGGGGGCACCAGCGTGCCAATCAATTAAGCAGCTTCATTGCCACTCGTTATGTTAATTAAGTTTGCCCTGAGCTCATCATAACCCAAGACAATTGAAAGGAAACCTTTGAAGTGTTCTGAAGTGGAGGTGGGGGGGGAATGAAGAAAATTGCTCACTCAGCAGTTTTATTCCCTATCCACCTTCTGCCTTGTTTTGCCTACCTGCTGAATGTATGAGTAATAGCTGGTTCCCCACTGCTGTGTTTCAGAAAGCACAGGAAAATAGAAGGACCCTGGGAATGCCAACACGAAAAGGTTGATTTTGATAGGAGGGTTAAGCAAGCAGGTTGGAGTGTGCATGTTTGTTTTAATAAGTAAGTTATTTTCATTACAGAAAGCCCCCACCTTTTGACACCCGGTTATCTGGTGACTTGCTATTTTTACACTTCCAAATTAAGAACAAGTTCCACCAATTCAGTCAGGGTTCCACTTTTTCATTCGTTCTTCTTGCCTATGGAGGCTTGCTTGGGACAGACTGACCATGCTCTGCTTGCAAAGCAAGCTGGGGGGTCGAGAAGCAAGCCACTTGAGAGACTTTGCAAGCAGCGCACACGTGGTCGGTCCCAAGTGAGCCTCCATAACTCCTTCATGCTTCCTATAGGACAGTACATGGGTTCCACTTTTCAACCAGTTCTGTTTTCTGACAGTGCTCCAGTCCCCAGCCTGTCAGATAAGTGGGGGAAGCCTGTGTTAAAGGCTCCATTTGTTTCATTATTCATTTGAAGAAATGAACAATATTACCAACTACATTTACTTGTTTATGTGAAGGCTGGTGTCTAGTGGAACTTGTCGAGCAGAGGATAAAGTCACCAGGGTGGAGTCAAGGGGTTACCAGTGCCAGTTAACTATATTTACTTCTCCACCTGCTCTCCTCTCTTGTAAATACCACAAGGGTTGGTGAGTAATATTTTACAAGTTTTTGGAAAGTAAACTCAGAAAGCATTGAGCATGATAGCACAGAGAAAAAAAACAAGAGCTGCAAGAGAGGACATCTTCATCAATGAATTGGATGAAGGAATAGAGGGCACACTGATCAAGTTTGCAGATGACACCAAATTGTGGGTTGCTAATACATGACAGGACAGGATCAAAATTCAAAATGAGTTTAACAGATTGGAAAGCTGGGCCAAAGCTAACAAAATGAATTTCAACAGAGAGAAATGTAAGGTCCTACACTTAGGCAGAAAAAAATGGAATGCATAAAAACATAGGATAGGAGACATCTGGTTGGATAACAGTACATGTGAAAGGGATCTAGGAGTCTTGGTGGACCACAAGCTGAACATGAGCCAGCAGTGTAATGCAGCAGCCGAGAAAGCCAACAACATTCTTGGTTGCATCAATAGGAGTATGGTGTCTAGATCGAGGGAGGTAATGGTACCACACTATTCTGCTTTGGTCAGACCTCATCTGGGATACTGTGAACAGTTCTGGGCACCGCAATTTAAGAAGGATATCGACAGGCTGGAACATGTCTAGAGGAGGGTGACCAAGATGGTGAAGAGCCTGGAAGCTATGAAGCCCTATGAGGAGGGGCTTAGAGAGCTGGGTATGTTTAGTCTGCAGAAGAAAAGGTTAAGAGGGGACATGATAACCATGTTTATATATTTGAAGGGATGTCATATCGAGGAGGGAGTGGACTTGTTTCCCGCTGCTCCAGAGACTAGAACAAAGAGCAATGGATTCAAGCTGCAGGAAAGGAGATTCCAGCTGAACCTCAGGAAGAACTGCCTGACGGTCAGAGCTATCCGGCAGTGGAACATGCCACCTCAATGGAGTGTAATGGAGTCTCCTTCTTTGGAGGTTTTCAAACAGAGGCTGGATGGCCACCTCTCAGGAGTGTTTTGATGGATGTTCCTGCATAGCAGGAGGTTCAACTGGATGGCCCTGTGGTTTCTTCCAACTCCATGATTCTATGATTCTAAGAGCCAGCATGGTGGTTTGAGTGTTGAACTACAACCCTGGAGAGAGTTCGATTCTCCACTCAGCCAAGGAAGCCCAATGGGTGTCCTTGGGTATGTCACACACTCTCAGCCCCAGAAGACCCAATGATAGGTTCATGTCAGAGTTGCTGTAAGTCAGAAATGACTTGAAGGCACAGAACAACAACAACAACAACAACAGATGTAAGTATACACTGGCAGCAAACAAAGCCAATATAATACATAACCAATGCTTTCTGGATATTTACTCTGTAATCATGTTGGCATCTTATGCTAGCAATTGGACATTGTTCAGGGTCCTGAGGTAAGTCAGACAAATCTGCCAGTCTATCCTAGCAGCCTATTTTTCCAATGCCTTCTTTCCTTCATGGCCAGTGGCCTTTATCCTCGTGCCACCACCTCCACCTCCATCAGTGTAGCTATGGCAGTGCAGCACCCCAATAGAATTCTGGCCATGAGAGCCAGTCAGAGCACAATGCCACACCTAGAGCCAGCCTGGCCAAGATAATACTTGCCCAAAGTAGCCTGGGTACTTAAGATCCAGGTGCCAATATGAAGGCAGCAGGGGGTGATCTAAGCTCAGTAGCAAATTGGAGAGGGTGGGTTTGAAGAAGGCATCGATAACTGAGCTGTAAGGAGTCAGCATAGCATAGTGGTTTGAGCACTGGACTACAGTTCTAGAGACCAGAATTTGAATCCCTGCTCAGCCATGGAAACCCGCTGGGTGAAAATGGGCAAGTCACACTCTCTGAGCCTCAGAGGATGGCAACAGCAAATCCCTCTGAGGAAATCTTGACAAGAAAACCTCAGGAGAACTTTAGGCTCACCATGCATTGGAAATGACTTGAAGGTACACAACAGAACTAGGTATCCCACACTTTGGAAATACAATGCAGCCCCAGAGATTTCAGGTGTTTAAAAAATAGTAAGGAGAAAGGGGAAAGAAGTTATTCATTGTAAAAGCCATTTGTGCTATAGGCTGCAATCCTTGTACACTCACAGGACTGTTAGCCCCCTTGAACAAAGCGG
Source organism: Ctenosaura bakeri (assembly GCA_948474755.1). Taxonomy (NCBI): domain Eukaryota; kingdom Metazoa; phylum Chordata; class Lepidosauria; order Squamata; family Iguanidae; genus Ctenosaura; species Ctenosaura bakeri. Next base: position 286,814 of record CAOLHI010000919.1, on the reverse strand, counting down.
GACTTACTTTTGAGTTCCATGCACAAAACTCTTTATCTATGTATGCATATATGCATGTATATATGTCGGAGTAGGTGACTGTGGAAGGCTAGGAAGCTGCACTAGAGGACACGGGGGTATTTTTTGCCATGTTTTGGGGCCTTTCCAACACATTGTAGGTGCAAGAGAGGCCTTTCTAGAACAATACGAATCTAGTCATGTTCATCTCCAGTTTCAAAAAGGCCTCTGCAGGGCCGACATTGGCTCAGGGACCTCTCCAAAACTTGGTGGAAGCCTCTTCCACACATCCTAGAGGGCATTTGGTGGCAAAAATTTGATTTTTTTTGGGAGGGGAGGAGTAAGTGCAGTGTGTGTCTGTGGGGGTGCAGCCCTCCAAGGTTTTCTGGGGGCTAATATGATCCCCGGGCTTCCAAACATGATGGAAATAGCTTCCATGCTCCCTAGAGTCATATGGGGGCATTAAGGAGAAAAAAAATGTGGATGGAAATTTGTCTTTTTTTTAAATCCCTGATGGACCTGAGGGCCTGGTTTCTCTGTTTCTCACCTCTCATTTGGTCATAGGTGGGAGCTTTCCAAATAAAAACTAGGGAGGAGGCTGGAACAATCCCATAGGAAGTACAGATACAGAAGACACAGAAAGCTAGATTGCTGATGGAACTGAAAGTTCAAAAGCAACATTACAGCTGAACATTAAGAAACCAAAAATAATGATCATAGATGATTTATGTAACTTTAAAGTGGATGATGAAGACTTTACAGCAGCCAAAGCCTTTCTGTACATAAAACAAAATGGAGACTGCAGTCAAGAAACAGAAGAGAAGCAGGAAATGGAAGGGCAGCTATGACGGCACTGGATAAGATCCTTGCATGTAAAGGTCTATCATTGAATATCAAAGTTAGGATCGTCCATGTCATAGTATTTCCAGTTTCTACATATGACTGGCAAAGCTGAAAAGTGAAGAAAGCTGAACCAAAGAGAATCAACTTCTTTGAAATGTAGAGCTGGAGAAGAGTTCTATGATACCCTGGACAGCTAAAAACACAAATGAGTCCTAGGGCAAATCAGGTGTGACTCTTCTAGCGAAAGATGACCAAATAGAGGCTGTCATAAGTTGGACATATCATGAGATGACACAACTAGAGAAAAGATAATAATGCTCAGTAAAAGGGGAGGCAATAAGAAAGGAGGAAGACTGCATTACAGGTGGATTCAAGGAAGCCAAGGCCAAGTCTGCAGGGCCTGAGCAGATCCATTGGCAACAGCGTGTCTTGGAGATCTCTCATTCATAGGGTTGCCATAAATTAAAGCTAACTTGACAGTAATTAACAACAATTGGAGCTGGCAGATGGGACTGGGGCTGGGAGCTGATAGCTGGCAGATAATGGAGGAGCAGACTCACAGCCTTTGAATGGGCAGGGCCATCATAGCTCATACAGAGGAATCACCAAGGTCTGTTTTATTTATTTGCTGCTGCTGCTGCTGCAAGGGCTGCTTGCCTATAACTGTAATTCTATAAGTGGACACGTGTGTGCTCACATGCATCAATGCTGAACCAGTGCCATTCTTGGTTTAGAAGATACTAGGGCAGAAAGCCTTTTGGCAGGAAACCCCATGGCTCCCCACTACAACATCTCTCTTCCATCTCTCTCATTACTTTCAGCTGGCCCAGTTGGCAGGGAGAGAACTGATTACGGTAATTCTCTGTCATCCCACGTTTTCAATTGCCTTGAAAATGTGCTAAGGCAAACCTATCATGGGGTTTTCTGGGCTGAGAGTGTGTGACATGCCCAAGATCACCCATTGGGTTTCTATGGCTGAGTTGGGAACTGAACCCTGATCTCTGGGGTTGTAGATCAATGCTCAAAACCATTACATCATGCTGGCTCTCTACCAATAAGTTACTTTACACTACAGTCAGCCCTCCACATTTGTGGGCTTCACTTTTGCAGATTTGATTATTCACAGATTAGTTGGTGTCACCTCTGCTGCCTCCCTATGCCATTTTTAATAGGGACTGCAAGCCTCATGAGACTGAGAAACTGCAAATGAGACTTTGTAAGTCTCTCTTAAAAATGGTGTGGGGCAGCAGTGGGGGTGGGAGTAAGCCCCACCAGCCCCCACTTCTGCCTTGTGAAGGAACCTTGAAGCCTCAAAGGAATCCACGCTGGGTTGAATATGGTGATCATACTTTTTTGTGTGTTAAATATGGTTTGGAGGGCCTAGAGTTATTCACATTCTTTTCACTTTCACAGGGGTCCTGTGTCCCTAACCCTAGTGAATGTAGAGGGATGACTGTAATATATTCTTTGAGAGCCAGAGTGGCATAAGGGATTGGACATTGGACTATGACCCTAGAACCAGGGTTTGGTTCCTCTCTTGGTCATGGAAACCCACTGGGTGCTCTTGGGTGTGTCACACACTCTCAGCCCCCAGAAGACCCCATGATCACCGTAAGTTAGAAACTGCTTGAAGGCACATAGCAGCAACAATTGCATTGATAGCTGTCTTCACCCCTTCTGTCAATAGGACAGGTGCTTTTGCTATTAAGACTGGATGGGACTACAAAGCTCCTGTGAAACGGTGGTTGAGCAATTGCTTCTTTCACATTTCATGAAGCAAAATCCTTCTAGTACCAATCTGGCTTGGCTACGATGAGGCAATCCTGTGCTCCCTCCCCCTTTCCCAGCAAAGAGCCCTTCCTTGGGAAGCAGAGGGTTTTCCTTGGACTCACGTGCACCTTTCCGTCCTGCCCCCAGTGTGAGACCTGCTCGTCCATTCACCCAGCTGCTCTTCCCCTCAATGTCACTCAGAAAGCAGATATTTCACAGGCTGTGCTGGAGACAATGGAGCTTTTCATGGGGGCAGAAATCAGACCCTCGACTCTGATATCCCAGCAGCTGCTGGATACCGGAAAGGCCCCCACCCGGCCCACTATGCTTCCATGACCCACATGGCTCAGATTTAAAGAGTTGGTCATAGATCTCCCCCTTTCCTTCTCTCCCCTTGAATAGGGGAGGCTGGCATAGGAGCAGAGAGAGAGAGAGAGAGAAGCAGAGGAAGGAAGGAGGCCAAAAAGTGGATCAGTAGCTTTTTTTGGGGAGGGGGAGGGGGTAGATTCTTCAGGAACAGACCCAGATTGCCAATAACTTTTAAAAAAATAAATACCCTACTATTGAATTGCCACAAATATTTCAAACAAATTTCACAATGTACCATCTCCTATCAAATTATTTTTAATCTGGAATCGTAAAATAAATATATTGATGGTAACATGCATTCGAAGTTTTACAGGTTCCAATTGAAATAATAAAGGTTATGCTTTTAAGATCTTTCTTTTCTCTTCTAATGTCTAGTTGAAATTTGTTGTTAACCATATAAAAATATTATTCCAACTCTGATTTAGCTCCTCTAATCTTTTTGATTCTTCAGGGTTTTCCTGCTCACGTGTTTCTGTCTGCAGCTAGTAGTTTAACCATTATATCAGAATATTTATTGTATATTTCTGTAGATTCTGGTGAAGGAATTTGTCTTTTTTCCCCTTTATTTAGGCTTGTTGCGGAAGGGAATTCTTAGTTTAGTGAAGTTTTGAGCAGCTGTTTAAAGGTTATTCAGGTTCTCATGTCCCATTAAAGTTCACGGCTAGAAGTTCAGACAAAGACCATTTCCGTACAAGGTCGATACATCGTAACAGCGTCAAATTCTTACCCTTCGTTCTGCACGTTGTACTGTTTTAGCATCATAGTTTTCCTCGTGGTTCTGCATGATTTCACCTCCTAGAATGGTTAACTGCAATGAGAAGCCGTTGCATGTAAAAACTGGAAAAACTCCTATGTAAATCTCCCAAGCTGGTTCTGCTTCAGTGTTTGCCTGCATGCAAAAGCGTAGCATTGACTCACATTGCAGAAGTGGCCGGCTGTGGGCATTCCCAGGCTGTCCCTTCCGACATTTCCGTCCCTCTCTCTCTCTGCCCATCAAAGGTCAGGCTGCCGTCATTATTGTCTTCCTGTGTTAAAGGGATAGCGGGAAGAAAAGTAGATCTGGTAATGGACTGTTAAAACGTGTTTTTCCCAAGTATCAACAAACATACATTCCTACATGAGTACCCAGCTTGTTGGGGGCATGTATAGAAATGTTTTGAAATACATGCTATTTGTAAGTTGTTCACCGCCTCGATCCATATGGAGAGGCAGGATACAAATAAATAAATAATAAATAAAAATACATACAAACGTAGCAACACAGAAATGTGTCAAAAATGTGTGTGTCTTTTAAAAAACAGACCAATCAGCAATGGCGGGGCAGGCTGAGGGAAGGGAATGGGGGTGGCCAGGGACTTGCTGTTGCAGATGCAGCCACTGCTGTTCTCCACGGTAATATGATGTAAATGGAGGGGGGATGCAGACAGCACAGTTTCTGAATTTCTGAATTCAGTTTCCAAATCGGAGTATAAAAACACCGCTCTTGACACGCAGTGAACCGCTCCTCCCCTTTCATGCAGAAATGGCCAAAGTCACATCAACTATGTTCAGTTTCATTCTGAAGCTAGAACTTTGCCAGTACTCCCACTGACTATCCGTAGAAATCAACAAATGGCTATAGCTTTTCTCCTGGACAGCATCTGGAAAGCATGATAGCCCATTCTGAAGTGATTACATCTACCAAACTGCACATGATCATCTGATCTTACTCCATGCGAACGTGAGCAATCTACAACTAAAGCAGGCTTGAGAGATAGTCATCCAACCTCTTTGTCCCCGCTTGGAAGGGCTTGTATGTCCAGGTACAACGTTTTCGTCACTTTTAGTAAGTTCATAAATTAGTGGTACTTGGAGTTTTGCAGATTCTCCCTGAGATACTATCGTTCAGTTGAAGAGCTTCAAAGAGATTTTGGTAAAATGTTTCCTGACAACTCCTGGATACACAGGTGTGGGGAGCACAGAGATAGGAAAGGGATGGACTCCAGTGAAAGGCAGGATGCTGGAAATAATAATAATAATGATGATAATAATAATAGTAGTAGTAATAATAGGTTTTGTTACCTGCCTCTCCCCAAGGCTCAAGACAGGGTACAGCATGGATACAACTAAAAACAAAGCATAGTTAAAATAGACAAATCATTTAAAATACAAATATACTATAATAAAAATATCATAATTAAAAGTTCAGTTAAAAGCACAATTAAAAATTGATTGGCTAGGCCTGTTGGAAGAAATAGGTCTTTAGTACTTTTTTAAAATTTGGACAGCATATTTTGCTGTTGAATCTTCTCCACCAGATCATTCTGTAGTCTAGGGGCGGCCAACGAAAAGGTCCTCTGGGTGGCGGTTGCCAATCTAGCCTTGGCCAGTTTAAGGAAATGGCCCCCAGAGGACCTGGGTGTACGGGGCAGATTGTGTGGGAGGAGGCAATCCTGCAGGTAACTTGGACCCAAATCACACAGGGCTTTAAATTAAGACCTGGAACCCGAGAACAATCATTCTGTGGTTCTTAAATAAAGTTAAATGACTGGTTATTTTGCATAACTGGCTCTGGACAGCATCATTTACCTTGAAATAAAAGTGAGTCACAATTACTGTAAAGAAATCAAATCTAATACCTACCTAATAATTCCACAGTGAGGTCACCTGAAGGCTTAGGACTCCAGATCCAAGAAGGGATTTTAAAAAGGGATTGGAGGACAAGGTGACTGTGACACCTATAAGGCTAGGAACTGCAGGGCTGGCCTAAGAAGGAAATCAGTCACACTCCCATTTTCTTTCCTGGGGTGTGTTTGTGTGTGTGTGTGGCCATTTCCTCACTGGGAATTTAAAATGGTGCAGAGCGACCTCCAACGGAGGTCTTCTGCACCGTAGAGTGGACTGGGGTGGACTACATTCTGTAGATCCAGACCTCAGTCCGGTTCTGCACGACCAGAACTGGTCTCACAGCATGGTTTTTAAAAACCTCTTTTTTGAGGTTTTTAAAAAGCACGGAGCGAGCGAAGCCATGTGGTTCCGTCGCCCAGCTCTGGAGCAGATTTGCAGGTGCACGCAAGTGCGTGCCTGCAGACCTTCCGGGGGTGGGCTTTCGGCTGGTGAGCTTCTCCGGTTGTTGGAGAGTCTCCACCAACCGGAAGCCGCCATTTGGGACACCGGAGGACTGCGGAGCAGTGAACTTGCACCGCTTCTCGTGGCGATGGACTCGACTGGCCAGAAAACAAAGCCAGTAAACTCCGTTTTGGGCATTCCCTCCCCCCACATGTGGAAAGGGCCTGTGTGTTTGTGTGCCTAAAGTATATCTTTAAATGCTCAGCTGTAATGCTAGCAATTTGGGGACTGAAGGAAAATTTCATCTGAGAGACAGGATTCTTATCTGATGGCAATGCCCTCACTTTGCATCCCAATCACTACACCCCTCGGAAGAGGTTATGGAGGTATGATGTACAAACAAAGAGTCGAAAGCTTTTTATTGTAGGCTCAGTTGATATCAAAGTCACTGGAAGCTCAAGAGGAGAGAGCGGGATGATAGATGATAGAGTAAGATTGCCAACACTGCAATTATTTGGCTCTTAACTCATTGTTCAGCTGAACACTGCCATGGAATAATCAGGATAGAGAAACTGAAAAAGATTGGTGGGGAGAAGAGTGGCCTTGACCCCATGGCTGAATATCCTGGCGTGTGGTGTGGTAAAAGGAGGAAAAAGAGGGAAAGCAACCAGAACAAACAGAAGTGCTCCAAAGTTATAATTACATTTGTTTCAGCTCTGATATACTACGGACTGGTTATGGGCACAAGAATATTCTGAGCAGGCAGAACGTATCAGCTGACTGCTCTCTAGCAAAGTGCAGGATGTTGAAAAGTGTCATATAAGGAAAACAACTGCCTTGCACTCCATGTCTGAAATTCCTCCTGGTGCTTAGCAAATCTGGCATGCTCGCACCATAAGATTCACAAGAATGTCAGATTATAGCTCAAACAGAGAGCTTAATTTCCAAAATGAGAAAGGGGAAGTGTGGTAGGGAGGAGGATGTGAAAGCTATATCCTCTGGCATGTAATATTAGGAAAATGCTGACACTTCATGCTAAGTCATGATGTACTCTTCGAATGGCTGGAATAAAACCGAGAGACAGCTTGTGTCTCTTTAATGGGTGTGTTGTTACCATGCTATACACCCCCAATCCATGATATTGTTTAATTGGCAAATATATCAATCATACACTTATGGCTGAAAAACCATGCTGGCAAAGACAACTGGCTGTGCACATGCAGAATTAGATCAGAGGGGACCTCAAGGCATGGCCAGGTCATAAATTCACTTAGGATTAGTTGGAGAATTTGACTTTATGAGTTTAAGATTATCCTACTGTTAGCCCAAATCTAAAAAATGATAGCCACCAAAATTCCCAGACAAAGGAAGAGCGACCAACATCCTGTAGCCTCCTTCCTGCTGAACTTCCCCTTTTGTTTCCTTACCTGTCCATTAAGAAGCTATCATGACTCCCATCAATGCTTTGTCACCTAATGTTAAGACCGTTAGCCTCTAGACTCTTTGTTTCTTCTGCCAGAGAGCCAGTAACACCTTCCCCTTCAGGGTAGAAAAAGGGTATTTAAACCCTGGTCCAGGCCCTGACTTGCTGCTAGCACTTGGGCATCACACTACATCCCAGACCCCTGTTCCTCCATGCCACCGTCAAACTCTTATGTTTGAGCCATCTTGCCTTCATTTTCTTCTCTTTAGGATTGGTAAATATTGCCCACTTCTTGCTAAACTCCTCGCTATCCAGCTAGTCCTTCTTTCCTCCTGTTTGCCTTGTATTGTTACCCTGTATGTTGGGGGTCCTGAGAGGGGTGCCCAAATAACCAAATAAAAACACAAGTTGGGGGAATTTAGCTTGAGCGCTCTCTTGGCTAAACAAGAGGCAGGGTAACATTAGCAAGGATCTTTAACCCTATGTCTACAGCTTCAGCTCAAAGAGCAAGCAGGCAAGTTTAAAAGTAACAAAAATAACAGTTTTATTGAGAGATAAACAGCAAATAAAACAACACGCACACTAGCTAACTTGGAAACAGAAATAGAGAGCTTAGGGAATGGGTAATACGACACCTGGTCTCGTAGTCCTCGAGAGAAAGATGGGGTTCCGGGAGAGAAAGCTCAGCGTGGCTGGCTGAGGGGAGCTCCTTAGACAAACCAGCAGCAAGGCGAGATGGAAGTCCAGGGTGATCCAACGAAGTCCCAAAAGTGGGGACCTTTTATAGGGTGGATTTTACTTACGGGCTATGTTATGCTTGGTGAGAACAAAGGAAACTTGGAGTTGGACAAAGAAGCTGGTAAAGGTCAGATTTTGCATGATTAGCTTAGTTCTTAATGACAATAGCGTGGCCAGTTTGTTGATGGACCGATATAAAGGAATGGCTCGGCTCTTGGCTGAGTAGCTTTGTGTAGATATGTGCCGAGCAAAGCCAGTTTGCAGGGAGGTTTTTCCCTAAAGCAACGGAGAGGCTTGAGTTGCTTGCCTGAATGAGGTTTTGGAATGTACAACCATTAACGGCCGCACCCCAGAGTTGCTTGTCTGGAGGACCTCTGCAAACACATGGGGGAGGGTGGCAGAGAAAGGTCAAGGAAAGGCCAAATTATTTGATATCAAAAGGATATCTAGTGCTCTCACCAGACATATCATAACCGTGATAACAGTATGGTTGTGTGACTGCTTGAATCTTGCATGTGTTTGTGATTTTCCTCAAATAGAATATTCTCTTGACCTTCAATTGGTGTCTCTCAGATTAGTATCGGTATTCACAGATGGCTACCTGTGGTTATCCCTTGTTCCACAGGCTTCCTTTGAGCTATAATTCACCACCTTTCCACAAAGGCATAGGCATGATGGATGGACTCCTGAGTCACCCACCTTTGGAGTAATAGTGTAGAAAAGGAATTTCTGCAGATGTTGGATTTCATGCAACCAGACAACAAAGCAACACACGCTGAAGTGAACTTTTCTAAACAACCATTATCAGTGGCAGAGCTTGCCATCTGAAGAGGGGGGATGGGGCTATGGAGCGAGGAGCGTGGTCACTGTGCACAGGGGCATGGCTGCAGTGCATGGGGGCATGGCCGGGGCACGTGGGGGCGTGGCCATAGGCCAGGACACCCCAGAAACATTGCTGCCTGGGGTGAATCGCCCCCCTCCACCCCCCACATCCCTATGCGGCTGACCATTATAGGAACAAGAATAGTCAGTTTTCATTCTGAGAATTCTAGGTACTCTCATCTGGCCATTTCTTAAAGTAGTGCTGGCATCTAATTAAATAAACCATAACGATTTATTTAATTTGGCCACTAAAAACACAAGTTAGTTGTACCTGCATACATCTGCATTTGTTTCTTTGTTCTCAGACAGTCTCAGCACATGTCACACACCAAGGACTGCCCTAGAAAAGGCATTTTCCTCTTTAGCAGGAAAGGAGGAGGGATGCCACAGCTAAAGCAGGTGACTGTGGCTTCCAAGGAAAGCTTTGCATTATTTCCAGCACAGACTAGAGCTCTGGCAGATTTTCAAAATGCAGCTTGGTTTCTACAGACCAAGGAACTTATCATATGATATTGTTATACAGCAATTGCACTACTTTAGTCTTGCCATTGCCAGAAGCTTATTGTACAAAATTGTGGCTCTCTTGGTGCTGTACCACTGTTGAGTCACCTGGAAATCTATTCATTTCCCACATGAAAATCATCATCATCATCATCATCATCATCATCATCATCATCATCATCATCATCATCATTCCCCCCCCCCATTGCACTATGGCTTAGCAACAACTTTGGGTATCGAGGTCTCTTTCCATTTCATTGTAATATTGGGAGCATAGTCGATGTGGTGTGGTTTGTTGCTCGTCCCTTGGCAATTTTTTGGGATCTCCAGCAGAGAAACCCTATATTACTTCCAGTTGCTGGGTGGAATGACGTCAAGATACTCAAGAGCTCCCAGGAGAACAGCTGTACATTTATTTTCCATTTTTTCTGTTTTTTTTTAAACATTGTAAAAACGAGGGGAGTAGCACAAGGGTGCAATATCTTCATCTCTATTGTTAACTGCCATCAGGTCAAACTCAACTTTTGGTGGTACTATGGAAAAAAAGACCTCCAAGTCTGTCTGTCTGACCTCCAAGTCACCCTATCATCAACAGCTCAGCTCAGGTCTCACAAATTCAAGGCCATGGCTTCTGTGATTGAGTTCATCCATCTGTAACATGGTCTTCCTCTCTTTCTACTACCTTCTACCTTACCAAACACCTCAATTTAAGAAGGATATTGACAAGCTGGAGTGTGTCCAGAGGAGGGTGACCAAAATGGTGAAGAGTCTGGAAGGAGCAGCTATGAGGAGCGGCTTAGGGAGCTGGGTGTTTAGTATGCAGAAGAGAAGGTTAAGAGGGGACATGATAGTCATGTTTAAATATTTAAAGGGATGTCAAGTCAAGGAGGGAGAGGGCTTGTTTTCCACTGCTCCAGAGACCAGGACAAGGAGCAATGGATTCAAGCTATGGGAAAGGAGATTCCACTTGAACCTCAGGAAGAACTTCTGACTGTCAGAGCTGTCCAGCAGTGAAATATGCTGCCTGGGAGTGTGGTGGAGTCTCCTTCTTTGGAGGTTTTTAAGCAGAAGCTGGGTGGCCATCTCTTGGGAGTGCTTTGATGTGGGTTCCTGCATGGCAGAAGGGGATTGGACTAGATGGCCCTGGTGTCTCTTCCAAATCTATGATTCTATGATTCTATCATCATTTCTAGTGAGTCATGTTATCTCATGATATGGCCAAAGTGCAACAGTCTCAATTTTGTCATGTTGACTTCTAGGGACAGTTCAAGCTTGATTTGCTCTAGGACCCATTCATTTGCGTCTTTCGTCCCTGAATCCAGCTTGGATGCCTGGCATTTCTTGCCCCATATGTAGTAAAAATCTCTGTTTTAGAATTTAACATCACTTTGCTTGCATGGGAAGTTAATGCAACAGTTGCTGCAATCCCTGCTGTCTCTTTTCTTGGGGGCTGAAATATATGCTGAGTGTATCCAATCTGTGAGCCATTGTTTTGTTTTCTGTATTCATTATCAAATTTTAGTTACAACTAGAGCAGATTCTGTCTCAGTAGCTTGAAGTAACTCAATTGGTATGCTGTCTTTCCTGGTGATTTATTTTCCCAAGTGTCTTTAATCCACTTCACATTCTAAAATGGCAGAATTATTTTCAAATGGTTCTTCTTTGAATGAATCTATCATTCTCTCATCTCTTTCATACAGTTCTTCAGTGTATTGTTTCCATAAAATATTTATTTGTATTTGATCATGTAATGTGTCCCCCTGCTGGTCGTAGAGCATCCCCACTCTTGGTTTAAATTTCCCTTTGATTTCTCAAGTCTTGTGGAAGGGATCTCTTGTTCTTCCTTTCTGTTTGTCATCTTCTATTTCTGTGCACTGATTATAATAATAGTTCTCTTTGCCCTTGTGCCAAGTCGCTGAACAGTTGCATCCAGGATTTTGACCCTATTTGTTACTTTTTACTTTTCCTTCCTTAATTGCTTCAAGGATTTCATATGTCATCTGCTGAAGCTTCTCCTTTTTTGGGAGGGGGTGCAGATAGTATCCTTTTGCATTCCTCCCTGATGATATCCCTGGCTTCAGTTCAGAGTTCTTCTGGTTCCCAGTCAATTCGGCTTAACAGTGCAAATCTATTCTTTTACATTATCTTTTAATTCAACAAAAATATTTTTCAGGTTATATTTCAGCACAGTCGTTGGTTCAGTGTTCTTCCTTAGCTCTGCTCTAATTTTTGTTATTAGCAGTTCATGGTCTGTGCCACAATCTGCTCCTGGTCTTGTTTTTTGCAGAGAGATTGGAGCTTCTCCATCTTCTGTTTCTAATTATGTAATTATTTGATTTCTATATTAGCCACCAGGTGATGTCCATGTATACAGACACCTCCTTGGTTGTTTGAAGAATGGGTTTGCAATGAACAAACCACTGGCATTGCAAAAAGTTGTGTCATTCTGAGGAGGAGCTGGTCTAGGCTGCATTTTTCCCATCTGTACCCAGAGACCTTTGGGAACACAACCGAGTGATTCTCTCCTCTCTTCAATATTTGGAGTGTGGGTTGGATCTTCCCCATTCCAGCTCCCAATGGTAGCTACTGATTAAGAGAGAGAAAAATGTCACCATGGGTGGGATTAGGGGAAAGGTGGAGCATATTTTCAAGCCTGAGGCCAAATTACACATTGGAAAAGTATCAGGGCCACATGCCAGCAGCAGGTAGTTCTATTGGTATCGGACAGGACTAAGGAGTTTCAGGGGGAAGCACAAGGCAATCCATATGGTTGCAGAATACATGCATACCTCTGTTAATAAAACCTCTGACAAAGAAGCTCCTTTTTAAAAAGTCTTTCCAGATCCGCCCAGACCCCTTCAACCACTGTCTAGCTCAAAGTTTATTAGCAGCATTGTCATTGGGAGGATGGTGAAAGAGGACTGGAGAAATAGGAGCATTGGTGTCGGGTTGCAAGATCATGTCTGTAGTAAACAATGCAATAAAGCTTGAGCTGGGAAAGAATGACATTTCCACTCTAAATGAGCCTACTCGAGCTGTGTGTGCCCACCTACAACAGGCAAGGTTAGCAGCAGTCGCCTCTAGAACTTGAATGAAAAATAGAGAGAAAGGAAGAGGGCAGAATTGTCTGTCTCACCATCTTGTTACCCTGATTTCTGGGGTCCTGTGAGAGACATCTCAATGTGCTCCAATTACTGGGGAATGGGAATTAGCAAGAGCACAAGCTAAGCAATGCAAGAGGCAGGGCAACCTAATGAGATCTTGAACTCAATGTTTACAGGGTCAGGCCGAGTCAATAATCAAGCAGAAGTAAATAATAATTGTTTTCTTTATTTTGAAATACAGTCAAACGTATGTATGCAATCACTCACACAGACCTAGCGAAAGAAAGGTAGGAGTTTGATAGAGAATTTTAAGAGGGATTTTGCAGGGGAAATACTACCCCTGATCCTGAAGCCTGGTTAGTCAGAAGAACAGTCTGTTGAAGTGGAGATTCTCAGCATGTGGAAGCTGAGGGGAAGGCTCTGCGAATGGAGCTGCAGCAAGGAGGGATGGAAGCCAGGAGCGATCCGAAGAAGCACTCAAAATCAGAGGTTCTTATAGGGGAAAATGTACCTGTAGGCTAGTCTGTTCCCAAGGAAAACAATGGGTTTCGTGCTGGAGAGAAAGTCTCCGAAAGGTCAGTACTTTGCATGATTGAATTATGACAGCGTTGTCAATAGCGCAGACAGTATGCAAACGCGGAGTGCTTGACAGTTGGATATTCAGCTCGTCAAGCTGCCTGCTCGGGGCAGGGAGTCTATTGTAAGCTGTGTGCATACCTAATGAGATCTTAAAGTGTACTTGCCTGGAGGTCTCCTGAAGCTGCAGTCTGGCAATTACTGGCCTGCCTGGATTAGTTTTGTATTGTTCAGCTATTTTCAGCCATGCCCGTGTGCATGCTTGTCCGGGGGCCTCGCAAGCATGTGGAGAGGAATGGTTTGGGATGACCAAATTCTTGATATCAAATGATATCTAATATACCACAGGCCCGGACTAGAAACTACAGTAACAATCTACCTCCTGGGCATTTTTTTTAGAAAGCATAGATCTGGCCACAAAAGAATGGAAATAATAAGAAAAGTTGAGGTTGAAAGAAAGAATCCACCCTGGATACCTTATTGAAGAAGCTTTCAAGTGGTCTCTAGAAGGTCCAAGCTACCTTTTGTTTAATTATGCAAGCCTTACTGACACAAGGCTTGCCTCAAATAAGGCTGTTTCTTTTCACATATGCATATTGTTAGTTTTGAATAAGAAGTTTGCTGAAGAATATTGAACTGCTTTTCTCTTTTACGGTGCAAGAATCTATCCCATGTTAATTTCTGCCTCTGCTACCAAATTTTCTGCTCAAGTAATGCTCAGGCACACATGGACTTTGTTAACTGAGGCAATTCTTACCAGTTTGGACTTTATTTTGTCAAATACACAAGACACAGTTTATTTCCATTAAATACTTTTCCTACCTGTGAAGCAAAACTCATTGTCTTTTTTTTCCTGCCCCATTCTAGGCAGTGTAGTTAAAGCTGCTAGATATCCTCTTATCTCTGATTGTTGAATGGCAATAAGAACAAAAGACACTTGCTGGCTAGATGGGTCATCTTCAGCCTCTGAGCCAGGAATTCTTTGTTGCTGAATTAGATAGCATTATTGTTGTTATTGTGTGCTGTCAAGTTGTGACCTATAGCAACCCTAAGGTGAACCTATCATGGGGTTTTCTGGGCCTGTGTGATGTGCCCAAGATCATCCATTGGGTTCCCTTGGCTAAATGGGGAATCAAATCCTGGTCTCTAGGGTCTTAGTCCAATGCTCAAACCACTATACTACGCTGATGCACCCTCAAACATGTCATAGAGGCAAAGGCTATCTAGGGTGGGGCAAGTGGGGTATGTGCCCTGGGTACCAATGCCGGGGGGATGCATTAAAGCCAAGCCAGAAGATTTAGTGGTGGCAGAGGAGGAGAAGGAGGAAGTGTCCCTGGAGGTAGGGGTGCAACTTCCACGCTTGCCCTAGGTGCTGTTTACACTAGATATGCCTCTGCATAGAGGGAAATCAGAAGACAACATCAGAGTCTGGTCATGATAGAAAAGGTATGAATGGGAAGAACAAAGAAACTAGAAGCAGTTGTAGCAGCATGATTTTCCCTAAAGCTTCTAAGAAAGGTAAGATTCTGCCCCTCCTTTCCTCTTTTCCCTGTTAATTGAGTGGAAACTACTTTGTTTGCAGCAACTGAAGTAAGCTGAGGACAAAGGTGGAAAGCCGGTGGAGACAAGAGAAACTGGTACATTTTGAGGCAGCTGAAGAAGTGTGATGACAGAGGAGTAATTGGGACTGTCCTTGCCAATTTAGGACCTTTAGGAGATATGCAGCAGGAGGTGGTTCAAGCTGGAGGGAGGGAGAGACTGACAGTGCATGATGTCTCATTTCAGAAACTTCTGCTTTTTAAGGTTGACATTTTTCAAGGGGCTCATCCTCCTTTCTCTTTCCCTCCATCTCAATTCATCAACATCCTCTTATGGAATTTGGCACTTCCTTGACTTTTCCATTATCATCTTCTAGAATTCATCAAAACAGCTCTCTGCTCATTAACACTTTTAACCTTGATGGTTACTACCAGTGTCTTGAGAGCTACAGAAGTGATGACGGGGATTGGAAGGTTAAACTGGGGGGGGGGTGTCCCTAGTCTATAGCGTGCAGGCATATATTGGGGACACTTAAGAGAGGCTAAGTAAACAATGGGAAACATCCATGCCAGGTTGAAAAAGTGTCTGGGAACAGCATGGAAACCACCACCATCCAGAACTTATAAAGTTACTTTGGGGCAATAATTCATTCCTATTATTTATTATCATGATTTTAAAGTACTCCATAGTCATTACCCAATAATAGTGTTGTAAAAGTAGGTAATTCGTGTTATTCATCACATTGCCTGTTGTTGTTTTACTGCTTCAAAACAACAACTTTGGGACTGATGAGAGAACCTGAAAACTTCCTACCAAATATCTCTCAGAATGCCCTCCAAACTTTGAAAATTAACTAGATGATGCACCAGTTAAAGTGATTTCATTCCCACTTGTTGGCAACTTTTGATACGCAACTTCATTACAACCTCCTTACAAAAAAGGGGGTGCAGCTCACTCTAGGTGATTATCTTACTTCTAACTCATTACTTCCCAGCTGTGCCACTGTCTCAAGTGTCATGATTAGAAATGTGAAGGCCTGGAAAAAAACCCAGAAAAAATCAGGAAAAAAACTGTTTTTTTCTCCCCTGAAGCCTTTTTAATTTTTTTCCAGAAAAAATGGAAAAAGGAAGAGACTGAAACTGATACCGATATCTATAGCTCAGAAAATGAGTCTGATTAAATTTCTTCCTGTTCATTGAGTCATAGTCCCTCCTTCCTTCCTTCCACACACTTCTCCTCCCCCCATTCTTTTTATGGGAATGGGTGCTTTACGTCCATTTGATACTGTGGAAAGGAAATATAAATAATTTTCTTTGATGCTAATGTTGACGGTTTCTTCTGGTTTTTTAAAAAAATTGTGGGTTTTTTGCCTGCTCCACACAAACTAACAAAACCAAAGAGGTTCCGTACAGCTCAGGGGATTATTACTCCATTTGTTACAATTTTTTTTTTAAAAAAAAGTAAATTCCATTTGTAATAACTGTTTGAATACAATGTATTTTTAATACATCAATTGTGATAATTTTATGCCAAATTGTACATGGTCATGGTCATGGTCCTATTTTATGTTCCTAAAAAAATGCAGCATTAGCACTTTTTACAGATTGAAAGTCACTCTGTTGAGTGACTTTCAATCTGTAAAAAGTGCAAATCTTGCATTTTTTCCTCAATTTTTCTGAAAATGTCCATTTTTTTTTCTGAAACAAGAACACAGAAAAAATGTTTTATTTTCCCATGGCTTCACAATTTCTGGAAATCTTACATCTCTAATCATGGTAGAAGAAAGATGGGATGCTGTCATACCCTACCTGTTGGAGGCCTTCTCCAATGAAGAAAGAAAAGAGGAGTGTCAAGATGGCAGATTCCCCCTGGAGCCAGAGGCAGCAAGCAGTCAGCTCATGGCTCTGGGAGAAAGAGAACCCCGTCCTTTCCAGGTAGAAGCAGAAGGTCAGCAGGAAAAGGCAAAGGCACTTCTTCCTGTAGAGTGGTCAGAGGCAGGAGCAAAGGATCAGAAAAGGTGTTGTTCCACTTTAAATACAGGCTGCTGAGGTGATGAAGCCAACTGGGCTGATGAACTGATGGCTGCAAATCAGGTCAGCCCCAAAGCTTCTCTGCAACTCTGTCCTTTCAGACTCTGTGGATCTCTGTCCATTGGTACATATCTTTCTGGCCACTCCTTCTTGGCTTATGAACGCTGCTCAAGACTGCCTTTTCCCTTTGAACCCTGGACTGCCAGGACCATGCTTCAGCTTGTAACCCTCTGTAAGCCTTGGGGCTGGCCTAGCTTTCCCCAGCCAGTTCTTTTGACAATAGGTGTGCTCACCTGGGTGCTTACTAACCTTAAAAAGGAAAGATGTAACTAAAGCATCATATATGCTTACAGCAAATTCATTCTCCAGGTGCCATTTTTCATGGGACCAAAATGGCACCATCTGCACATTAAGATGATAAAAAGTTAGGTGACACAAAGGGCCTCTACCTAGTCCACCATCCTGGGGAGTCCACATGGAATGTGATGGAAGCGGTTTCCATCTGCATTGGCCCCCCAACAGCTACTGCTGAAGGAGGCAGACTGCCTCTAATGTAGTACTAGAGTGCTGAGCTTCTGACCTGTGCCTGGGGAAGCTGCACCCCGCTATTGTCTGCTGAGATAATGAAATTAGACTGTCCCATGGCTGCTTAAACTATTTCAGTAAGCTTTGGTAATCCCAGATAGTCTACAGAGCCACTCTCCCTGTCCCAACATCTTCGCCTTTGTAGAAGGAATCTTTGTATATGTAGAAGGAATCTCTCTTCAGGGCAAGGATCTATGCCTTGGCCAGCCAGACCCCTCCAAGAGATGCCAATGTGAAGGAGTTATGGATCTGGACACTGGAGAGGGATATTCCACTTTGGGGGCTGGGTCCCTGGGCCTGGCAAGATGACCTGAAGCTCTTGCCCTGTTGGCCCTTGGGCATCTGGCCTACTTCTGGCCAAGTCTGGCCTTTCTTGTAAGGTACTCCAGTAGCCTCTCGCCCTGGTTCTGAGATTCTGATCACTCTGTGACTGTCTCTTCTGAGCTGCCCCCTGTTCTGCTGCTCTTGAGGCTTATGTGTTCCTTGTCTCTTTTCTTGGGTGGCTGTACCTGAGCACCTGAGATGCTGCTAGGCAATCAGCTACCTGGCTGCTCCACCGTCGCTTTCTCTGAAGCAGCCGGAACCACTTTGATGATCTGCAATGCTCTGCTACCGGTAATGCCTAGAATCCTACTGGCAACATTCACCAGAATTGGTCTTGGTTGCATCAGTGTACGTACACTGATGGATGTAAGATGAGACTAAAGTGGGAGGAGGAGAGAGAAATGGAGACTTATTAAAAGTAACTGAAAAAGTGGGATAGTAAGGATAAACTAGGATTCTCTCTGAAAAATCTGGAAAGTTGAAGAGTATGCTTGTGCAACACACATACACTGGTACAACACACCTTTATGGTACCAAGGTATAGTCCCATGGCCATGGCTAAGGAGGGGGTTAGGAAGCAGCTAAGCACCAGTGTCTAGATGTCTACATGCTGCCTGGGCTTCTAATTGACTATGAGGATATGCCCTAGCTTTGCCAAGCTGTGTTGCACAGCTGGGGAGCATGAAAGCCTGGTTCAGGACCACTGGCTGAGGTTTATTCTCCACCAGCATAACAGTTGGATCATGTCCAATATAGACACAAATTGAACACTAGGCATTAATAGAAGAATCCTCCATGAATTTGTCCACACTTCTTTCAAAGCTCACCACGTTTGTTGCCTTCACTTTATCCTGTACTACCAGATACAATCATAGAACCATAGAGTTGGAAGAGATCACAATTGCCATCAAGTCCAACCCCCTGCCATGAAGGAATACACGTCAAAGCATTCAGCCTCTATTTAAAAACTTCCAAAGAAAGAGACTCTACTACACTCTGAGGCAGCATCTCCCACTGTCAAAATGGCTCTTACCATCAGGAAGTTCTTCCTGACGTTTAGGTGAAATCTCTTTTCCTGTAGTTTGAATCCATTGCCTTGTGTTCTAGTCTCTGGAGCAGCAGAAAACAAGCTTGCTCCATCTTCAACGTGGCATCCCTTCAAATATTTAAACATGGCTATTTTGCAGTTCAACTATGTGATGAATGAGAAATGAAAAGTACGTGGTTTGCTGTGTTTTCATCTTCTGTTTTGTTAATTGTATTTTAAACTGCTTTAATCCAATTGTTTTTGGACCTTTGTAAAATAAGATTTTAGCTAAATGTTGATTTAAAAGTATTGTAAGCTAGCTTTGGGTCCCATGGCAGAAGAAAAGTGGGGAATAGAATGAATGAATGAATAAAATTTCATCTGCAGCCATCTGATTCAGCTTCGCTGAGTGACACCAAGACAGAGCAATCTCAATCTCAAAATAACCCCAATATTTGCTGAAATACAAAAAGTCATGCAGGAGGAGGGAACAGTCCTAAACAAAGACTCACATATCTTGCAAAGCAGGCCAATAAGACTGAGCATGGCCAGTGGTCACAGCCCACCTGGGGGGTGGGAACAGGAGAAGGAAAGAGGGGGAAAGATCCAGTGAAACACTAAGTTGTTTGGGGTGGGGGGTATGGAAAAGAAAATGCTGAACAGGAGCAGTCCTGCTGACAATATGATGTTGCTGCAGGCCTCGCTTGTAAATTCTGTTAATGGAGATGTAGGCTGACATGCCATTTTATGTACTGTTCTCCCAGATTTTATTCTGGGGAAAAAACGGCTGGAAAGGAAAGGGATTGGGTATCCGAAAGAAAAAGCTGTATATTTCCCAAATAATGAATCTTTCCTTGTGGGCTGTGTGGGAATATAAATACATGCCGAGGAAGAGTGAGGTTTTTCACCATTTGTGCACGGGGTGGGAATGGAGTTTTTTTTCTCCTCCCCCCAACTCCTGCCATTTATTGTGATGATGGAGCTGCATATGTTAATAATTTTGACATTGTGTTTGGTTTGTTTCAGAATGGCATCTGCTTTGGATTTGCCTTGTGGCCTCTTACCTCCATGACACTGGGAACACAAACATGTGAATTATGCACAAAGCCAGTGCGATTTGTATTGCTGAAAAGAAGAAGGGAAACAGAGCAAAGAAAAAAGAAAAATATCACAGACAATCAGCAGCGTCTTGACTGAGGCTATTCCCGTTCAACTATTTGAACAGGTACATTAAGGTTCCACTTACATTTTTAAATTCAGGTTTAATTTTAGAATGGAGAATTTGGATTTTCCCTTTGCAGAAAAGGGAGGCAGGAAGCAGGGAAGCTGGGAAAAGACAAATAGAAAAAGAGTCCTTCCATACTGGATCCAGAAATACTCTTTGTTTTCCTACTTGCTACCATAAATTGCAATGAACCTCATTTTCCGTAAGCTGTTAACATTAGTCTGCCTGAAACAGTGTCCGTACTCAGAAAAGTTTCTTTATGCCTTACCATGTGCTCTAATAGCAGAACTTTCCCGAAGAGCATGACAGCATCACATGCATGTGCAAAGACTGAGGGCCTTTCCGCACTACACTGTTATAGTGCTATTATTCCACTTTCAACATCCCATCGAATCCTGGGATTTGCAGTTTAGGGAGGGGCATTCAGCATTCTCAGCCAGAGAACTCTTTGGCCTCAGAATTCCACAGGAGGTTGAAAGAGGAATAATAGCACCATAACAGTATAGGGCAGAAAGGCCCTGACTGTTCAGAGAAGTCCTATCACTGTGTCCCAGGAAGCAGTCTTTATACCAAGTCAGTCTGCACTGTCCCTCCAGCATACATTTCTTTTTTTAAAATAATATTTTTATAAAACAGACAAATATTATATATACAAAACCACACACAAAGGTATACAAAAACTACACATACACAAGAAAAACACACATCTAAAACTACACATAAAAAACCCCTAAACTACTCTAGACTAACTAACTATAACTACACAGAACTACAGAGGGGTAACTATGAATTCCAGCCTTTCAGATGATGGTTTAACTACTAATATATTTCCCTAAACTGCAAATCCCAGGATTCGATGGGATGTTGAAAGTGGAATAATAGCACTATAACAGTGTAGTGCGGAAAGGCCCTCAGTCTCTGCACATGCATGTGATGCTGTCATGCTCTCCGGGAAAGTTCTGCTATTAGAGCACACGGTAAGGCATAAAGAAACTTTTCTGAGTACAGACACTGTTTCAGGCAGACTAATGTTCCCCCCCCTTTTAAGTCTTTATTAATCAAATATATATTACATAACAAAAAATATGTATTACATAACAAAGAATAAAAAAAACAATAATCAACTCACACACAACATAAAACATAAACTAATAAATCCTCTTATCTTTCTAATAGTACATATAAAACTATTCTCATCCTATGTAAACCCCTTTCCATTGTCCCAACCACATTTGGGTCACCACAAACCATTCCTTTTCTACTGTATCTTTATCAATCCTTATATCAATCAAAGCTGTTAACACATCCATCTGGTACATCTCATACAATTTCAATATCCATTGGTCTAAACTCGGTATTTCATGCCTCTTCCAATATTGAGCATATACCATTCTGGCTGCCGTCACCAGATATAACAAAATTCTACTATGATATTTCTGATTATTACAATCATCTAACATATTCAAAAGATATAACTTTGGACTAAGTTTGAGATCCACCTGTAATAAACTCTTAATTACAACATGTATTTGATTCCAATACGTCCTTGCCCGCCGACATTCCCACCAAATGTGATATAATGTTCCTAATTCTTTCTCACATTTCCAGCATCTGTTAGAACAATTGTTATATATCTTAGCAATTTTTTGCGGAGTGATATACCAACGATATAACATTTTATAAAAATTTTCTCTCAAATTAACACTTCTAGTAAACTTTATGTTAATATTCCACGCTTTCCTCCATTCTTCCAAATCAATAGAATGCCCAAAATCATTAGCCCATTTAATCATATGGTCCTTAATTATTGTCCGTTCAGTTTCTAATTTTAACAATATTTGATAAATTTTACCCATAATATGCCCTTGACCAATTAAATTTCTAATATCTAATTCCTTATCAGCCATATCCTTATCTTGAATTCCCTCTCCATCCCGGTCTTATTTAAATAGTTCGTAAATAATTCTGTGATGAAACCAATTACCATAAAAACCCAAATCCTTCAACTCACCCAGTGACTTCAATTCGTCCCTACCTCTACTCCTATACAATATATTCTCATATGTCAAACAATCACCATTACTAATAAGTGAATCCTTAAAAAAAGCTTCCTGAAGAGAAACCCATCTTGGCTTTTTTAAATAAAATGTTTTCTTATAATTGTTCCAAACCCTCAGTAAACTCCGCCTAATTATGTGCCTAGAAAACTCCTTATCTTCTAGAACTTTCTGATACCAGAGATATCCGTGCCATCCAAATTTATTAAGGGCTCCTTCCAATGTTAATAGTCTTTTATTCTCCAAACTAATCCAATCTATGACCCATTTCAAAACACACCATCTATAATAAAGTTTAAAGCTAGGTAAACCTAAACCACCTCTATCTTTACTGTCAATCAAAACTAATTCTTTAATTCTGGGCTTCTTCCCCTGCCATAAAAAATTAATAATTTTCTTCCTCCAATTTTCAAGAATTTTTTCCTTCTTTAATATCGGTAGGTTCTGAAATATAAATAAAATTTTTGGTAAAACGCTCATTTTTACCCCAGCTATCCCAGGCAGACTAATGTTAACAGCTTATGGAAAATGAGGTTCATTGCAATTTATGGTAGCAATCACTTTGGCCATTTCCACACTAGACTGTTACAGTGCTATTATTCCACTTTCAACATCCTATAGAATCCTGGGGTTTGCAGTTTAGGGAGGGACCTCAAAGGCAAACCCCAGGATTCCATAGGATCTGGAAAGTGGAATAATAGCACTATAACAGACTAGTGTGGAAATGGCCCTTCTTTCAACTGACTCATACCTCATTCTTCTTTCTAAAAAAATTAAACATTATATATTCTGAAATATAAGATTGCCGACTAGCCACTTCCACTTCCATTTCCCTTTCCAACTGTATCCAACAGCCACCTGAGTTGCTGTTCCAGTTTTCATTTCTGACATGTCGGAGGGAGAGCTTTAGCCCGGTGTTGTCTTGCTCCAAATAGTAGGAGAAAATAGTCTGAATAGAGAAGTCTCTATTTGAATTCTCCAAATAGTAGGAGAAAATAGTCAGGAGAAAGGAACTTCCTTCATCATCTTTTTTCTGAGGCAAGGTGGAGATGCAGTAGTTGAATCCAAGACCCTCTCCATGAAAAGCTTGTGCTCTAATCATGTTCACTAGCTTTCTGGCTTTTTTTTTTAAAAAATCCTTATTTTACTGTATCCACTGTGTGGTAAAAATATATACTATAGTATGTTTTATGAGGGAGTTTCTTCTTATTGTTGTTTGTTCCTTCAAGCCGATTCCAACATATGGTGACTGTAAGTTTTCCCTATCGGGAGTTTTCTTGGCAAGATTTATTCAGGGGTGTGTGGGTGCCATTGCCTTCTTAGGATAAGAGAGTGTGGCCTCAAAGGGGCCCCTCCCTAAATTGCAAACTCCAGGATTCCATCGGATGTTGAAAGTGGAATAATAGCACTATAGCAGTCTAGTGTGGAAATGGCCTGTGACTTGCTCAAGGCTACCTGTGGGTTTCCACGGCTGAGCAGGGATTTGAACTCTGGTCTCCCAGAGACCTAGTACAACACTCATATCACTACAACATGCCCCCTCTCCTTTTTATTAGATGTTTAATAAACTATCAACATAACTGGAAAGATTGTGTGACCCCCAATGTTACTCCAAAGTGTAGGTGCCACAAGGGCCAACCTGTGATGCCAGTACCACCTTGCAAAGGTGGCGAATGAATTAGCTGAAAATCAGGAGGCTAATGAGAGGGGGGCAACTTAGTGAGATCTTGCTACCAATGTTTACAGGCTCATGCAGGAAAGAACCAGTCAAAGATTCAAAAGTAAGCTTAAAATGTGTTTTTATTGGGGGAGATTCACTCATGCATGCACACAAAATACAAACAGTCAAACATTCACACAAGAGCTAACTGAAGGAGAAAGGGAGGAAAAATTATGTATAGAGAGGTTGAGGGGTTTGGGGTTTTTTATAATTACCAGTCCAGAAGAGTAGTGAAGGGCAGAAATATATTTTGGCTTAGGTAGGAGCTAAGGGCAGTTCTCGTAGACCTTTGAGAGACTGCACTGGGCATCCTCAAATCAGGTGTATTTGTAGCCAAAAAATAGCCTGTGGCAGTGGAAGATATGTGCAGTTTCGGGTGTGGAACAATGGGAGTTGCAACTCAGACAATGGACTATCAACCCACTAATGTTTGCAGTGTTGGGATGACAAAGACATGATGACTGTTGTAATAGGTCTGAATAGTGGGTGCTATGAGGAAAGAGGAAGGAGCCCACATGCGCAGGGGATGGACATCTGTCAATTAGTGTCCTGGTGGGATTTTCCCAATTGTGTTGCCTGCAAAGACATTCAGCTTCTATTATTCTTTAGAACAGCAGTGATGTACCTGATAATTGACCTAGGTTATACCAAGAGAGTGTTTTAGGCTGACCTGCCTGACTTTCTCACATTTACAGTCAGATTTCTTCCCTCACTCGGTTTGACCTCTCAGTTGCCTCTCAGGCTTGAATTAGATATTAGTGTCAATTAAAGTGTGCTGCCAATTACATATGGTGCCAATTAAATATTGTGACCATTCAAATCATAATGATATTGAGGACCCCCGGGGCCTTACATAAATGCAAGAAGATTGGATGTTGACATTACTGAATGTGGCTGAGATGGATTATCTGACAACACTGTTAAGAGATCATTCTCTTATAACAGCAGTTCTCAACCTGTGGGTCGTGACCCTTTTGGGGGTCAAACAACCCTTTCACGGGGGTCGTCTAACACTATTGGAAAATATGTATTTCCGACGACCTTAGGCTCCATTCCCTTCTTGGTGGTGCTGCGCAAGTGTTAGCCACGCGCTCGCATCCTCCTGCCCTCTTTGGCGGGATCGTGTGCGACCACAGTGTCGCCATAGCAGGAGTGGTGGTGCGCAAGTGCGAGCCACGCGCTTGTGTCCTCCTGCCCCCTGTTCAGAAGGGACTGAAATCGCTCCCCTTCTCTGCTACTGGGAGAACCTCCCGTCTGACGGGCCAGCTTGGGGAGGCAGCGGCAGCACGAGGGGCAGGCCACCTCCTCTCCACAGAGGGGGGTGCTGCAGAAGGGCTGGGGGGGCCGCAAGGCAGCACTTTTCTAGGGGGGCGAGCTGCACCCAGCGCAAAAGACAAAGGCACTGGGATTCCTTCCCCCCAGCCAGGGTCTACACTCTGGAAACTTTTCCCACACTGCCTCCCCCAATGGAAAAGGGAGTGAAGCAGAAGCAGAGCCCGGGGGGGGTCTCGGAGTTTTTTCCCGGAGGAGACGCATGGTTCCTCTTTCCCTCCCTGCCCGCTGCCCTGGTCCTGGCCCGCGAGGCAGCCTTTGCCGGGGGGTGGGGGAGGCATTGTAAATAATAAGTAAATAATTTTATGGTTGGGGGTCACCACAACATGAGGAACTGTATTAAAGGGTCGCGGCATTAGGAAGGTTGAGAACCACTGTCTTATAGAATATCAAAGGCAATGAAAGAGGACTAAATAATTTTTATTGTTGACTGAGAGCAGGAAAATCATAATAGGATTTGATTAAAGAGAAAAGTTAGACTAAAACCTGTAGAACTATTTCAGGTTACATAACTAATAGTATCTAGCGTATTACCGTTACTAAGAAACAGAATTTAGTGTTATGAATTTTGAGGTAATAGGCCAAAGGACAACTAATAAACGTTTTCTAGGGGGTGGGAAGTCAATATTTTATGTATAATTTGTTGTTATAGTAATTTTGTAGTTTAGGTAGTTGTTTAGACAAGCTGGAAAAGGTAGACCGCATTCGGAATCCTGTGTCCAGTCCTGGGTACCTCATTTTAAGAAGGATATTGACAAGCTGGAGCGTGTCCAGAGGAGGGTCACCAAAATGGTGAAGGGTCTGGAAGCCATGAAACCCTATGAGGAGCGTCTTCGAGAGCTAGGTATGTTTAATCTGCAGAAGAGAAGGTTAAGAGGGGTGTTACTGCAGTTCCTAGGCCACGCTTAAGGTGACATAGATATCATTTTGATATCAGTAATTTGGCTCTCTTCTACCACCCCTCTCCACGCACTTGTGAGGTGCCTGGACAAGCACAGAACTAGGCATGGCCATAATAGCTGGACATTCCATTCCCCACCCAGGCAGGCCAGAAATAGCCAGATCACCGCTTTAGGAGACCTGCCTGCAAACACTCTATTATGTATGTACGCTACTTACAAAGAACTCCCTGCCCCGAGCAGGCAACTTGACAAGCTGGATGTTCAAAGGTCAAGCACTAAACTCCGTAGGGGGGATTTGTTTAAGAAGGAACACCAGGAATTGGTTAATAAGAGCTGGAAAATGATATTTTTATAAGAAGGCTGTAAGAAAGTTTATTTTTGGATGTTTAAGTTTAAAGAATGTATTTGTGGAATTAATTATATTATGAATACATTTGTTAATAAGTTAATGTTGAGGTTGTTATTCATGTTATTATAATATGTTATTTATAATATGATATGTTATTGTTTAAAGTATAATCTGCTTTCTTGAAGAATTTGAGATTGTAAATTCTGGATAAAAAGATATGAAAACAAAAGTCAAGCACTGCACATTTGCATACTGTCTACCTCTTTATTAATTCGGACCTAACCCAATCATGTTAAATTTTGACCTTTCCAAAGCTTTGTCTCGTGCCCGAACTCATTGTTTTCCGTAAGTACGGAATAGCCTGCGGTTACATTTCTCCCTATAAAACCCTCCGATTCTGAGACCATCCTTGGATCGCTCCTGACTTCCATCCCATCTTGCCGCCGCTCTGCTTGGCGAGTTTCCCCTCAGTCGTATTGGCTGAGACTGCGCAACTTCGGACCTTCGCAGTGATCTATCCGGGCTTCAGGACAGGTGTAGTATCACCCAATTCAACCAACCCTCTGAAAAATCTCCCTGTCCCACTCCAACCTTTATTTTTTATAGTTATCTGAGTGCATGTGTTGCATACACTGTTTGTCTGTATTTAATAAAGATCTCAATTATTCTTATAACTTGGTGTGCTCCTTGGCTTGGCCTGACCCTGTAGACATTGGGTAAAAGATTCCGCTGTGTTGCCCTGCCTCTCGCATTGCTAGCTTGTGCTCTTGGCTAATTTCCCCACCTTTTGATATTTTGTGAGCGCATTTAGGTGTCACTCACGGGACCCTCAGAAATCAGGGTAACAGGGGACATGATAGCCATGCTTAAATATTTGAAGGAATGTCATGTCCAGGAGGGAGAGGGCTTGTTTTCTGCTGCTCCAGAGACCAGGACAAGGAGCCATGGATTCAAGCTGCAGGAAAGGAGATTCCACCTGAACCTCAGGAAGAACTTCCTGATAGTCAGGGCTGTCCGGCAGTGGAATCTGCTGCCTTCATAGAGTGTGGTAGAGTCTCCTTCTTTGGAGGTTTTTAAACAGAGGCTGGATGGCTATCTGTCAAAGGGAGTGCTATGATGTGGGTTCCTGAATGGCAGAAGGGGGTTGGACTGGATGGCCCCTGGGGTATCTTCCAACTCTATGATTCTATGATTTTAGATTGTAGGCTTTTTACTTTTGTGCATTTTTGTGCCAGTTTTTTTCTTCTGTTTTGTTTATACTGTATAATTTTACTGTATTAAAATTGTATGTGTTAATAAAAATATTATTAAAAAGCCCACCAAATGTGTTCTTGTTGCACACGACAGGGGGTCAGCATTCACAGTCTTGGGACCAGGGATAACCTTGTACCTCCCTCTGTGCTTGTGTTGCCCTTTTGGTCTGTAGCACCTTCTCAGCAGCTGCTCCCAGGCTGAGGAACTTCCTTTCACAGGGCAATCAGTTGGCCTCCTTTTTGTTCTCCCTCTACTGGCAGGCACATTTTTTATTATTAGCGCTTTGATGCCTAAAATTTCATGGCAGAAGGATGTTTTGAATGCAGTGGGCTACACTTTTATCTTTTAATTATGTTTCAAGTGGCCTTTCCGCACTAGACTGTTATAGTGCTATTATTCCACTTTCAACATCCTATGGAATCCTGGGGTTTGCAGTTTAGGGAGGGGCCTTTGAGGATTCCGTAGGATGTTGAAAGTGGAATAATAGCACTATAACAGTCTGGTGCGGAAGTGGCCTTAAACTGTTTGAATGATGCACTTTTTAAAAATAATGATTTTTTTAAAAAAACTTTTGTAAAATAAGATTTTAGCTGGACTTGTTTCAAATCTTTGTAAACTTAAGAAAACCCTATGAAATTCATAGGATTGTGACTTGCAGGCAGGCATACGTACACACCAAGCTACTCTGAGTCCCTTGTCAGCAGAAAGGAGGAGTATAAATTAAATAAATAAATAGGTGTATCTTTTCAAGTTGCCACCCTATTCCACAGAATGTATCTCCAGTATGTATGTGTGTGTGTGTGTGTGTATATCTTTTCTTCACAATTTGTAACAGCTCTTCCCAATCTCTAATCTCATCCATATTGCTTTTTTCCTTCCTTTCCTGTTTAGTCCACATATTCTCCTCCAGCCTCTCCAGTTTCATTGCTTTTGTTTTACCTATTGTCCTCGCTTCATCGCCAGTCCACAGGGAAACTATTCTCTATATGAACGTTTCTCTCTCTCTCTCTCGCTCCACACCATTTCTCCAAATATGTATGTATGTCATGCCAGCTGGTGTTTCTTCTTACACATGTCTGCTACACCATAGCCGTTCTGCTTTCAATTTATACTTTACATAGCCTATTTTTCTGTTGACTTGCTTTCCAGATATTTAATTTTTTAAATTCAGTATGTATGATAAAATGGAGAGCCCTTTATTTGTCATGGATATTTTAA
Source organism: Ctenosaura bakeri (assembly GCA_948474755.1). Taxonomy (NCBI): domain Eukaryota; kingdom Metazoa; phylum Chordata; class Lepidosauria; order Squamata; family Iguanidae; genus Ctenosaura; species Ctenosaura bakeri. The sequence goes on along the minus strand of CAOLHI010000919.1, from coordinate 258,001 downwards.
ACTTATTCTCCTTTACATTTAGAAAAGAAAAACCTTGTTAATTATAGTCATCTTTCCTTTTCCTCTTTTTGTTAAATTCAAGATTTTCCAGCTGTTGTACAAACAGAGATATCCAACATGGTACAGAAATTTGAGCATTGGACTGGAACTCTGGAGATCAGGGTTTGAGTGACTCTGTCATGAAAAACCACTGGGTGATCTTGGACAAGTCACACTCTCTCAGCCTCAGAAGGCGGCAAAGGTGAACCGCCTCTGAAAACATCTCAGAACTACTATGGTGCAGTGGCTTGGGTGTTAGATGAAGACTTGGAGTTGTTTTTGTTGCCTTCAAGTTGTTTCTGATGTATGGAGACCCTGAGACAAAGCTATCATGGTTTTTTTTTTGGGGGGGGGCTGAGAGTATGTGATGTGCCCAAGGTCACTCAATGGGTTTCCAACCCTGGTCCAACATTCAAATCAGAAATTTACTCTGTTTTAATTAGGTCTATTTATTCAGTTAAAGTAATCTTGGCCAACAAATTGCAATGACTTGGTTTCCAGAATGGGGTTTCAGCATATGGAATGTTCCTTAACTTTTTCTTTCTTTCACATTAATAGTTTTGTCATATACTTATTATTTGTTTTATGCTTCACAGTAACATTTGACTATTTTGGGGGGCTGTAGGGTTTTATTTATCAGGAGTATTTACACCCTGCCCTTTGGCCGAAAAGGCTTATAAATTGTTAATTTGACAATTCCCTGCCTTCAGGCTTACAATCTAAATAAGACATGGGGATGGCAGCTGGGGAGGGAATTAAGTCCAGCAGATGCTGGCTCCTCTTTTCTCCCCAAAGACCACAGCAGCGGCAGTGGGAACGGAGGAGGGCCTCTCACCAGCTGCGGGCACCAAGGCACGATGGAGCCATGTCTGCTGCCCTCTGTTTCAGAGGGCACAGCAGTGGCTGTTTTGAATACACATTCAACATCTGTTGTTAAACTGCTCTCCAGTTTTTCAGTTTATGCCCAGGATAAATCTACCCAGGCCCTTTTCGCACGCTGCCTTATCCTGGTGGTGTCCTATGGGGATCCTGTCAGTGGCTCTGCTGGGAGGAAAGCGCAATGGGAATGCTCTCCTCCACACCGGCTGCCTCCGGGACCCAAGAAGTGCCATGGCCCTGCCTCTTCCTGCTGCAGTGCAGCAGGTATTTTCCCAGGCTGTGCTGTGGCAGGAAGGGCAGTCATTGCACTTCTGGACCCTCTGCACACCAGGTAAATGCAGGATGGTGGTGTGATCACAGGTCATTGATGGGGAAAACCCATAAATGATTTGCTTCATGATTGCACCGCCTGGGGATGGGAGAAGGATGCCATGCAGAATGGTCGTCGTGGACCCCTGTTTACTGGGGGTCCCGGGAGGGACACCTAAATAACCTTACAATTACAAAAGTTGGGGAAATTAGTCAAGAGCACTGGTTGGCACTATGAGAGGCAGGGTAATGCAGCAGGATCTTATAACCCAATGTTTACGGGGTCAGGCCAAGTCAAGAAGCAAACCGTGTTGGAAATTAATGAATGATCTTTATTAAATACAGACACACAATGTAAGCAACACACGCACACAGATAACTAAGGAAAATAAGGTTTGAGTTGGATAGTGGGATTTTTGAGAGGGATAGTTGATTCGGGTGATATGGAACCTGTTCCTGGAGCCTGGAAAGAAGATAGAGAGCAATGCTGGGGTGCGATGTAGCTCTGCGCGTGGGGCTGAGGGGAAGTTCACCAGGCAAAGCGGCAGCAAGACGGTCTGGAACTCGGGAGTGATCTGAGGAAGGTCTCAGGGGTTTTTATAGGGAGAAATGTGACTGCAGGCTATGCCATACTTGGGGAAAACAATGCATTTTAGGAGCAGGACAAAGCTTTGGAAAGGTCAGAATTTAGCATGGTTGAGTTAAGTCCGAATTGACAAAGAGTTAGCCAGTATGCAAATACAGGGTGCTTGGCAGTTGAGTATTCATCTTACCAGGTTGCCTGCTCGAGGCAGGGAGTCGTTTGTAAACAGTGTGCATACATAATGAAGGTGTTTGTAGAGAGGTCTTCTAAAGCAAGGATCTGGCTATTTCTGGCCTGCCTGGGTGGAGAATGGAATGTCGAGCAATTAGCGGCCATGCCTAGTCTGTGCTTGTTTGGGGGCCTCACAAACATGTGCAGAGGTGTGGTAGAAGACAGCCAAATTATTGATATCAAAATGATATCTAGGGGTATCTCCAAGTAGGCCTAAACTGTAGTAACACATCCTTCTCCCATCCTTATGGCAGCTTGGGAGTGGCGCAGAAAGGGCCCTAGATTCAACTTCCAGTGTTTTAAGGGGACTTGGGCCATTTCCACACTAGCCTGTTATAGCTCGATGATTCCACTTTCAACATCCTCTGGAATCCTGGGGTTTGCAGTTTCAGAGGGGCCACTTGGCCCCTCTCGAAACTGCAAACCACAGGATTCCAGAGGATGTTGAAAGTGGAATCATTGCACTATAACAGGCTAGTGCGGAAATGGCCTTGGTCTTTTACAGTCATTTCCAAAGATTTCTTTAGGAGACCTTTGTGATCTGTCTACTTAAAGTACCCAGTAATTGGTGAAGTGTACTAATAAGTCTCAGATTGATTAGCAGTAGACCAGCAAAGATATTCATATCCCACTTGTCTAACAATAGCAACTGAAAATCTCCCCATCACCAAATCTCATTGCTGAGAACGAACTGTTAGAGTGATGCTCAGAAATATTTTCTTTGTATGAAGGGACTTTGGAGCTTAGTTCTTGTACTGATCACAGATTGAGACCTCACACTCCTTTATTCTTAGCAGATATCAGCCTGCCTGGTTGATCTTGTATAATTAAAAGAAAGAAAAAGCAAAGTAAATCTCATGAGTCAGAAGTCTGCCACCCTGTGAGGTAGGCTTACCAGCTCCCTAGGACTAGCATGTGCAACATCAGCCATGAAAATTGGCCAGCAGTCTGAAATTTCTGGATTGGATAGACCTGCTATAAATAAGGAAGCTAGGGCCATTTCCGCACTAGACTATTATAGTGCTATTATTTCACGTTCAACACCCTATGGAATCCTGGAGTTTGCAGTTTCGGGAAGGGCCTTTGATTCCATAGGATGTTGAAAGTGGAATAATAGCACTATAACAGTCTAGTGCAGAAATGTCCAGAGTTAAAGTATTCTCAAGCCTTGTCTGCACTAATTAACCATTGTTTCTCTTTAGATAAGAAGGACTATCAAAGACTTGTATGTGTGTGTGTGTGTGTGTCTCTCTGGAGCTATCTCTGCTCTTTGGTCTGATTTTGTCACCCACTGACAGATCCTCTGGCTCTCAACTCCTCACTGTGCACCATCTTTGGTTCATTCCTGATATTTTTTTTACACAATGGTTTATTTAGATCAGAAAAGAGCAAAGTGCCCCCCCGTCACCCTCTACATCAGAGCTTTCCAAACTTTTCATGTTGGCGACACATTTTTTAGACATGCTTCATTTCGCGACACGGTAATTCAGTGAGTAGTTCAGTAAGTGGAAGCAGCCCCTCCACCTGAGCCTGGCCCGCCACTGCCCTTGCTGGGGTCTTCCTCAGCCCAGGGCGGTGGTGAGAGAGGCAGCCCCTCCACCTAAGTCTGGCCTGCCACCACTGCCACCTCCCGTGCTGGGCTCACCCTTGGTCCAGGGTGGCAGCAGAGTGAAAATGAGTACGTAAACGTAAGACAAGTGGAGGAAGTTCTTTCTCTGCTGTACTGATAGGGACTGAGGATCAGAAAGGGGACAGAATAAAGTGGGCATAACAACCTACTTGTGGGTGGGATGTCAACCAGTATTATAATATATGCAATGCCAGGAAGGCATTGTCTTCTTTCCAACCACTGTCAATGGACTCGAGTTTGTGGATATATCCTACTGTATCCTATAGGGCAGGGATGTCAAACTCAATTTCATCTTGGTCCACATCAGCATTATGGATGCCCTCAAAGGGCTGGTTGTATCTGTAAGACCTCTCTGTGCCTCTTTCTTCCCCCCAGACCCTCTCTGTACCTGGTGAGCCCAATCTCCACATTGTGGGCCCTAGCTGCCAGTATTCTGAATAGGGGCCCAGCAGCCACGACTTGCAATCTGCTTCTACTTCTGACTGCTCCTCTGTCCAACTCTTGCGAGTTGAGTGGAGCATTGCCATGGTAACCCATAGCAAGGCTGTGACAGCGAGACTAGGACAGAGGAGCAGTCAGAAGTAGATCATGAGTGCTGGCTGCTGGCCCCTCTTCAGAATACTGGCAGCCACAGCCCCGCAATGTAGGGATTGAGCATGCCAGGCAAGGGGAGTGCTGCAGCTGCAGAAGAGTATGAGGGCCACATGAAATGGTCTAGTGGGCTGGATTCAGCCCATAGACCTTGTTTTTAACACAAGTGCTATAGGGCTTCAGTGTGTTCCCTCGAATCCATGGAGAAAATCCCAGTATGATGCACTTGCTACACACTCGATGCCTAGTGATGCTGCTAGCAGAAATGGAAAAATGCCTTGATTTCCTTGCTCCCCTCCTTCCAATTAAAATGGTTCCACCAGAGAGGCTTACGCTCACTCTCTCTCTCTCTCCTCCCCTCCTTCAACCAACATCTGGGTGGCAGAAGCACTGTCAGCAGACAGCACCAATTATGCTCATGCTGAACAACTTAATTACTGATGAGGCATCTCCTCTGACAAAAGAGAGTCACTCTCAGCTGTATAAATTCTTTGACTGAACTCATCCTTTGAGGAAAATGTGTGGTTTTTTTAAAAAAAAAATCTGAAATGAAGCTGGAAGCAGCCTTCTTGCTTCAGACCACAGAAAACAGAGCCAAAACAAAGACAAAGCCCTTCAGATTCTCATGCTGGCCAGCCTGCCGGACTCTTCTTGGCTTTGGGGTGGTTGGAAAAAGGATGAGACAGGAAGCAACCTTAGAAACACATTTGGCAACCTTCTGTCCATTCACTATCACTTGGCCTGACCTGCTTTTCAGGCTATCATGAGGGAAAGCAACGTGTATGTTGACTTGAAGAAAGTATATGATGCAAATATTTTTTGGCATTCTGTTAGTTATGATGCCATTAAGTTAGACTTAGAAACACATTAACTACTTCCTACAGACATAATGGCCACAGATGATTTACGTAACTTTAAAGGAGATAGTAAGGACATTGAAATATTTCAGGATTTTCCATGTCTTGGCTCAGTCATCAATCAGAATGAAGACTGCAGTCAAGAAACCAGAAGGCGGCTAGGACTTGGAGGGGCAGCGTTGAAGGAACTAGACAAGATCCTGAAGTGTAAAGATATATGGAGGAGTACATCCAAACTGTGAACTGGTATCTTCAGGGGGAGTGTAACTCCATCTAGCACGGGCTGAATCCCTATTCTCTAATCACCTTTTGACTGACCAAGAGTACCTCTGTCATGTCTGGATAAAGTTTCAATTTATTTGCCCTCATCCAGTCTGTTACTGATGACAAGTTCTGGTTTAAAACCAAGACAGTGTCCTTGGATTGGAGTGGAAAAGATAGAGAGTTGGGTGTCATCCCCATATGCAGTGAGGTCCTCTAGTGACTATAAAAGAAACAGGCCTCTTTAGATGCTGATTTGGCAGGAACAATCCTGATTAATCCTTTGCCACCCCACTTTTTCTGATGGTTTTGAAATGTTCCAGTTCCTCTTTTGCCCTCCCACTTTCTCCCTTTGTCCTCAGCTGTCTTTCATTGCTGCAAACTAAGTTCAAAGTGCAAAAGCAGTTTGTGTTGAATTAAATCAGCAGGAGGAGAGGATGGGAGTTGGAATCTTGCCCTGGCCAGTTGGCTCAGACAAACTCATGCAAACCTCTCCAAGTTGTACATTCTTCTTCATCAAAAACTCTGATGTCGCTTGGTCAAACATGTGCCAGTTTTCGTCTTTGAAATGTTGGATGGTATATTGCTGGGTAGTTGCTTTAGCCCTTGCCACACACACAGACCATGCTTTGTGCTATTCACCTACATTTATCCTCCAGATGTATCACCACCATGTTTCTCTTTACTTTTATTTTTCTCTTTACTTCTGCTATCTGCCTCGCCAGAGGTCAGCAACCCACAACCAATACAGGAGACAAATCTGAGCATCTGGTAGATTTCAGCCCTGCCCAGTATTCTAAAAGCAAGTAAAGTAAACATGTGAAGATGGGGATCAAACTACCCCTTCACCAGTCTCCACATGTGGAAGGAGATCTACTGAAGAGTGCTCCTACCAGATCCTAGAAGGAGAAGCAAAGGTGATCCTTTGCTGAAAGAAAAAGAAGAGATGTTCAGAACTGATAAGATGTTTTGAAAGTTGTATTACCTCCAAGGGATCTGCTTCTGAGGTTCAGTAGATGTTTCCTAAAGATGCACTGGGATATCCAATACATGCAGAATATTCATATTTGCAACCTTAGGCTGCAATTTTAAACCAGGAAAAATAAAGCTATACTAGAGAGACAAAAATGACCTTCTACTTCCAGATGTGCAAGGGACATTTGGTTCTACTTCTCCCATACATCAGTTCATCAAAGTCCAGCAATATCTTATAAATGGCTATTATAGTCTAAAAATTTGAAAAGAGTGAATAATTCCCTCCAGCATTATAGGATATTCAAAAGCACTCCTGGCAGAGAGGAAGTATATGGAGAAGTGGCTCAATCGAAGTTATTGGCATCTGACACACATGCATAGTGAGCCAGCATGGTGCACACTTTGAGTATTTAAAATAGATGTACTGAAAAGAAATATAAGTATTTAATAGTATTTTCTACTCTGCTTTGGTTAGACCCCATCTTGAATACTGTGTCCAGTTCTGGGCACCCCAATTCAAGAGGGATATTGACAAGCTGGAGCAAGTCCAGAGGAGGGCGACCAAAATGGTGAGAGGCCTGGAAACCATGCCCTATGGGGATAGACTTAGAGAGCTGGGTATGTTTAGTCTGCAGAAGAGAAGGTTAAGAGGGGACATGATAGCCATGTTTAAATATTTGAAGGGATGCCATGGAAGGAGGAAGGAGAGGGCTTGTTTTCTTCTGCTCCAGAGACCAGGACAAGGAGCAATGGATTCAAGCTGCAGGAAAGGAGATTCCACCTGAATCTCAGGAAGAACTTCCTGACAGTCAGGGCTGTCCGGCAGTGGAATAGGCTGCCTTGGAGTGTAGTGGAGTCTCCTTCCTTGGAGGTTTTTAAACAGAGGCTAGATGGCCATCTGTCGGGAGAGCTTTGAGGGTGTTCCTGCATGGCAGGGGGTTGGACTGGATGGCCCGTGTGGTCTCTTCCAACTCTACATTTCTATGATTCTATGATTCTAATGTTTGCCTATTGCAAAAGTTCACCTGGAATGTAACAAGCAGCTGCGGCAAGACAAGACAAGTAATGCCTCTGCAGCTTTGGTACTCTTCTTACTCTCCGGAGCAGTATCCTTGGTACGTGCTACAGAAATCTGTCCCAGCAGCTTTGAAACTTCTGCAGGGTCAGGATTTCAGCTTCCTCTTCAGCTGCTCAGCAATGAGACAGTTTTTCTTCAACTTTTGTTGTCCTGCCTGTTTGCCCAGCTTCTGCTTTTGAACAAGAAGTGAAGGAAAAGGTGCCAAGACAGCTGGGAAGAGTTCTCTGCTGTTGCTGCCACTGCCTGTAGAGATGACAGAATCAAGTAGAATGAAGATGCCACTATTGCTACAGGTTAGCTCAGCCACCACCCCACAAAAACCAGTTTGCAGTTTTTACTGTCCTCTTCAAACTTAATAAATGGGGCATCAAATTAATTGTCTCTGAAAATCATGGAAATTCTGATTTTGGCTATTTTGTACCTCTGGCATGCATACACATATATACAACTAGATAGGCCTGCATTCTCCCTAGCAGCCAATATGACTGAGGCTGAGGCTGTTGTACTTTGACCATATCATGAAAAGACGTGACTCATTTAGAAAAGACAATAGTGGAAGGTGGAAGGCAGTAGGAAAAGAGGAAGATTGCATTACAGATGGATAGATTCAATCAAGGAACACCCTGAATCTTCAAGACCTGGGCCGGGTGGTTGACGACAGAGTGACTTGGAAGTCTCTTACCCGTAAAGGTCACCATAAGTTGAAGTCAACTTGATGGCAGTTTACAACAAAGGCTTTACCTATTTGTCCTGTAGTCATTAATTCTTCCACAAAGTCACATGGTTCTTTAAGTCAGATATGTCAGGGACTGAACCGAGGACTTCACATACAGCAAAGCAATGCTTTGCCACTGAGTCTGTTCAACCATGGAAGCTATCACTTGCCAGGCACCTTTGTTCTTGTGGAAAGAACTATCTTTCCACTCAGTGCTACTTGATCTTACAGCCAGGGCTGTAACTTGGAACCACTGCATGAAAAGGATACACTTTTTGCTGAGCTATGACCCCTCTTCACAGATTTCCTTACATAGATTTGGGAGATGATACCTTGTAGGATTATCTTGTGAGTTACGAAAATCAGCTTATGACTGATTGCTCGCCTCCAACTTTTGAGTAGCATCCAGACTCTCTTCTAAGTGAACTATGGCCATTTCCGCCCTACACTGTTATAGCACTATTATTCCACTTTCAACCTCCTGTAGAATTCTGGGGTTTGTAGTTTCCTGAAGCCAAAGAGCCTCTGGCTGAGAATTCTAAGTGCCCCTTCCTGAACTCCAAACCCCAGGACTCCTTAGGATGTGGAAAGTGGAATAATAGCACTATAACAGTGTATTGTAGAAATGGCCTATTACTGTTACTCCCTCCTCCTCCTCCTCGATTCTTAAAAACATTAAAAGATACAGAGTCCCTTTGCTGGTTTGTCCTAGAGAGAGGTTGATTCTTTGGTTGGGAAACCATATCAGATCCAATCAAACCAAATCAGACCCAATCAACCAGTCAGTCAGTCACGGGGGACTTGCCCTCTCTCTGTCACATCCCCATCTCGCTCCTGATGCTTCCCATCTGCTGCCTCTCCCTGCTGGATGGGCTTCTCAGAAGGGTTGCCCTGCCCCCATCCCCGTAGCTCTCTCTCTGTGATGTTAATGGCTCTGATGCCGGAATCCGGAAACCAGGCTGCTTGCCATCTGCTTGACTTGTCTTTATTGATGCTACTTATGAGATAATTGGCCTATGGAGCCCTGGTAGCGGCAGTTGCGTTCCTGGACAATTAGCATCTTTGCAGAGAAGAATAGGTCTTGATTCTAGGAGAGGGTGAGGCACAGGGCTGCAATCCCTCCTCCAAAATACGCAAACCACAGCTTGGCAGGACCTGGAGTTGCTTGGCTTTATGCAAACACACAGGCATGTACACACACACACACACACACACACACATGTGGAGCAACTCGCTGGGGGAAGTACTGTTGTAGCTGCCACCATCATCACCACTGCACCATTGCTGTGCTTCCTTTCAAAAGTACAGGGGATCCTAAGGACATGAATTTTGTAGATGTCAGCCAGATAAAATTACAAAGAAATACATCTAAGTCATGGGTGTGCAACCAAGAGTCCAGGGTTGTGCATTAGCCCTCCCAGGAGAACATGGATGGCCATACAACCCCACCACCAAAAAATAATACATTAAAAAAATGCGTTATGAATGGCTTCTAGGGGCTTGGGGCATTTTCACCATGTTTATAGGCCCTCACAACCATTTTAGGTCCAGGTACAGCATTTTTTTAATGATAGGGGGTGTCCATAAACAAAGGAAGGGAGCTAAAATGGCCTGGGGACCCAAAAACAGGACGAAAAGCTCCCTCAACATGTAGAGCAGAGCTTTCCAAACTGTGTGTTGCAACACATTAGTGTGTCGCCTGCAGTGTGTAGGTGCATTGCATGAATGTAATAGCTATGGTGGGCCAGTCCCAGATGAAGGGGCTGCCTCTGCTTTCAGGATGCTGAGAACTTGTTGGTGAGTATTCTTTGGATTCTATCTATCTATTCTTAGAAGAGTGAAGTTAACGGGGAAAAGGTGTGTCTCGCTGGATAGCTACTTGCTTTGAATGCATGTATGTGTGCTCTTGCACAAAGGAAAATAGATTTTTCAGAGACTTAGGCCATTTCTGCACTACACTGTTATAGCGCTATTATTCCACTTTCAACATCCTATGGAATCTGGGGGTTTGCAGTTTAGGAAGGGGCCTTTTGAATTCTCAGCCAGGGATCTCTTTGGCCTCAGTAAGCTGCAAACCCTGGAATTCCAAAGGATGTTAAGTGGAATAATAGCACTATGACAATGTAGTGCAGAAATGGCCTCTGTTACGTTAGTCTTTTGCAGGGGAGAAAAAAAAGACGAAAGAGTCTTGTGGTAGCTAAAAGATTAAGACATTTTACTTGGCATTATGTTTCATTGATGGCACTGGTTCCAGCTGTACCATGCCCAACAGATTAACCAACCACACAAGACTAGATGGAAGAGACTCCACAAGCCACAAAAATCCCACCAAAGCTACCTTTTTCAATGCATTCCAGGCAAAACATCCAGAAAACATCCAGGGATGCCAACTTTTCAGAAAGTCAAGGACACCAAATTCAGTAGATGCACAAGACTAGATGGGAGTGATGCCACAAGTGATGGAAATTGCTCAAAAATCACTTTCTACTACCCATTCCAAGAAATATCTGTATTCTGGAATATAGCCCACAATACCAACACTTTCGATAGCCGTGCTTACCAAATTCACCAGTTGTAGAAAAATAAATGGAAGTGATGCAACAAACCAAGAAAAAAAAATCCTAAGAATCCGGTCCAAACCTCTGTATTACAAAACGTGGCCCAGAATATCAACTTTCCATGAAACCATGTCTGGATGGGCACAAGGAGGTGGTTTCTGTGGAATTTTTGTGGCTCTCCATATCACACCAATCTAAAGTTGTGTGTGTATGGTTAATTGATCGATGTGACTTGTTACAACTCTCACATCTTTTACAGAAAATATTTGTTACGTATAAATTAAACTGATAAGGTAATAAAATACAAACTGGAAAAAATTACAAATAGATTATATAACTGAAGCAGAAGATGGAGAAGCTCTATTCCTTCTGCAAAAATAAGACCAGAAGCAAATTGCAGCACTGACCATGAACTGTAAATTTCAAAAAGTTAAAGTAAAGGAAGATCAACCACTGTGTCAAAATGTATCCTGAAGAACATCCCAGTAGAATTTAAAGACCATGTACAGACAGATTTGCACGATAAAGCCTAACTGACCAAGTGCCAGAAGAACTCTGGATTGAAGGCAGAGACATTGTAGGGGAGAATGCAAAAAGGCACTATCTGCAGCCCAAAAGAAAGAGAGACCTCAGTGGATGACAGATGAAACTCCTTTCACAATTACAAGAAGAAGCAAAAGAAAAAGGTGACAGAAATAGGGTTAGAATGCTGATTATAGAGAAACACTGTTTTCCCCATCTTCCTCCAAAGTATAAACATCAGAGAAGTTTATGCATATCATGCTCAATAATCTTGTTCACAGTTGATGAAGATATTGATAAAAGGGAATGGGACATCATTGTAAGTTTTTATAAGATTACTAGCGTATATCCCCAGCATTGCCCGGGATTTTACTTTCTCTACTTGTAAGGCAAAGAAGTAGGAGGAAAGGGAGACTGAGAAGTGCAAGCAGAATCATGTAAAAAGCAAGAGTTGTGAAGGTTTCTAATGTGAGGATTTTTAATGAGGAAGAATATACGACCTAGGTAAGGAAGGCTGCAGCAGTTTGCTTTTGCCTGATCCTACTGGGAAGGGCAAATTTCCACCCACTCTTCTGCTCTCCCTCTTTTGAATTACAGTAGCCCCTCCACATTTGTGAGGGTTGGGACAAAGAACCCTCACCAAAGTGGAAATATCACAAATACCCTCCCCCCTTGCAATTCCCTTCCAGAGCTCCCCCATCCCATTCCTCTTCCTCTGGTCCCAGTGTTGGGTGGGAAGAGAAAAAAGACCCAGTGAAGGGCTTAGCAGTACTTTCTCCTCAAAGGGAGAAGAGCAGAGTACTTGGCTTCTAGTTACTTCTGGTGGCCATGTTGAAATGGAAGGAGTAAGAGCAAACAGAGCACCTGACCAATCAGCAGCCATTACATAGCAGGAAAGTGCAGCCACATGGCAGAGAGGACATGCCTCCAGCAGTGGAAAGAACAGTCATTTTAAACACAACCCTTGCAAGCCTGGGGCAAGGAATGCAAGGGAATAGGAGGAGGAAAATGGCGGGGGCGAGGAGGCAAGCAGGTGCCTTGCAAATAATCAAATTTGCAAAGGTCAAACTTGTGAATGTGGAGGGAGGACTGTAACAGAGTGCAAACTCCTTTTTTTCCTTTGAACCCAGTTTGCAGCAATTGAAGAAAGCTGAGGACAAAGGGGGAAGGGGGAAGCAGAAGCAAGAATCCGATACATTTTAAAAGAAGCTGGAAAAGTGTGAGGACAGAGGATTAATCTGAACTGTTCCTGCCAGACTGGGACTGTTGTAGGATAGGTTACTAGAAATGACCAACAACAATCAGAGTGATAAAGAACAGTAATCATCATAAAAAATAATATTGTCGGCATTTTAATAAAAAAATAAATTTTAAAACTGTTGCTGAAAATTTTCTTGAAATGGGAACAAATTAATTTCAACTATTTTTTCCCAAACTCTTATGTGAGCGATCTCTAATCAGAAGACTATACACTGCTACATAAAACTCTTTAGACTTTAGGGCCTAAAAGAGGGCATGGATGTAAAAGAGAGAGAGTATACAGCAAGACAGGAAAAGATTTTTGGAACAGCAGGAACAAAGGGGGAAAGCAAGGGCTTGAGTCCACAGTATGCCACCCTTTCCCGAGCTGGAGCGTCCAGAGGCTCTGCGATGCCCATTGCGTTGTTCTCTTTTACTGAAATTTCAGGGCTTCTTTTCAATTGGTTGGTTTATTTACAGTTAGTTACAATTAATAGTAATCTTGATTCAGAGGTCTCTTGTCCCTGCTCCCTTACCTGACCATTACCTGCTTCCTTCCTCTGTTACCTCCCAGCTCCACCCTCCTCGGGCCTCTTCAAGCTACACAATGATAGCACTGTGGCCATGTCCACACTAGACTGTTATAGCGCTATGATTCCACTTTCAACATCCTATGGAATCCTGGGGTTTGCAGTTTTGGGAGGAGCCGCCTGGCCCCTCCCAAAACGGCAAACCCCAGGATTCCATAGGATGTTGAAAGTGGAATCATAGCGCTATAACAGTCTAGTGTGGAAATGGCTTGTGATTCCACTTCAATTGCCATGGCTGCATCCTAGGCAAGCCTGGGGTTTGTAGTTTGTTGATGCAACAGAGCACTCTGGGTGAAAATTATAAATATCTTTCCCAAAACCACCAATCCCAAAATTCTATTGCATTGATCATGCCATCTAGGAATGAGGGGTATACCAATGCAGCAGCATAGGGGGATTGTCAGTGGGGAAAGACAGTTAGGCCTCCCCAGACTATGATCTACTTCTCATGTTTGTATTAGACATGTAGCTTTATCAGTGGCGAAGCTTGGAGTGTGTGGAGGGGGGGTGGGGTCATGGCATGGGAGACGTGGCCACTGTCTGTGGGGGCAGGGCCACAGTGTATGGGAGCATGGCTGCGGTGCATGGCCAGGGCATGCGGGGGTGTGGCTATGGGCCAGGATGCCCCGAAAGCAGTGCCGCCTGGGGCAAACCGCTTCCATCACCCCCTCCCATCCCTATGCAACTGAGCTTTATCAGGTCACAAGGGAGGGCTGTGCAATGGAATTGTTCCTCCGTTGTTGTTGTTGTCGTCAACTCATTTCTGATTTCAGGGGACCTTATGGTGACCCTATTATGGGGTTTTCTGGGGCTAAGAGTGTGTGACATGCCCAAGGTCAGCAAGTGGGTTCCCATGGCTGAGAGGGTAATTAAACCCTGGTCTCCAGGGTCACAGTACAACACTCAGACCACTATACCACACTCTTCCTTACCAACAAGCCAAAATAAAAGTGAAAAATTTTGACCATTCCTGGGTTGTACACTTACTATGTACCAGAGTCAACAAAAATTTCATACTGATAATTACAAACCTTTTTAACCTTTGCCATGGTTTATTAGTTCAGCCTAAGGTATTTCAGAACACAGACATTTGCGTGTCTTTTATACAAACTTGGTTTGCGAAATTTGGTTGACCTAATAAAGATATCACTGTTCTGTGGATTTTGGATGGGGGAGAACTCAAAACATGAGTCACTCAGCAGATAGAAGGCAGCTCTCATAGCTTTTGCCAATGAGTGAAGTCTTCTGCCAATGAGCATTTTCTATAAGAGTGTGAGATGCCCCATTGCTAACAATAATAAGAGTGGCACTCAGCACTTCCTGGGTATTTTCTAACTTTGGAGTTCACCACATGGACATTATTTTGCTAATCAGAAACAATGGAGGAAGAAACATTGAAATGAAGGGTAGACTGCTGGAAATTCAAACTGCAGGATGCTTTTGCCAGACCAAAATATCCCCAAATAAAGGGCACCCCAGGACTGTGAGGTTATAAAAAAAGGAAGCAGCATGAACAAAAGCCTGTCAAAATATCTGGGAAAACTATTAAGTTACGAAACTAGGTTCTCTTTCAAAAAGCAACCTATTTATTCAAGAACTATCAAAATGTACAATTTTCTGTTTGACTGCTGTAAATGAAAAGTCAAACTGAGAAGGTATGTGCACAATACTTGACTCAAAACCCATTCCAATGGCTAGGGAATTCAAAGCCTCCCACTGAGTTTACTGAGCAAATCCTGAGCCTGTTATTGCAGATATATAAAGACACTAGGAACCAAAGTTTTTCTACAATGATTGACCCGAGGAAACGTTAGCAAGAAAATGAAAACCAGGAATGGCTGCCATTTTGGGATAATGGACTGTGCAATGATATTAAATATTGTATTGAAAATCTGTTATGGTCAAAGACCAGCACAGTTCTGCAGACAATACTCTATACAATGTTAGGCAATAAAAGACAATTCTAGATCAAAGCACACAACTGAAATAAGTTAGATACATGTCTATATTTACATACATATTCCAGTACAGTATTGAAAAGAAAAAGACCAGTACATTCATAGAATCATAGAATCATAGAGTTGGAAGAGACCCCAGGGGCCATCCAGTCCAACCTGCTGCTATGCAGGAACACACATCAAAGTATTCCCAACAGGTAGCCATCCAGCTTTTGCTTAAAAACCTCCACAGAAGGAGACTCCAACACACTCCATTGAGGCTGCAGATTCCACTTCTGGATGGCTCTCATCAAGAAGTTCTTCCTGATGTTTAGGTGTAACCTCTTTTCCTGCAGCTTGAATCCATTGCTCCTTGTCCTAGTCTCTGGAGCAGCGGAAAACAAACCCGCTCCCTCCTCGACATGACATCCCTTCAAATATTTAAACATGGCTATCATGTCCTCTCTTAACCTCCTCTTCTGCAGGCTAAACATCCCCAGCTCCCCAAGCCATTCCTCATAGGGCTTCATGGCTTCCAGACCCTTCACCATTTTGGTTGCCCTCCTCTGAACACTCTCCAGTTTGTTGATCTCTTTCTTGAATTGAGGTGCCCAGAACTGGACACGGTATTCCAGAGGAGGTCTAACCAATGCAGAATAGAGTGGCACCATTACCTCCCTCGATCTAGACACCATATTCCTATTGATGCATCCAAGAATCACGTTGGCTTTCTTGGCTGCTGCATTCTTATTCCATCTATTCATAATCACTTTCCTGTTGATGGAGAACTGGCCCGAAAGAGTGTAAAATTAGTTGAATATTGATGGAAAATGGTGGTGTATGTGTGTCAGATTGCGATGCTTCCATGTCATAGTATTGTATAGGGCAGATAGAAAGGGGCCTGGTTTCATATATGTGCTTATGTTACGTATCATATATTCTGCTGACTGCTATGCTTGCTGTCAAGCATGAGTCTACCTGCAAATTAGCTGTAGGTATTGAATTGGTGTAATGTCACCAGACAAGTGGGAGGGGCTGCAGGGCAAAAGTGGGAAAAGAAGTGCGAAATGTATTATGAGAATGATGTGCTGTTGACATAACGGAGGGGATTAAAGGAGAGACTCAACAACTGCTCAAGGTTGAGAAAGTTTGGGGAAAACACCAGCCTGGGAAATCCAGGGTTGTGCTAAACAATGAAAGCTTAGAGTGCATGAATTTGTAATGGATTGCTCATAAGAAAATGTAACTTCAGTTCTGGCAACTTCTGTGGAAGTTACCCTTAACTATCTTTTGAATAAACTATGGTCACCTTCCACATTTGTGGGTTTCACTTTTACAGATTTGATTATTCATGGGTTATTTGCTGTCCTCTCTGCTGCCTCCCTATGCCATTTTTAAAAGGCACTGCAAGCCTTGTGAGACTGAGAAACTGTGAACGAGGCTTGAAAGTCCCTGTTAAAAATGGTGTGGGGTGGCAGCAAGCCCCACCACCTAGCCACTTTTGCCTTGTGAAGGAACCGTGATGCCTCAAAGGAATCCATAGTGTGTTTTTGTGTGTTAAATATTGTTTGGGGGGGGGTAGAGTTATTCACGTTTTTTTTCTCTTTCCCGGGGGTTTTGTGCCCCTAACCCTAACAAATGTGGAGGGATGACCATACTACTAACTTCAGAGCGTGTTCTTTGGAGCAAGGGGTTATCTTGTACATGACAATCTGTAAGCACGAGCTAATATTGCTAATATCACTGATGTAGACTTGAGTTGATTGACTTGGACTCAAGTCAGACTTGTCATTTCAGTGACTCGACTCGGACTTGACTTGGCAAAAATTACACAGTGACTCGATTCGACTTGAGATGTGCATAATTTTAGTGACTGACTTGCTGCACTTGGTTCAGTAACATAACACATTCATCCAGAAATCTTACAACTTAGTGGTCATGTGACTATCTGACTCAAGCCCAAAGTGTGGACATATTTCTCAGCAAATGGGTTAGGCAATGGGCTTGAGGTCTGCTCAGCAGCCAGTCCCCACTACATATAGGAGGAGCTTTCTAAAACTCTTTCTAGGAGCAGAAGGCAAGACTTGTGCCCGCAGTGCACGGCGCATATCTCAGAGGGGAACAGAAAATGTGTTAGGCAATGGGATTCAGGAGGAAGGACCTAAAGCTCTTGAAGCTTCAGTAATGGGAAGTAAGATAGGATCCTATTCCTCACTTCTGAAAAATCCTCCAGCTTTGCAAATGGGAAATAAGAAGAATCCTATTCTTTACTTCCAAAGCTGCAGATTGCAAAATCACAAAAGTGGAGGGCTGACTCTACTTAAATTGTTAATTTATTTGACTCTGTCTGGAAATTCTGGAATACAGGTTGGAGTATAAAGGTGGCTTCCAGACCTGAAAGTAGACTTGAGACTTGACTTGAAAGTATCTTCAAGGACTTGAGATTCGACTTGAGACTTGAAGGTAGAGACTTGAAACTTGACTTGAGACTTGGAGTAAAAGACTTAAATACATCACTGGCTAATATTGTTCTTGCTGGGCAAAACTGCAGGTCTGCCCTCTGATGTAACTGATTTGTGATTGACAATTACTGGAATGTTCTGCTGGCACGTTCTGGAAAGTTCCATGAATGGCTCTATTAGGAGCCTGCAGCTGCTACTTCTTTGTAGCTGCTTGCTCTAAGGCCATGCTCTAAGGCCATGTCCGCCTTTGAGGCCCCTCGATAAACTGCAAACCCCAGGATTCCTTAGGATGTTGAAAGTGGAATAATAGTGCTATAACAGTCTAGTGCAGACCTGGCCTAAGTTTTACCTGTGTGCGTGTAATAAAGCCTAGGATACTGATCCTCCACATCTCTGTATTTGATCACCGAGCTAGGACCCTCTTTGCGGGGGTGAGCTATTCTCACCAGGGATTCCCACTTCATTCTGGCAATGCTGAAGACCAGTTGGGTGGGAGTGCAAGATGAAATCAGACAACTCAGAGCACTGCGCACTAGAGAGTACGAGATCCATTTAGAATCTCATTTTCACTCTGTGTTTTCTGCTTCCTTGCCTTGAAGATCCAGTTGGTGGTAAGAGTCATCCTGGCTTTTTAAAAAATCTATTCTTAAATGGGAAGGGAGGGGCTCAGTTGGCTAAGGGGGAAATTGGGAAGAAGAACTGAGATTCTACTTGGATAGGGCTACCTCTGTGGGAAGTCTCTGTGTGATTGTGAGCCAAGGCATAGCCACCACAGCCACCAGGTGGACCTTTGTGGACTCCAAAAGCAATTTCAACCAGGGCAGGATCCCCTTTTTTGTGTTCCACCACCCTAACTGGAGACGATCCTTTTCCCTACTGTGTGAGTGTGTAGTGGACACCTCCAGGATGGTAAACATTCCAGATCTTTCTCCATGGGTCCTTGGTTCAAATAACTAAGATCTATAGCCAGCCAGGGAAGGTGCCAGCACTTAAAAGCCCAAATGAAGGTATGGAATGGGTATAGTGTCATAATCCTGACCACCAGTGGCCAGAATTGGGTTGTTTTGGTGAGGATAAGTTGCCCTATCTCCATGGACCTTTGGGAAATGCTGGCTGGTATCACCCTCCTAGTAGTCTCTCTAGCTCTTCTACTGCCACCCAAGTTACTATCTCTGACTCCTCAGCAGGTCAAGTCCCAATCTCATTGAATAAATTTTCTTTAATGGGTCTTCAGAACAATATAGAAATTTAGAAAAACGAGCGACCCAGATAAGTAACTTGAGACAAAGTGAATTAGAGCTTTTTTACCAACACCTTATGGCCTCTTTCTACCAAGAAGTGTACCATGTCTTCTTTGCATTCTCATTCAGAGTCACAGCAAATTAGTAAAGTCATCCATACACTGAATAAACACAGAGGAATGTGGATGTGAAATAGAGGCAAGAACAGGTTTTAAAAATTGAGAAAAGAGAGTGAGGCTATCAACAAATCCCATGGGAATACTGGTCCAGGGCAGTTGCCTGTCCTGGAAACTGAAGACAAAAAGGAATTGTGATTCAGGAGCAAGTGGAATGGAAAAGACAGAAGAACACAGGTCAGTTACAGAAAAGCAGGTTTCTGTGGGTGGAATGGATCAGAGAATGATAGCAGGGTTGAGAACAAGAACGTGCGGAAGGACAAAATTGCTACCTTGTTGACTAAGCTTTGCTTTCCTTCTCATGTTGCTGTTTACCATTGTTATGCTCATATTGGCACTCCTGATTCTGTTTCTGTGCACAGTGGTCCAGCAGACACTGGTGTGCCAAAATGGCTGCCATAAGGGGACCTCTGACACTCTTTCAGGTCTTGACTTCTGGTTTCTTTTCTTGTGGCCCCTGGTCCTTGGTGCCATCTTTGCTCAGGTGGTTTGTGGGTTGGCCCACCAAAGGAAGGGTGGGATTGCCACACTTATTTTGAGAACATGTGTGCTGCAGCAATTCACCTGGAATTAGCAGGAGTGGTTCAGGGATGTTCTGAGTGCAAGTGGTTTGGCTTTGAGGCTGAACGGGAGATTCAGAGGGGTTTCACTCCATGGCCAGGGGGATCTTTTGATTACTTGCAGGTTGGTTTTCTTAAATTGCTGGGGATTCCTAATTTTCAATGTTGTCTGGCTATTGTTTGTCTTCCTAAGCCATTTCTGCACTAGGCTGTTATAGCGCTATGATTCCACTTTCAACATCCTATGAAATCCTGGGGTTTGCAGTTTCGGGAGGGGCCAGGTGGCCCTCCCGAAACTGCAAACCCCAGGATTCCATAGGATGTTGAAAGTGGAATCATAGCGCTATAACAGCCTAGTGCAGAAATGGCCCTAGTAGCTTTACATAAGCCTAGCTAATGAAAAACCCTTTCTATATTTAGTAACTGACAGATCTGACATATAGTTTGGGATTTTCAATATCGCTGTGAAGGAACAGTGCTCTGTGTTATGTTATTGATATGAACGAGTTTAATAGAACTTTTATGTTGTTTCGCATTGGTACATTTGAAGTTAACGTTTAGGTTGTTGTTGTATACCTTCAAGTTGTTTCCAACTTAAGATGACCCTAAGATGAACCTATCACAGAGTTTTCTGGGGCTGAGAGTGTGTGACACATCCAAGGTCATTGAGTGAGTTTCCATGGCTGAGTGGGGAACTGAACCCTGATCTCCAACGCTCAAACCACTATGCTATGCTGCCTCTCTAATGTTCGGTAGATCAGCCTGACTTCTTGGTGCACACAATTTTGCTTTCATTTTCCATTTTCTGCAAATCCCTTGTATTTTACAAGAAATTAATGTTCAGTAGCCAAGTTTAGTATCTTGCAAAATAACAAAGGGTTTGCAGAGAATGGAAAGTGAAGGCAAAATTGTGTGTGCAAGTAATCAGGCCTAGGAGTAAGAAAGAAATTGGTTGCTGTGAGAGTTAGAAGAAAGGTGTAAGGGGAAGCCAAACTGAAGCCGTGGAAAGGGAGTTGGAAGTACTGTACAGCTGAAATGGAAAAGACATGAGGAAAAGAGAAGGCAGAGAAGAGACATAAGGAGGCCAACAAGAAGTAACCCAAGAAAGCCGTCAGAACCAGAGAAACAGTCAGAGTGCAAGACTGGTTCTGTGCGAGAACAAATG
Organism: Ctenosaura bakeri; assembly: GCA_948474755.1. NCBI lineage: Eukaryota > Metazoa > Chordata > Lepidosauria > Squamata > Iguanidae > Ctenosaura > Ctenosaura bakeri. The sequence continues at coordinate 237,403 of CAOLHI010000919.1, read as the reverse complement.
TGGGCGAAAAGATTATACCACTAGGCCTCTACAAAAGAACTGCTAGCCTGGAATTTGAAAGGAGGAGAACAAAGAAAGTGTAAGGCCATTTCTGCATTAGACTGTCACAGTGCTATTACTCCACTTTCAACATCCTATGGAATCCTGGGGTTTGCAGTTTAGGGAGGGGCCTTTGAGGTCTTCCACTGTCTTCCTCACTATGGAGAAATGCGTCGTATTTCAATTAATAACAATTTCCAAATGTATATCTGTAAATAATATATATGTATATAGAAATATGTACCTAGGTTCTCCTTTGTCCTCCTTTGAAGTATGCCTCAGAATCAGGATAAAAACAGGCAAAAACAAACAAACATGTAATCAACTATTGGACTCGTTTAATTCAGCAAAAAATCATACTATCCCATGCAGAAAAATAGATTGACAGATTTACCCACTGACTGTTACAGAAGCATTACAAGAGGTGTCTTAAGGTGGATGAAACTGTCTTGTGAGGTTGATATAAATAATAAAAGGCTAGTAGAGTCATAGAATCATAGAGTTGGAAGAGCACAGGGGCCATCCAGTCCAACCCCCTGCTATGCAGGAGCGCACACCAATACATTCCTGACAGATGGCCATCCAGCCTCTGCTTAAAAACCTCCAAAGGAGGAGACTCCACCACACTCCATTGAGGCAGCAGATTCCACTTCCAGACAGCTCCAACCATCAGGAAGTTCTTCCTGAGGTTCAGGAGGGTATCTCTTTTCCTGTAGTAGCTCTGTGGATAGGCTGGTGCAGCATGGGAGTGGAGGAAATAAGTTAATGAATGGTCCCATCCACTGAAACAAAAATGCAGTGCCATAATTTGTCCTTTGTGACAAACAGATCTATCTGTGGAGAGATCAGAACTCTGTGATGAGTTGGAATACCCTGTGCGAGAGCTCACATTTGTGGGTGATACCCACAGTCCTGCTCTATACATCTGCCAAAATGTTTTCTCATCCAGCCAGCTATACACCTGTCAGTCAAATCCTTCTCTGAATACATCAGTGCCAAATGTGAAGGGTCACAGCTGACAGTCGCTGTGACTTTGTTTCTTTCTGTTTGTTGATGTAATACATCATTGTTGCATTGTTTATGGCAATCTGTACCACTCTATGATGTAGATGAGGCTCAAAAGACCTCAAGGACTTGTAGATTGTTGGGAGCTCCAGGATACTGATGTGAAGCCAATTCTCTTAAGTGATACACCTTGCTCAAACTCTGTGGTTCTTGCAGTGTGCCCTCCTCTTGTTATGAAATGTCCATTGGGTTGAAGTTGTTTGAATGCCACTTCCTGGACTTCAAGACTGAGTCCACCAATGCAGATCCTGAGAACTTATAGAATTAGAAGAGACCACAAGGGCCATCAAGTCCAATCCCTGCCATGCAGGAATACAAGCGTTCCCAACAGACGGTCATCCAGCTTCTGTTTAAAAACTTCCAAAGAAAGAGATTCCACCATGGTAGTATATTCCACTGATGAACTGCTCTTAATACCAGGAAGTTCTTCTTAATGTTTAGATGGAATCTCTTCTCCTAAAGGTTGAAGACATTGCTCTGTGTCCTAGTCTCTGGAGTAGCAGAAAACAAATTTGTTCCATCCTCCATATGACATCCCTTCAAATATTTATACATAGCTATCATGTCGACCCTTAATCTTCTCTTCTCCAGGCTAAACACACCCAGGTCCCTAAGCCTCTCCAAATAGGACATGGTTTCCAAGCTTTCTTGAGGGACATGCTGCAACTTTGTGTGGGAGTCTCTTTTTGGACAAAATTCTCTCTGGAACCACTCATGCTACATCCTGAAATGGAATCTGGCTAGTTTCACTGTAGCTCTCTTCCTAATTGGCCCTCACTCTATTTCTAACTGGCCCTATCTCTATTTCTGACTGTCCCTAACTAGTCTTGTTACAGATAAGCCACACAGGTGCCCCTCAAAGCATTCCATGAACTGCAATCGGCTGGTTCTTTGCACGTTTGCCCAACTTCTCACTTCACACATTTATTTCAAGAGGAATATTTTTCCCCTGCTTATTTCCTACATCTCAACTGAGACAGGTCTTTGACCAGAGAATGGTTTAAATTAAAGGGGCGGGGAGATGTTCCAGGGAGTAGGGAAAAGCACGGCTTTTGTAGATTTCATGGAATTTGAACTACCCAATGACTATCACCTGCTGGTTAAATTGAAAGAGACCTTTTTTCCTTATTTCCATCCCACCTACCCCCAGCGTTCCACCTCAAAATGATTATGAATATGGAAAAGCAGCCTTAAAAAATATGAACGGGGAGCTGGAAGAGTGTAAAATGTCCAGTAGAATGATGATTCATAAGCGGATCATTTCTTTTTTTATGAAAAACAGGGTGAGCTTCCTCGGAGTGGTCCATGGGAACAATTGGAAAATATTTGAAACATGATGGAATGTGCCTCCCATCTTCTCCTCGTCTCTCCGGGTTGAAGAATGAGAGGTTAAAAGATGTCAGCTAGCTAGCAGTGGCAGGAGAACTGTTTTTCCATGTCTGTGCTTATATAACATGGGGCTAAGCTGGCAAAAGGAAAAAGCCTGGCCGGATGTGAAGGAGCTTTTTCTCAAACCGCCCCCACCGCCACCTTAATTGCTTGCACACATGGACTGCACCCCATTTTCCTGCCAATGGCAAAGGGGGGAAAAAGAGCCGGCCAAGACAAGGTTGTGTGACGAGAAAGAACAGTGGCAAAGAGAAATGGTGGTTTTTTTTGCCAGTTTTTTTTTTCTACCGAGTTTCATTTTGAAAGATGTACCCACATACAGGAAAGCCATTAATATCCATGGCAACTCAAAGAATGCGGGTGGGGGGTACTTTTAGGCTTAGAAGGAACTTGAAAAACCTTCCCAAAGAGAAGAGAACCAACATCACGTGTTTGGAATGCAGTAACAGGATCTTTGTTTTGCCATGCAAAACTCTCCTACAGCCTATAGATGATATGGAAACGTAATATGGATCTATGGCTATATAATTTGGTTTCAGTAACTGGCAAACCTCATTCATGACTCAGAGGAATGTGTTGGGAGATGCTTTAAACAAGAAGAACAAAAACTACTGATACAACTTCCCCATTATTTATTCATTACTGATTTATTTCATTTAATTTCTTTTCAGTCTTTCTCCTAATGCTGGGCCCTTATAATTCTGGCAGCAAGTGGAGTTGGAATGTCAGCCACAAATTCCAGCCCCCCAGAGGGGATTCCTTCTTGACAACAGGAATATTGCGTTTAAAGCAAAGGGGAAATAATACCCCCCCCCAAAGTGCAGGTAAGCTAACCTTTCAGAATTTTTTCTTCCTCTGGCTGATAGATGAGGTTGGACGGACCTTCTCCTTGCTACGACATTCCACTGCAGAAGGTGCCCTTATCCAGTCCCTTGGCTCTCCCAACTGATGTCAAAAGAAAGAATAGAGACGGTTCTTTTCTGCCTGCCCCATATTTGGGGATTACTGATGTGGCAATGGAAGCAATATCAATGCATTCATCCACGTTATCTTCCTAGGCCATTTCTGCACTATACTGTTACAGTGCTATTATTCCACTTTCAACATCCTGTGGAATCCTAAAGTGCAAACTCCAGGATTCCATAGGATGTTGAAAGTGGAATAATAGCACTATAACAGGCTAGTGCAGAAATGGCCATAGTCAGTGAGGGACATAATGACTGACCCAGGTGTATTGTCTTAATGAAGTCCTGGATCTGCAGATTATCACCAGTAGTCATTCTGTATTTTTGCTATTTTTTGCAAGTAACATGGCACCATCTGCCTATCTTAAATATGTGTGTATGCATATTTAACATGTACGTGCTTTAGTCTGGAATCTTATGACACTTACCTGGCAACAAGGATAATGACAAGCTGGAATGTATCCAGAAGAAGGTGACAAAAATGGTAAAAGACCTGGAAACCACACCTATCAGGATTGGCTTAGGGAGCTGGGTTTGTTTAACCTAGAGAAGGTAAAGAGGCACCATGATAACTGTGTTTAAAATTTCGAATGTCATAGGGAGGATGTGGAGCAAGCTTGTTTTCTGCTGCTCCAGAGACTAGAACATGGAGCAATGGTCTCAGATTCCACCTAAACATTAGGAAGAGCTTCCTGGTGTCAAGAGCTGTTTGACAGTGGAACACACTGCCTCAATGTGTGTGGTGGCGTCTCCTTCTTTGGAGGTTTTTAAACAGAGGCTGGATGGCCATCTGTTGGGAGTGCTTACATTGTGTATTCCTGCATAGATGGCTTTTGTAGTTCTTGGACTGGATGGCCCTTGTGGTCTCTTCCAGCTCTAGGATTCTAACTCCCATGGAGCTCAATCGGTCTTACTTCTAAGTAGGTATTTACAGGACTGTACAAATGGAGACGTTCTGGGAATTAATGCCTCTTTAAAACAAGGTAGAGTTCTAGTTTGCCTCAAGGAGGCTATTATAAAACCAGTACTAAAAAAGCCTTCTCTGGATCCCGCCATTTTGAATAATTACGGCCAGTCTCTAACGCTCCATTTCTGGGCAAAGTTCTGGAATGTGTGCTGGCCTCCCAGCTCCAGGGGTTTCTGAATGTCTAGATCCATGTCAATCTGGTTTCAGGCCTTGGCTGTGGGACAAACTGCTTTGGTCACCTTGGTGGACAACCTACACCAGGAATTAGATGGGGAAGTGTGTCCTTCTTGGTTGTGCTGCACATCTTGGTGGCTTTTGACACCATCGACCATGGGATCCTTCTGGGTCACCCTGCAGGGATGGGACTCGGGGACACTGCTTTACTTTGGCTTTGTTCCTGCCTGGAGGATTGACCCTGGAAGGTGGTGCTGGGGGACTCCTTTTCGAACCCTTGGCCTTTGGCCTGGGGAACCCTCAGGGCTTGGTTCTGCTCCCCATGCTATTCAACATCTACATGAAACCACTAGAAGAGGTTGTCCAGAGTTTTGGGGTTTGGTGCCATCAGTACGTGCAAGAAACCTGACTTTATTACTCTTTCCCACCACAAGCCAAGGAAGCTGTTTTGGTCCTAAACCAGTGCCTGTCATCAGTAATGGACTAGATGAGGGTGAGCAAATTGAAACTTAATCCAGACAAGACAGAGGTGCTCCTGGTCATTCAAAAAGCAGATCAGGGAATGGGGATTCAGCTTGTGTTAGAGTTACACTTCCTCTGAAGATGCAGGTTCACAGCTTGGGGGTGCTCCTGGATTTAACTCTTGAGTCTGGAAGACCAGGTTTCAGCAGTAGCCAGGAGCACATTTGCACATTTGAGGCTTGTGCACCAGCTGCACCAGTTCCTTGAGATGTCAGACCTGGCCAGAGTGACACATGCTTTGGTGACATCTCACTTGGATTACTGTAATGTGCTCTATATGGAGCTGCCTTTGTTCAGAAGCTTCAGCTGGGCTCACACAACCTGCCTGTTGCAACAGCTCCACTGGCTGCCAGTTCATTTCTGGGCACTGTATTCTCCCCTACAAATCAGCCTGGGCTTTGAGATCTGCTGGAGAGCTCTTTTCTCTGTCCCACCACCCTCACAGGTACATCTGATGGGAACACAAGAGAGGACCTTCTCAGTGGGTATCCCCAGGCTCTGGAACTCCCTTCCCAGAGAAGTCAGACTGACACCCTTCTTACTGTCCTTTTACAATCAGGTAAAGATGTTTTTATTCAGACAGGCATTTGGTGTATCATTATATGTGAACTATCTAATAGAATGTGCCAGATATTGTGTTCCTGATCATATCTGAGTTTTTAATTATGTTTAGTTATGGTTTAACTTTTGTATTCTATGAGTTTTAACTATGTCTTTTTAAGTATAGGTCGCTTTGAGTCCCAACTGGGGAAGAAAGTGGGGTATAAATAAAGATAATGACAGTAACAATAATAATTCAATAAGCATTGCAGCAACCGTGAAAATCTGCCTAGTGTTTTGATTTAGCTGAGCATTTTGACTCTATAATTCTAGCTCTCTACATTTATACTACTCCTGGTCCCAGAAAAGCAATTCCTTGACTTCTTTTTCATCTCCACTGGAAAGTGAAATAAAACCTCTGGATTGTGCAAAAATGGGTTGGGGTAGAGATAAGCTTTCATAGATGCTAGGCCAGCCAGATTTATCTCCAAACTTATCTCCTAAAATGCTTTGGGAGTCAGCCAAAGGGCCTCAAATTATGGAGTAATATATACATGCACTTTAAAAAAATATCCTGGCCTAGAAATGCATTTTCATGCTTGAAAGAAAGAGAGCGAGAGCGAGAGAGAGCAAGCTTTTCTTGTCATTCAGATTGGCAAAGAATATTGCTGCATTCCTTTTCCTCCTTCCTTCAACAAGGAAAGCAGTCTTGGAGGCACAATTAGAGCTACTTTGTTTTTAATTAAAGAAATCCCAGTTTCATGCTTTCTAATATTTCACAGATGAAAACTGGGACACATGTGGCCAAGCAACATCAGAGAGTGTTCAGGTGAGCAAAACTATTAATGAGGAAGAGCTCAGAAGCCAAGAGAGGCCACAGCAGTTTGCTTTTGCCTGAGCCTATGAGAAAGGGCAAATTCTTCCTCTCCTATCACTGCATTAAGTTAATTGAGTGTAAACTACTTTTTCACTTTGAACTCAAATTGCAGAAACTAGAGTAAGCTATGGACAAAGGGGGAAAGTGGAGATGGGAGAGAGAAACTGAGACATCTCAAAAGCAGCTGAAAAAGTGGGACAACGGAGCATTAACTGGAATCATCCCTTCCAAACTGGGACAGTCGAAGGGTAAATGCCTGTTCTCCAAGGGTCAGGCTGTCTTTCACTTTGTTTGATATTTATATTTCCCTTCTGTCTTTTTTACTTTGTTATCAAACACAGCTTTAGGGGCTGCTACTCACATGTGGTTTGCACTGCAGACACCAGGGAAGTTAATGATTTTCCCATTCCCGGCAGCTCTCATTTGCCTCTGACACTTATAATCAAGTTTTGTTGAACCCTGGTGGAAACATTAAGTACTTTGAAAGCAATGGGAAATAACCAAAGCTGGAAAAACTCATCATCCTTTGAGTCCAAAAAAAATACTATTCACCTAAAAGACCATCTTGCCTGATCTTTTTGCAAGCGGCTTAGCATGCCTGAGTCATCTGGAGTTTGTTGTAGCTGGACTTCAGCATGAGTTGGGGATGCCAACCAGTTCCTTCTTCATCTTCTGTTTTAGGAAAGCCAAATGTGGCTATGTGGCAGAGGCAATTTGAAATCCAATGAGTCACCGGCCCCTGTAAACCTGCTACTTCACCCATGTCTCGACATGAACGGATTTCACAGCATATGCATATGTTTGTTTTAAGTTTAAAATCAGGGGGAAATTGGTTAGGAAAACTAGATTTTATCTCCCCAAATCATCCAAGGTAAGGAGGACAGTGGGAGATCATCTAAAATTTTTCATTCCTGCTGTGCTGTTGTCCATTTGAAGGCTGTGTTCTCCCCTGTCTCCCTTAAAGCTGAGAAACATTGCCTTCCAACAGAAATTTCCCACCTGCATCTTTAAGTGCTGTGATCTCTCTCATTCTTTTGTCCGGGTACACATGTCTGTGGTGGTAGAGGGGTTGAATCTCCATCAGGAACAAGTAGGAGGGGAACAGTACCAAATCCAAAGCTTCTATTACTGTTTTCTTGGATGATGTCAAGCTGGAGAAATTCTCCCGTTATCAGAAATGTTCTGCTGAGGACTTCTGGTTTAGATGGCAGCATGATTATTCATTTTCATTCATCTCTTCTCTTTTTTCCAGCTTTTAAACTCACCAGAAATCACCATCCTAATTAGGATCTTTTGGGAGGTGCCCTGGGATACATTTAAAAAAGGGCCCTTTAGTTAGCTGAAATGTGTTCTTTTTGCTTTTATCTAGAGATGTCAAATAATATTCTCACTGTTTAAACTGCTACCCAGAAGCCCAAAAGAGAAAAGGAGAGAAGTACTCTAGCTGTTTTTGACAGATTTCTTAATTTTCTTCCTCCCTCTCTGCTAATTTATTGCAAACAACAGTTAAACTTGAAAATCTCATAATCCCCTTGCTTTGGCAAATGAATGAGGTGATCATGAGGATTCTAATCCCTCACACCCCAACCATGACATCATAGCTCTTATGCTCACAGAAAGGGCTGGAGCAGTGCTCACCAACACCACACACCACTCCTTAGTGTATGATCGTCCAAAGGATCCCAGGGAAGAGCTTGGAAAGTTACTTCTGGAAAAGAAAGTCACTGCTGTAATTCCCCAAATATAGCTAGGCCGTTTTCTTAGTGATATAGACTTGAGTCAATTGGCTTGGACTCAAGTTGGACTTAAGTCACTTGACTCTACGTGGGCCCTTTTTGCGTGCAGTTTCTGTTGTGAGAGGGCCACTTGAGCATCATGTAAATGGAAGTGTCGGTCCGTACGATCCACTCCCATTCACGCGATGCTCACGAGCCTAAAGTGGGACACGCGCGCATTTTATTATTTTCGGCTGGGAGCCGAAAATACTGCATGGTCGCGCAATGCTCCCGGGGCCCTCGCGCACTTTCCTGCCCTGCAGTGAGCCGGACGAGCAGGGCCAGTCGCGCTTCCTCCCCCAGCGCAACCTACAGCTCCCAGGCTGTGCTGCGGAAGGAAGGGGGGGCGCTCGCACGCTGGTCACGTGACCAGGAAGCCAGCTGCGGGAGAACGGAGGAGCGATGCAGGTGCCTCGCGCAAGAGGCTGTTTGCGTGAACGGCACCCTCCACCTCCATGAGCAGGTAATGTGCAGAAAGGGTCTTGGACTCGACTCAGCAATAAATGAAGCACTGATTCAACTTGACATGAGACTTGTATATTTTTAGTGAGTGACTTGCTGTCCTTGGTTCGGTAACATACTACATGCATCTAGAAACCTTATGACTTTGAACAGTGCTCCCATCTCTTTTTGCCTACTGGTCACTTGATGATCTGTCTCAAGCTCAAAGTGTAGGCACATTTTTCAGAGGGGAACAGCAAATGTGTTAGGCAATTGACTTGAGGCAGGGTTGAGGTCTGCTTAGCGGTCTGTCCCCACTGTGTATTGGAGGAGCCATCTAAAACATTTCCTAAGAGCAGAAGGCAAGACTTGTCTCCAAAGTGCAGGGCATGTATCTCAGAAGGGAACAGCAAATGCGTTAGGCAACAGGTTTGAGGAGGAAAGATCCTTTCTTCTAAAGCTTTTGAAGCTTCAGTAATGGGAAGTAAGAAGGATCCTATTCCCCACTTCCAAAGCTGCAGATTCTTTTATGCCCATTGGTACAAAAGCCTCCAGCTTCAGGAAGCAGGGAGTAAGAAGGATCTTACTCTCCATTTCTGAAGCTGTAGAAGGCAAAATTACAAATGTGGAGAGCCTACTCTACTTAAATTATTAAAACTGACTTTATGCAACTCTGTACAGAAATTCTGGAATATAGATTGAGGTATAAAGTTGGCTCCCAGACTTGAGACTTGACTTGAAACTTCAGTTGAAAGTATCTTCAAGGACTTGAGACTTGACTTCAGACTTGGAGTAAAAAACTTAAATATATCACTACCATATCTGCACTAGACTGTTGTAGTGCTATTCTTACACTTTCAACATCCTATGGAATCCTGGGGTTGAATCCTCAAAGGCCCCTCCCTAATCTGCAAACTCCAGGATTCCATAGGATGTTAAAAGTGGAATAATCTCACTGTAACAGTCTAGTGCAGAAATGGCCCTAGTTATTGCAATATCTATTTCTAAAATAGCTCTAATATTCCATTTCTCAAAAGTAACTAAAATAGATGGCCAGAATCCTGTATCGGAGATGTGTGTACGTGGAAACAGGAAACAGCATTGTCTGCATGGAAAATTAGAATCTCAATCTCTGTGTAGAAATTGCTGTTTTCCATGCAAATCAACCATGTGAGAATTTTATGCAGAACATATTCCCAATTACAATATTGTTCTTTTCTGAAAAACAATGTTCTCTGCACAGGAATTAACATTTCTGCATTGAAACATCATTTTCCACACAGAAAATGCTGTTTTCTGTGCAAAACAATCATGTGCAAATTTTGTGCAGAGTAAGTCCCAAAATGGGAAGATTCTCATCAGTTCAGAATTGTTCTCATTAGGGATTTCTGACACTCAAAGAAACATGTTTTTCAACCATTTTTGAATATTTTCCAATATTCTTTTCATCCCCAGGTGCTGCAGCAAGGGAACTGGATGCTCCCTGTATTGAGCCCCAGCCAACAGTTCAAACAGTGTTAAACCATACATTTAAAAATAAATATGTAGGGCAGAATTATTTGATATGATTAGCTAGCACTGGCATGTAACCATGCTAAGATACCTTCCATAGAAATGGGGGAGGGGAGAGTATGGGTTTTTTGCAAAATAGATTCCTCCAAAAAACAACAACAGTGAGATCATTGAGGAGGGAATATTATAGATCCCAAGCTTTTTTCACTTGTGTGCTCCTTGGCAGCCCATTTCCATAAATTGTATCCTTCACCTTAGCAAAATGTTTGCAATTAATATAGTTGCTGTAGAGAAGAGCCAGAAGAACTCACTCAATGATCGCTGCTCACAGGACTGACTGAGGTGCCCACTTATAGATACACCGGTACCAATGCAACAGCACTCTAATGTATGTGAAGAAGAGAGTGGGACTCCCCACCATTCACCAAAATAACAAAGCAAGGAAATGGGGCTTTTCTTGAGGTTAAATAACAAAGGAACCCACTCCACCTCTTGTCATAATATTCCATTAATTTCACAACTTTTGACTTGCATCTTGTCTTACACTGTTGATGCATGTGACTTTTCCCACCATTTTTTTCCTGGTGTACCCCTTGATGGCTTTATTCACACCCCTGGCCTATGCATACCCAGGTTGGGAATCACTGATCATAGGATCAAGCAAGCCACGGCAAGGTAACTGACAAGATGGCTTTATATTTGCATTACAATAAACGTCCCACCTCTGGGCTCTCTCTTAAAATGGTTTCCTTTGCCTCAAAAGTCTTCTCTTTGTCCAGTGCAACTGTCGGAAGGGAACCCTTCAGCAACCGGATCAGATGTCAGAACTAGATCCACTGACCCTCTACAAACTATGGTCATCAGGGCAGAGTATTTGCTTTGGTGAGCTGTCTTGGGGACTATAAAATTCTATTGTTATAACAAGTTGAATGAAACTGAAGCCAGAATGAGAGTAATGATGTTTCCACCATGAGAGTTTTACCACAGACAAAAGCTGAAGGATGTAAGAGAAAGAAGCAGCTTGTGAAATCAGATTTGTGGGCCCTAGGAAACCACAACTATGGGTGTCTCTGCTTTCCCTCTCATATTTAAGTATTTAGGAAAGGAAAAGAAAAACTGTTTTGTGCCAAAGTGGAAAGGAGTTCCAGAGCTGTCCAGTCTTGTCCTCTTCTGCAGTTGTTCTCCAAAGTCTATGGCCATTTCTGCATGAGACTGTTATAGTGCTTTGATTCCACTTTCAACATCCTATCCGGCCCCTCCCGAAACTGCAAACCCCAGGATTCCATAGAAAGTTGAAAGTGGAATCAAAGCTCTATAACAGTCTCTTGTGGAAGTGGCCTATGTATGGAGGGAGGGGAAAGACGGGGAGTAGTAGGTCTTACTAGAATTGTGGTTCATTGAATGTGCATTCAATGCCTGTGTGTTCACGTATATGGATTTTGGCCCATGCAAAGACATATTCACAATGTCCAAGGGCTGAGCAAACCAGGAGCACTACCTCAGTCCTTCATGTGCATGCTTTCAGGGATATCCCTATTTAGTTCCTTTTTAGTTGCTGCAAACCAGCAACCAAAGACCTTTTGAAATGAATGCAACAGTATCACAAAGACAAGACACCAAAGCAGGTAGGGCTGAATGCACACATATCCATGTGAATCTGTTACCCTGTTTTCTGGGGGTCCTGGGAGGGACACCCAAATGCACTCTCAGTTATATAAGTTGGGGAAAATAGCACAGAGCACAAGCTAGCAATACGAGAGGTAGGGCAACGGAGCAAGATCTTTCACCCAATGTCTATGGGGTCAGGCCAAGTCAAGGAGCAAACAAGATTGAGATAATAATTGTGATCTTTATTAAAATACAATCAAACAGTGTATGCAACACACTCACACAGATAACTATAGAAATAAAGGTTGGAGTGGGATAGAGGGATTTTTAAGAGGAATTGTTGGTTTGGGTAATACTGCACCTGTCCTGAAGCCCGGGTAGTCTGCAGCGAAGTTCGGAGGTATGGAGTTCTCAGTACGTGGCACTGAGGGGAAGGCTCTCCAAGCAAAGCGGCAGCAAGGCGAGATGGAAGTCGGGAGCAATCTGAAGAAGCTCTCAAAGTCAGGGGTTTTTATAGGGGAAAATGTGGCCGTAGGCTAGTCCATACTTGGGGAAAACAATGAGTTTCAGGCTGGAGACAAAGCCTCTGAAAGGTCAGAATTTAGCATGATTGAGTTAGGTCTGAACTGACAATAGAGTAGACAGTATGCAAACGCGAAGTGCTTGACAGATGAGGATTCTTCTAATCAAGCTGCCTGCTGGGGGCAGGGAGTTCTTTGTAAGTAGCGTGCATACATAATAGAGTACTTGCCTTCGAGGCCTCCTGAAGCGGTGGGGCGGCTATTTCTGGCCAGCCTGTATTGTGTTGGAATATTACAGCAATTAGTGGCTGTGCCTTTCTGCGAGCTTGTCCGGGGGACCTCGCAGACACGTGGAGAGGGATGGTAGAAGAAAGTCAAATTATTGATATCAAAGTGATATCTAATATCACCCCAAGTGCGGCTTAGGAATTGCAGTAACAGCAGAGGGAAGGCAGTTTGAAAAACTGCAGAAGCAATTATTTAAGATGATAAAAGAGTAGATATAGTCTTACTGATGAAAGAGTAGATATAAGACTTTTTCGCAGGAGAGGAATAGGTAGAGAAGGCCAAATTATTGATATCAAAGTGATATCTAATATCCCACAAATCCGGGCTAGAAACTACAGTAACAAATACACACAGATATGGAAGCCAGATCTTCTTCATTGTGGTCTCCTTGGGCACACACAGAGAAGTTGTGAGCAAGCTCACCTATTGTCAGAAATAGAGCTTTAAAATAATGAGTTATTCATAAAAAAACAAAAAGTTGCTGGAATACCTAGCTGGAATGGTGTTAGCTCTTGCCTTATAGTGGTCAGGGCTCTAATTTAATATTTTTCAAGTTATATTTCAGATTTTGCCCATTACTTTTTACTGGGTTCCTCGTTACTGTTACTTGTTACAGTCTAAGCAATGGGAGAAGAGATCGCCACATGGGTGATGTCTTTGCAGTGAGTTTTGGAGCCAAGAAGAATCAGAAGCACCAGCTATAAAGGAGAAGGAAGACTCCAGTAATGTAATGTGTTAATAATGAGTAATTCAGTAACTTATTTTCTGGATTGCAGTAACAGTCACATGTAGTGACCTGCTTGGTGCTGAGGGTAATTAGTAATGTAACTAGTCCCTTCTAATAATCAAAATTCCAAACTCGGATCAGAAAGTAGGTGGTTAGTTCAAAGAAGGTGACAAACACAGTGATCAGAAGAAGTCCCTCCAGACAGCAGCAATAATGATGTCTGAGGATGCCATAAAAGAAGGCATCAGAGTGAAGGTCAGTGTAAAAGTAGGAGGCAGCGAGCCTAAATCCCCTAAAGCAGTGGTTCTCAACCTGGGGGTCGGGACCCCTTTGGGGGTCGAACGACCATTTCACAGGGGTCACCGCTCCTCAATCCTGCCCCCCTTTTAAAAGAAGGTGGCCTCGCAGCCAATGGGAGCAGTGCTTTTGAGACCCCTGCGCTGGGGTTCAAACTGCAAACCTCAGGATTCCATAGGATGGTGAAAGTGGAATAATAGTGCTATAACAGTCTAGTGCAGAAATAGCCAGGATGACTTTCTCCTCTCTCTCTTGTTGTGCGTGGACCCTTGGCGCTTGCCACATGCACATGTTGTGTTCTTCGCCCTGACTGTCTTGCATTCCTCGCTTTTTGTATGTTCAGCATCCACACTCCCTTTAAGGGAGGGAGGAAGGGAGGGAGTGAAACAAAACGCGTCTGCTTCTGCCGCCGCCATCTTTCCTCTCTCCCTGTCCTTTCCTCCCTGCGCCTCGTGTAAAATGTGGGCTGTTTTGGCATTGCTTTTGGGAGTGACTGGCTTTTTGAACTGTGGAAACCCAACATTCAGAACTAGAACTACTGCCTTAATTCTGGCATTGATGGACGCTTTCTGTGCTTTAAAAAGGGGGGAGGGTTACCAGTTTTTAGGCATTAGAAGTCTATCCAGAGCAGTGATTTAGGGCAATGTTTCCAATCTATTTGATGTTGGAAATAACTAACTAAATAATAAATAAATACATAAATAAATAATAACGAAAATGATTTTATGGTTGGGGGTCACCACAACATGAGGAACTGTATTAAGGGGTCGTGGCATTAGGAGGGTTGAGAACCACTGCCCTAAAGGTACTAGTTCCTATCTGATCTTGGAAGCTAAGCAGGGTCAGACCTAGTTAGTACTTGGATGAGAGACCACCAACAAATACTAGGTGCTGTAGGCTATATTTCAGAGGAAGGAACTGGCAAAACCATCTCTGAGTACTCCTTGGCTAAGAAAACTCTGTGAAATTCATGGGGTCAGTGTGTGTCCACAAGGGACTTGAAAGGCACATGAACACATGGACCCACACACAGAGGCACCCTATCTTTATCTTAGAATACTAATGGGATGAGGTCATTGTTACAGTGCATATTCTCAAGCAAGAATCTAGGACAGTGTGTTTGCTGCACAGTCTCCAGTACTCTCTCCCAACCCAGTCTCACCCTTAAACTATTGCCAGCTTCTTCAAATGGGGGACTGAAACAAACAGAGAGATGCTGATTTTAGTCCAATGTTGCTGTAGCAAATAGTTTTAACTTTCCTACAGGTATTGCTAGAGCTCCGATGTGATTTACAAGGAGGAAAGCATTTTAAGGGGTTTTAACTTTTTAAAAAGCTCTTTGTATTGTTTTAATTGCTTTTTATTTGATCATCGTCTGGGGAGCCCTTGTGGATTGGGAGGCGAAACAGAAATACTTTAAACAAACAAACAAAAAGTCTGAAAAGGTCTTGGAATGATGCTGGGAGTGATGCCTTCCAACATCTCTGCTTGGGTACTAGAAGAGGGGAATTGGTGCTACGGTTATGGTTAATGTTTTGTCAATATTTGTTTTAATTATGTGTAGATGTCTGTCCAGGTTTGTATGGATGTGTTTTTTGTTTTTGTTTTTTTGCTTTGTATAAGTAGATTGTGCTTTCTTTTTTTAAAAAAAATTAATCTTTCAACCGGATGATGGTCGATGCATAAAAATATATCTTTTAAGTCTGGAAGTGACACCCCATCTCCTCTGTTTATATCTTGCAATACTTACTCTTTCATTCTAGGGGCCTTTCCATACTACACTATTACAGTGCTATTATTCCACTTTCAACCTCCTGTGGAATCCTGGGGTTTGCACTTGAGGTAGGGGCCTTTAGAATTCTCAGCCTGGGAGCTGTTTTGGCCTCAGTAAACTACAAATCCTGGAATTCCACTGGAGGTGGAATGTGGAATAATAGCACTATAACAGTGTAGTGCAGAAATGGCCTTGGTTTCTTCTCTTGCTGCAGGAATTTTGAGATATGTCTTTGCCAGTTGCTAAAAGGTAAGTTGTTAAACTATAACCGGAATTGTCCGGAATAGAAATAATATTTTTTGGGGGGGGCACATTCGTTTTAATCACCAATATTCTACCTAATAATGGACTAGGCACTTTTGGAGATCCAGGTCAAAGGGTGGGCTGACAGCTAGCAACAGGATCTAAGAATAAGAGTCTGATGGATTTTGGTGGTACCAGAAGCCAGTATAAAGGGCAGGTGGGGTAAATACCAGTGTGATCAAAGGAATGACAAATAACAATATTAGCTTATAGGACAGAAGGACAGAAATCAGCCAACTGATTTAATCTACCATGTTTGGTTTGTGTATAGCATTCATGCCATACTATTTGTCCTTGAAATGCAAAGCCTAACCATGGCTTACAAATGAAACTTTATTTTCATTATGAATATAGCATAGCCCAGGGGACATCTTCACCCATGGATATAAAAAATTAGGAAAGGTCCCCCGAAAGGAACTAGTTGTTGTATATCAGTGAGTTGCCACGTATAGGAAACAACCTCCTGCCATTATAATATCACCGAGCAGGTGCATTATCCAACATCACTTGTTTGGGTAAACAACCATGTAACCTTTCATGGCTTTGCCTGGAACACCTGTGTGACTAGCGCATCTCTCACTTACATTTTTGGCCAGCAAACAAGATGACTATTTATAGTGCTTGTGTTTAAAAAAAAAAAAAAAAGTACTTACCATGACAACCACAGTGTCCATGAGCTGCCTAAGAGACAAAAGCTTTGTTTTGTAGTGGGGGGAAAATGCCACAATGTGTTGCCAACTCCTGCTGTTGGAACAATTTGTTTTCTAGTTTCTAAGCATCCCTCTCCCCTTCGAATTGATACTTAATGGCACATTTTTTATCTATTATTTATAAGTCTTTGTTTTGATATTATATCTTTTAAAAGGTGTAGAGGAAGCAAGCATACACTTGGGAAGCAAAATTGCCCAGGTATGGTGCACCTTTCCCAGTTACAAGCATTTCTTTTGTCATAAATACACAAGATTTGAAAACATCTGAGTGTGAAAAACTTTGTTCTGGTGAACATGTGTCTTTAACATTTTATATACAATTCAGTCCCCACAGCCTCAAACATTCTACATCTACTTTGTCATGATTAAAAAACTGGACTTGGCAACATTATCAATCAGAATTAAGAAACAAGACCCCAAGTCATCCTGGCAGCTTGGTGTACAAAGGGTGATGTAGTGGTTTGAATGTTTTCCATGAGGACTCCAGGAAACTAGATTTTCATCCCATTTCTCGAGAACCTCCTCTGTCCACCACGTCCTGTGCATCCTCTCCCAAACCCACCATCTTCTTGGGTGCGGCACACACCGCGAGAGGACTCTCAGCACCGGCAAATATGACCTAACATTGGGCCCAGCATTGCGACATTGTCGGGTGCGCTTTTGCCTCCTGGCTCTATCCGTGGCCCACCATGTTTGCAGCGTGGCGAGCGCAACCGCAAGCACTGTCATAAGCGGGGCAAGGGCCCCAGCAATGTTCGTCAGCAGCTCTTTCTCCATACCCAAAGCAGCAGAAAGCAAACGGAAAGGCAGGCAGGAAAAAACCCTAACTCTCTCCACAGCGGCACCAAAAGAAGGTGGGGCAGGGCCCGAGGGGGGGAATAGCATCGTGGGAGGACCTTGGTGGCCGCATGTGCGTAATGATGTGTGTACTGCTGCGCCGCGCCGTTTTTAAAAATCAAAATACAGCCAATCACAGCCGAAGAGGGCGGGGAAAGGATAGTAAGGGGAGTGACCCTGAGAATATGGTGTGAATGCAATAACACGCGCTAAACTGCCTCACTCTGGAGCCATGTGGAAGCTCTTAATTTAGTATCTGTGTTCGCGGGGATAAAGAAAAACGCCACCTGGATTGTCGCTGTGCGATTTCCTCGCCGTGTGTGGAAAGGGCCTAGGATTCAAATCTCCCTTTGGCCATGGAAACCTACTGGGTGAACTTGGACAAGTCACACTTTCTCAGTCTCAGGGGAAGACAATTGCAAACTCGTTCTGAACAAATCTTACTGACAGTCAGAGCTGTCCGGCAGTGGAATCTGCTGCCTCAATGGAGTGTGGTAGAGTGTCCTTCTTTGGAAGTTTTTAAGCAGAGGCTGGATGGCTGTCTGTTGGGAATGCTTTGATGGGTGTTCCTGCATTGCAGGGGGTTGGACTTGATGAGCCCAGTGGTCACTTCCAACTCTATGATTCTAAGAAAACCTGTAGGCTTTGCCAGTGTGATGTACTAGAGTGAGTGCTGGACTAGGGGTCTGAGAGACCAGAGTTTGAATCCTGGCTCAGCCATGGGAACCCATTTGGTGACCTTGGGCAAATCATATTTTCATAGTCTTAGCCAAGAGGAAACAATGGCAAAACTTGGAATAAATCTTGCCAAGAAAACTATACATTAGGGTTGCAATAATAACAACAACGTGTTCAGTTATGGAAGACTGTGAACTATTATATGGCGAATATAGACTGAAAAAGTGCATGTGTTGTTGTTTTTGTGAAAAACTGGGGCCAGAAAAATTTATGCCAGTCTCCTGTAAATTATCCAATGATGGCCGTAGATCTCAATGTACCTTCTATTTCTACTTTGTCTACAAAGGTATCTGCCCCAGTGGGGATGTCCACCACCAAGTCTCTTCAGCAATTTGATTCCCTGAAGGGCACAATCACATTATGTGTGTATGTGTGTATCTGTGTGCATGTGGTGCGGGGGGAGGGGAGGAACTCATGTTTTCCATGAACTCGCTTTCTGTCCTCTTAGAATATGTGGAGGGAAGTAAGCCATACCCCTATCAGGAGGTGGTTGTACCAAAAAGTGTAATTGCATCTTAATTAAGGCAGCAGTGCTTCAAAATATCAGACAGATCCCAGCTGTGTTGCACTGGCTGAATGCTGCCAAGAGATCTGCATTCTATCCCCAGTAAGAACGGAATTGCTGTTATCTCTCACAACAGAGTTCTGTTATTGCCATGGGTCTAGCTGTGCTGGAAAAGAGAAGCTCCCCAGGATCTGGGATGGATTAGTCTGGACAGCATCCAGGGTGATGCCAGACTTCCTTGTCGGCTGCAACAGAGCCCCTCATTGTGCTGAGATTGCATATTTAAGCCATGATTTGCAATATTATTATTACTGAGATGGGGGATTAAAAAAAAAAAATCTAAGGAGAAAGAGCAATGGAAAAGGAAAAGAATGTTAAGGATAGGGCAAGAGTAACATTAACATGAAAGTATTTTTATGGACATCTGTTTTCTTTCTATGTGGACATTTTTGTGTGTACTTTACCCACTTTATTCTCCAAAAATATTTCCCTATGTGTAGGTTCCTCTTCCTACACATAGGTTTCAGGACAAATATGGGTAAAATATTTGAGCAAAATATAGAGGCCAAGGTATAATTCTCCAATATTTGCCTAGATGGCTTCTAGTTCATGTAGGGATTGGTTGAATTCGGGCAACCAAATGTTTGCCCAGCATATCCTGAAATTCTGACTGTTTCATTCTTCATGGTCTCTGTGACTCACACAAATGGATCATCTGCACCTGCGCAATGTGTGGTTTGGAATCTTATAGAGCCTGATGACAAGCATTTCAGTAGGAACCCCATCCACATCTCCAAAGGCTATAAAGCCACCTTCCTACCAAAGCCCTTAGTCCCTTTTCATTCACTGTGGCATCAGTGCCATTAGGATCCTTTTCCTATGTGTCTTTCATGGTCTTTGTACTTACCTTGTCTTGTCTTATGGTTTACGGCTCATTTTTTTTGCATTGTGGCTTGGTAATTTTATGGGATTGGACTGGCTAAGATATCTGCTTTTGGTTGATAGATGAACAGCTAAGATCTCTCCATTGTATGGCCTCAGCAGCGGTCTTTAAAGCTGCTCTTCTTGGGGAGGCAAGATCTCAGATAAGGATGGACACTCCAAGTGCCTTCTCTGTTTGGGCACAACATCTTGCTCTCATTGCCAACTCTTCACTTCACAAATAGAGCAGGCAGACTCAAGGCCCTGTTCTGGGAGAAGGTAGTTAGTGCCTCTGACATGGCCACTTAGAAGACACTATTACATACTGCTTTGGTAACTTTTGCTCAACTAAGCAGCAGATGGCACCAAGAGTGATGTCAGTGCCATTTGCTTCATCGTTGGCTATGAGGCTGGCTTCTCAGTCATCAAGAGAAGAGGAAACTCAAGGAAACCATCCACCTTCAGCCCTGACATCTTTGCCTGCCATGGTATCGCCTCAACACCCCTCAACAAGGCAGCTACAGGTGGAACAGGAAGACTGAAGGGCGGTCGTGTTGAGACCTAGAGATGAACACCTCCAACAGGCCGAAGGTTCTTCAGAACCTAACCAGGGTGTATTGAGAGAGAAGATGGGTTCCTCTTACTCCAGGAATATCTATCTCACGTGCTTCAACCAAGAAGTGCAAGAAGAAGAGCTTGAGGGATCTTCCCTCATGTTATTCTTCACAGGATTGTCAACAACAACACTCTCTACCAATTCAGGAGATCACAGAACCGACAGAACTTCACCCTTTCTCCCAGAAGACTCCGGTGCCACTAATACAGGCACCTTCCCCTTCAGCATCTCAGGGTATTGTTCATTTAGCAGGACTACTTGACGCCTGAGTGGCCTCTGACAGCAAAATTGTTGACTCATCAGCAGGGCGAATCAGGTGATCTTCAGGAGATCAGTCTGAATCTTGGGTTCAGCAACAATTGGAACAGCAATCTACTGCTACAGAACCCCAATCAGGGGCTCAACTATCACCTTCTCCTCGTCACCATTGGCACTGTACATCATTGTCTTCCTTCTCCTCATGATCCAGGTTGAAGAGTCAAAGGTTCCATTCTCACTCATGCTACTAAAGCTGAGGGCAAGTGTACATTGAGACCATGTCTCCCAACATAGAGATAAAGACCAGTCCTATACATGTCCCAGGGTTTCCCTATATGATACCACTCAGTACTCAGTATTCAGAGAAAGTGAGAGGCACATCAGGGACAAGACAGGGCAGCACTGTCAAAAGATGCATCAGCCCATGCTCTCACATCCAACTGGTAATTTTGGGAAAATGTAGGAGGTTGTGCCTGAGTCATGGCTTGAGAAAGGTCCTGCAGGGGAACTTGGAAAGCCAAGGAGGCTGCTGCAGCCCTAGTGAAGTGGTTTCTTGTATGTCTTTCCAGAGGAAGCTCAGCAAGTTGATCAGATCATTTGATAGTCTTCACAACCCATCTCTTGAACATCTATGGGGAGACCTGATGACCCTTTTTATTCCCTATGAAGCAGACAAAGAAATGTGGAGTCTTTCCAAAATCCTTCATCCTGGAGACATAGAATACCACTGCTCTATAGGTGGTCTAGGTAATGTAGAGATCACTCTAAGTATCATGTCAGATTAGGAAAAAGGTCAGTGGGGGGGGGAAGGTTGGGGACAATGTCTTGTGAGATATGGAATTCTGATATTACTTTTGGAAGGATTGAGATATCCAGTCTCAATACTACATTGTCTCTGTGTCATGTCAAATACGGTGAATCAATTTGTAGGGTACATAACTCCTTTGCTTTACAGGCTGATGTAATAGCCACAAGAAGAGCAAATTTAAGGGAGAGGTACTCCAAGGTTATGGAGGCTGAGTGGCGACTTCATGAGCTGAACTAGGACCACAGAGAGGCTCCAGGAGAGTGCTGGGGGTGGCCAACATGGATATAGGTTTTGCAATCCTAGCAAAAACTTTTTATTCCTGGTAAGGTGAAGACAGAATGAGAAGGACATTGAGGACCAATGTAAGCTGAAATTGCTGCAAGATACACTCTCAAGGAAGAGAAATGAAATCCTTTATCTAACAGGGATAAAATAAAGGAGAAGATGTGAAACAGCAAAATGTTCTTTGGGTTAAAGCTCTGAGCAGTGATGTATGCACTGAAGTTCAAGCACTTTCATTTCTCAGTGTAAGGTTTCCACGCTCCTGCTGATACATTGCAGATCCTTTGAATGGTCAACAAAGGTCTGTTCTCCATGGTGGGAGCTTCAGTTTGTGGAGATCTAGGTGGAGGTTGGATCCATTGCCCTTTGAGATCAGATAGGTCCATAAGGGAAGTATATAAGAGTCATAGGGAACTGCAGTAGCAAGAGGCAGCCATACCTGTCTGGACCATTGTAGAGTACAGTTGGCATGGTTGCTCCTGATTTTTGAGATGATCCTGTGTACAGGGAACAGAGGAAACAGACAGAGGAACTGTCCATATTTGATTAATGGGAAAGCATCTCCCTCTAATCCATCCTATACCTCCTCTGCTGCAGGAGCAGGGCAATTGGGAGTTGTGCTGAGAGATGAAGAGATCCATTTGTGTCCAACATATGTTGAACAGAGTATCTTGGTTGGTTGGATGCTCATGGGCATCCAAACTCTGCTCAGATAATCTGCCGGGACATAATGTACACCCATAACATGTATAGCAAAGAGATGGACGGTGTGATGGAGACCTCAGTGCCACAGTGGTAGGACAATGGAGGCAGAGTGTATGACTGTGTGCCTCCCTTATACCACATCACAGTGGTATTGTCTGTGGCCACCTGAACTATGTGGTTTTAGAGGTGAGATAGAAATGCTCTGCCTACTATGGATACACAAAGTAGCCCCAAGGCATTAATGTGGAGGTGTCTGTCTCTAGCAGACCACAGACCACTTGGTACATATGACAATGACTCCTTCAACCACCCAGGGAGGCATTCAAGTGACAGCAACTGTAGGTTGTGGGATCACAAAGGGTATGCTCTATGTCAGGGTGGGTA
This sequence comes from Ctenosaura bakeri, assembly GCA_948474755.1. Lineage (NCBI taxonomy): Eukaryota > Metazoa > Chordata > Lepidosauria > Squamata > Iguanidae > Ctenosaura > Ctenosaura bakeri. Next base: position 214,855 of record CAOLHI010000919.1, on the reverse strand, counting down.
CATGAGCCCACCAGCAGAGGCTGCACAAGATGTAGTATGGTAACTTGAGCTGGGCTTTAATATCTAAAGTGTACATGTCCACTAGACAGAGGAACCACAGGTGTAGTAGTCTCATATGGAGTCTTGCGAATGGGAGTACTGATATTGGTGAGGCCATATGACTTATTACAGTTATGATGGAACCCACTGTGAGAGTGCAGCAGTGGGAGATGTCTATTGCCATGGCACAAATGCATGATGCTATTTCTGCTGGCAGGGTGGCCCAATCTTTTATTGAGGACAGATAAGCAGCTATGAATTGATGTCCTGTGTTGGAGTTAAATGGGATTTTTCTCTGTGGATGGAGAGTCCAAGATGGAAGAGGAGATGAAGGACTGCATAGATGGTGGTCAGTAGGTAGTCCCTGGAGCTGGAGCCCAGTAGCCAGTTGTTGATATATTGGAAGACTTGAATGTGTTGTTGATGAAGACCTGCTATGACCACAGCCATCAAATGGAAGGACTCTAAATTGAAAGCAGTCTTAATATATTGTGAACCAGAGAAATTTGTAGTAGTTGGGATGAATACTGATATGGAGGTAAGCATTTTTGGGACTGACAGTTGCAAACTAGTCCCCCTTCCAGAGGAGAAGAAGGATACTGGTGGACATGACCATTCAAAATTCATTAGTTTACTTACCTCAGATCAACGATCAGTCTTGTGTCTCCATTCCTTCTGGAGATGGTGAAATGCCTGAAGAAGATCCCATATTCCTTTCCAAGGGATGGATCCTCCTCGCGGCCACCTTGGAAAAGAGAGTGTTGACGTCCCTCCAGGATCATGGTTGATGAAGCAGTAGTTTTGAATAAGTGTGGAGGAAAAGAGTAGGACTCTATCTCTTGCTTGACATTATCTAAGACTGACCAATCTGTGGTGATGTGTTCCCATCCAAGGAGACAGGAAGAGAGGCAATTGATGAACTGAAGATTTAAGTGCAGTGTTGTTGATAGGCATCTAATATTAACCATTCAAAATATCAATCAAAGTCCATGCTGGTCTTCAGAGCTTCAGTGTTTATAGTACCATGTCAAGAGGATGATGATGAAGTTTGCTTTGTTAATGTTGTAGGTGGATTTTGGGAGCCCCTGCAGGGTTCTTTCAGTCTCTGACAGAAGGATTTGGTTCATGACCAATACTATTTTGATTCTGATTGTGGAATAACTCTGATCTTCTTGGCAGTATTGGCTATCCTTTGATCAGAGACCAACTTGCTAGCCATTTTAGCGCTGAATAGATCAAGGCCACCAAAGGCCTTCCACATGCAGACATGTCCCCTGTCTGTGGGTTGTACCCTCAGGGGTACTATACCTGTGAGTGCTCTGGAGGCACACTCTCTTGCATGCTTGGTAGAGGTGACCTGATTCCTTGAGACACTTCCTGAAAGAACATCCTAGCTACATTATTCTTGTTCTTGGGCAGGTAGTCCATCAAGGTCACTACCTCGTCCCATAAAAACATTTTGACCAACCATAAAAGGCCTGGTAATTAATCACCCTTAGTGTGAAGACAGCTACAGCATATGCCTTTTCCCCCCATTCCATGAAACCATTTGCTTTCCTGATCAGGTGGTACTGATGTGGTCCTTTTTTTCTAAAAAGGAGACCACTATGAAGCACTTTGCTCCTGAATGTCTAATCCTCCTGGATTCTACAGAGGTTCTCCATTTGTTTGGAGGCAATCTGGAGTAAGAATGACTTTTTCCAGAAAGATTTTACCAATGACATTAAGGAATGGAGAAAGGGTAGCACCACAAGTGAGTTTGGCATAGATTGAACAAAAGAAAAAATAATAGGATTGTTGGATTGAGGTTCACTTGTAAGCAATCTGAAGATATCTGACTACTCTAATGAGTAACTCAGAATTAGCTTTGTAGTTCCCACAAGGGAGGACAGGTTGGGGTCTTCTAAAATGGTCTCTGATGAGGAGGAAAAAATTTGGATAGGGGTTTGATCTAGATGATTCTGAGGCAGAGTCAGATTCCTCCTCCAACAACATGTGTTGATGAAACAGTCAGTCTGATGCTGGAGGTGGAAGAATGAACAGGACTGAGCTCACTGCAGTTGGTACCAAGAACAAGGGAGAGATCAGCGCAGTAACTGGGACTGGTGTGAATGTTGAGGTAATTGAAAACATTGAGGGTATTGATGTGGTCACCTGAGTTCTCAATATCAGTATTGTCAATGATATCATGGCATGATGCCTATTGATTTCTCTCCTCGATGGGCCTGGGGGTGGTGGCAGTGGCATGTGGATTGATAATATGATAATTCTGCTTGGTATCTCTGAGATTGCAAGCTGAAACATGACTTGTACCCTCTTGGAGATGTTATTCTAGAAGGGCTGCAAGATTGATGGTTTAGTGCAGATGCTGATTAACCACAGTCTGGTGTGTGTGTAATAATAACAACTTCCACAGTTGTAGTAGTGAGCAGGGGACCTAGAATCCATGGTGTGGGATCTTCAGTTCTGATAGCAATAAAAACTGTGGTGAAAATAAGGCTCCTCTTGAGATTGAGAGTAGTAATGACTCTGGGAGACCCATCAGATTTGTCTTGATGGTACCAATCAGTGCCTCTCTGAATCTGGTTGTGATATCAAGGTTCATGGTTAGAACATTCATCTGTGTCCTGATGTCTCTGCAGTGATCCAGGCAGACCAATAGGGGTACATCTCCTTGGAGACAATGACTACTTTATAGATCCAGGAGGGTGGAGCACCTCTTTTACATCAGGGGATAATGAATCATCAGGACAATTCAGGGTCAAAGAGAGGAAATGATGGAATTGACTGAACCATGCAGGATTGAGGGCCTGATATCATTGGTTGTTTCTGTTACTCCTTCTTCCTTCGAGGCTCATCTTGCTCACTGATAGTGTCTGAGACTGAGGTGTGAACACCAGTCCTGGAATATTGGGTCAGTTATTACAGGTCTCAGTACTGATGAAGAGGTGTACCAACAGGGGCAGCAGATGGTACCATACACAGATCCCCTGGTGTGGAGGCTACGGGGATGTTGAGAATACCAAGGTACTTATAGATGGACAATCCTGACACTGATGCCAAGGGCTGAACCAAATGTACTGTGTGTTCTCAGGGCAGAGAATGAAAATGGGCCATTCTATTATGCCTAGTTTGAGGGTGAAATTAAGATAAATTTAGCAGTAAACAAAGTTCGCTTGGTCTATGTTTCCACTAACAATCAGAAGAATTCAAGGGCACTGTTTAGTTTTCCTACCCAACTGCCTAGATAAACAGTACTCAGACAGTCTAAAGGAGTTAGGCACACATGAAGGCTTGCTGAAGTCACACTCTGTGTTTAAAGAAGCTGATCCACCAACTTGGGCCTACCTTCATTTGTTTTTCTCTTAGCAAGGTTTGCTAAACTGCATTGATTCTCTATCAGATTCAGCTAAAGAATAGTTCTATATTTAGGAAAAAGATATGAAGATTTAACATCTTGGATTTACTGCCTGAACATTAATTATTATTAAGAAGACAATGGGCCAGGTTAGATATAAGGAAATGAATGTTACACCCACAATGGCTCTTCTTTCATATACCAACTTCCTAAATGGTTATTTTGCTGGTTAAGTAGTTATTTTAAATCTCAGCTTTATTTCACTTCAAAAACATGAAACTGTGATTTAATCTTAGCCTCCAGGCCATGACATAAATCCTGGTTTCAAGAGAAAATTTCCATTTACACTTGGGACACTTCTTCAATGAAGACTGTGAGATCATAGGCCTCTGTGGCCATGCAAACAATCAGGCCAAATATCTCTTCTGTTCAAGCCAACGAAAGTCTACCCAGAACATCAGATACTAAACATCTGGAATAACTTCCTGATGGTCAGAGCCATTTGACAGTGGAATATGCTGCCTTGGAGTGTGGTGGCGTCACCTTCTTTGGAGGTTTTTAAAGAGAAGCTAGGTGGCCATTTGCTGGGAGTGTTTTGAGTGTGTGCTCCTGCATGGCAGAAGATAGGACTTGATGGTTGTTGTGGTCTCTTTTGTTGGGAGTGGCAACCTTTGCATGCTTAATTAACTGGCTAGTTACTTTGCATATGTATTGTAGGCATAGAGAGGACTGCCTAGAGTAAACTTCCTGCTGTTTGGTCAACACCCACTTCCCCTTGCATGTTCTCTTCCTCTTCCCCTTTTTTGTTCTTCTGCTTCCTGCAAGCATGTGCTCTCCAATTCTCTGGCAAGCATGCTTTCCTGTAAGCATGTGAGTGCTTAATTTCATCTTACTTTCTTCAAGAATTGAACCTGTGTAGACTATGCACAAGATTTTGTGAGTAAACTTTTCATACTTTTTACCAAACTGTATTTATTTTGAGCTAGGTTAAGTGTACCTCGGGTGGAGATGATAAAGTAGGACGAGTAATTTGTTCAACTTCTGTCTGTGAATTACAGAATACTTTGCTGATTTGGAGACTTATTACTAAAAATCTCTCAATTCCCCAACATCTTCCAACTCTATGATTCTCTAAATAAAATAAGAGTAAAGAGTAAAAGCAGAAAATAAGTCTCTAGCTGCACTATAGTGCTACCACTGTGGTGGAAAAAGCAGAACTGGGGAAACGGAGACTGAATCTGTGTATTCAGGAGGGAGGGCAGAGCTACTGCCAAAAGTCTCAGCTATCTAAAAGGTTCTGAAGGATGTCTCTGTGCATCTCTCATATATGTGAGGCACAGAGACCATGAAGAAGAAACAAGTCCTCCTCTATGACTGATTCAAAATGATCTTGACATAAGTTTCAGAGTTTCCTATGTTAAGAAACAACTCCATCTATAATGAAAATGATTGAATAAGGCTGATGGTTAGAGTACAACTCGTCCACTGACAAGGAACTTTTGACTATTTGGGTTAAGTAATTCTCTCCCGCCTCCCACCTGAAGTGATGCAGTCCCAAAGGCCTCCACCGCATGCTTTCTCCGACTTTGCAGCTTGGCTCCCACTTGGCTATCCTTCCCATGACGCACTATTGAGTCTTGAACTGCTCTTCTAACACGACAGAGCACGTTGCGTCTCTAACACCAGCTGCTGCCAGACACAAATATGTTCCAAACAGATCGACTCCCCACTCCTCCTCCACCATTACTGCTCAGATACATTTCTGGCCTGTTCAGCTTGGGCATTATTTTTGAATAATTAACCCAGCTTCAGATCCCTTTCACTGATGACAGGAGACATTTTTCAAGACTGCTGGCAGTATTCCGCTTGCCATCTTGCAGTGGGCGATTATTATTTTTGAAATGTACTGGATGAACAAGAGTTCTTTTTTTTTTATGAACAAAAACAGAGAGGCAAGCACAAGAGTCATAAACATAATTTGCAATGTATGTTTTTTGGCCATTAGGTGGCCATCTGGGCTGCTCAGTTTTATGGCCAACAATTATCTGACCAAAGTGCTGTACAGACTCATTTATTAAAACAGGTTATTTTTTTTAATGCACAGTTTACATCTTGACCTTTTAAAAACAACTGGCTAAAAGGAATAACAGTCCCTGGCATACACTGACACATTTGATTTAAAATAGTATCCAGTAGAATCAATCATGTGGTAGATTCTTATGTGTTATTTCTTTGCTTTGATTCTCCCCATAGCATATCAAACCTAAAACACAGTTTATGAGTGTTATGCATAAATTAAATACAGTCAGCCTTCCATATTTGGGGGTTTAATTTTCATGGATTCGATTATTGGTGGGCTTCTTCAATTGTTGCCCCCCTCAACACTTCCTTTCTGAGGGAACTTTCCATCTTGGTGGCTCTGATCAGGCCATGCAGCCTCTGCTTCTGGTCCTTCTCTTCCAGCAGCTGCTGCCTGGCCAGTTTTGGACAGATCACAGCCACATGTCTCAGCACCACAAACCCTTTCCCAATGGCCGCTACACAACCAAGGAAGGAGGTGGGTGAAAGTGAAGAAGTACAGGGCAACTGTGCCAATCTCTCCCTCTCCTTTCCCTGGCCCAGTTTGGACCCTGAGTGCCCTCTCTCCCCACCATGCCTCTGCCCTCTTCCCCGATATACAAACATATTTTGATATTTGCAGTTTTTCCACTTTTGCAGGGGTCCTGTGCCTCTAGCCCTAGCAAATGCGGAGGGTCAACTGTAATCAATTCCACAGCAAGCAAGGGCTTAGGCCATTTCCGCAAGAGAGGGGAGGAGCGGTTCACTGTATGTCAAGGACGATGTTTTTATACTCTGATTCAGAAACTGAATTCAGAAATTCAGAAACTGTGCTGTTTGCACCCCCCACCATTTACACCGTACTACTGTGGAGAACAGCAGTTGCTGCATCCACAACACCACATCCCTGGCCACTCCCACTCCCCTCCCTCACCCCACCCTGCCATTGCTGTTTGGTCTGTTTTTTTAAAACACACACACACACATTTTAACACATTTCTGTGTTGCTACGTTTGTGCATAGGAATGTATGTTCATTGATACATGGAAAAAACACACCTTAACAGATCCACTCTCTTCCCACTGTCCGTTTAACACAGGAAGACAATAATGATGGCAGCCTGTCCTTTGATGGGTGGAGAGATAGGGACGGAAATGATGGAAGGGACAGCCTGAGAACGCCCATGACCGGCCACTTCTGCAATATGAATCGATGCTACATTTCTGCATGTAGGCAAAAAAAGAAGCAGAACCTGTTTGGGAGATTTACATTGGAGTTTTCCTGGTTTTCACATACAGCGGTTTTGCATTGCAGTGAACTGCAGTGAACCATTCTAGGAGTTGAAAATGTGCCGAACCACGAGGAAAACTATGGTGCTAAAATAGTACAACGTGCAAAGCAGAGGGTAAGAATTTGACACGGCTACAATGCATCAACCTTGTGCAGAAATGGCCTTATACTTGCCTTGAGTTCTGTTAGTAGTCAGTTGTGCTCCATCTTCCTGTTTCCTTTCCAAATATCTTTTTGAGTCTCCATTTGCTCTTGTGTCTCTTCAGCATAACCTGCAAGGGCTTGAAAGTAGGTGGGAGATGCAGGTCAGGGAATGGAGGTGATGTCACTTCATAGACAATAACTGCATACAAAGGCATAAATAACTGCATACAAAGGCATAAATGAAAACTAGAGATTACTGTACGAGGCGGTATTCCTTTTTACACCAAGAATGTTACAGAGCAGGGCCCTGGAGTGCAATTACCTGACAAGCCACATAGATGAGACCATACTTTTGAACGACGGATTAATTAACAATGGCAATGCATAAATAGCTAGTGTCATCTATCATTTTTGGGGCAAATTACTTCAGCCCATTTGTATAACTACACCCACAAGTTAGTATCCCAAAATCAATGTTCTGATGATTTAAAAGCAATATATTTGAAGAAACATTGCTTTGAGTTTCCAGGGGACAGAGAACTAGGGATTATGCTGTCTTTATAACAGTTGGCTCATTCTAAAGGTATAGGCTGAACTGTGTTTAACAATCTTTAGGAGGAAAAAGCATCCAGCAGGCCAGACTGGCCATAAAGCACTTGATACTGTAAACCACTTCCCCAGCCATTTCTCAAATGTGCTTCTATTTAGCTCCACTTTTTGCATGCTGAGGACTGGTTTCAATCCACTCAAGATTCTGCACCAAAATTGGATTAAAGGTATAGGGCAAATATAAAGAAAAGCCAGGCAATAAGAATACTAAATAAATAGAAGACTTTTGTTGTCCTCTGTGGCAAGGCTGTATAAACACCTAAAATGGGAGCTACCTTATCAGAGCTAAGAAAACACAACATCAGGGGAACAGACAGTCTTGAACTTCCAGTATGGAACTGAGTATGTTTGCTTGCTTGTTTCATTTATATCTCATCTTTTTCTCACTATGGGGGCCAAGGCAGCTTACCATTGTGTTCTACTTTAATCAGAACTCAACTGGAGTAATGTGTTCAGTTCTAGGTACCACAGTTGAAGAACATTTATAGACTGGAATGTGTCCAGATAATGGTCACCAAGATGGTAAAAGATCTGGAAACCAAGCCCTGTAAGGATAACTTAGGGAGCTGGATATGTTTAGCTTGCAGAAGAGAAGACTGTGAGGTGACATGGTAGCCATCTCTAAGAACCTTGAAGAGTCATCATGTAGAAGATGGAAAAAGTTTGTTTTCTGCTTCTCCACAGACTAGAACACGAACCAATGGATTCAAATTGCAAGGAAAGAGATTCTACTTAATCATTAGGAAGAATTTTCTGATGGTAAGAGCTGTTCAAGAGTGTAATGGACTCCTTTGAAAGATGGTAGACTCTCCTTCATTGGAGGTCTTTAAACAGAAACCGGCGTGCTTTAGTTGTGACTCTTATAGGACAGAAGGTTAGACTAGATGGCCCTTGCAGTCTCTTGCAACTCTGATTCTACAATCTATGAACTCTATGGTCATGACACAGATGGGGTAATCATACACTTTCTCATTTCTGTGACTGTCCATCCGGCCCCCAGACATTTCTTGTGCAACTTTGTTGTTCCTTCCTCCACAGCTATCAAATCCAATCCCATCGTCAGTGATCAGCACTGCTAGTTTTATGCTGCTACTGGTATCAATGCCAACTGAGGATGAGGCAAAGGGCAAGTAGATTAAAGCTTCCTCCAGCTACCTAAAAGAAGTTGGCATTATTGGTTCCATACTGCTGAGGGCACTGTGGAATCAGTGATTTCCCTGAATTACTGTGAGAGGGGAAGAACTTTCCCCCAACACCAACAACTGTTAGTTGTCTGCACAATGCAAAACTTGTGCACTTTAGATTACAGGTGAAGGAATCACCCAAGAGAAAGTTCCTTCATTCCCCAATCTATCCCAGCAAGTCTCTAGATAGGAAAATTAGCACGGCACGTATATTAAAAACAAGTGAGAACGCTTCTCCTCTGACAGCTTAACACCTCCAAAATTTCATAGATGAAAACCAGGACATATGTGGCCAAGCAACAACAGAGTGTGATCAAGATTGCAAAAGCTACTTATGAAGAAGAACACATAAGCTAGGAGAGGCTACAACCATTTTCTTTTGTGTGAGCATAAATGGAAGAGAAAGATTCTGCTCCCTCCTCTCCTCTCTCCCTACTGAGTTTACTGAGTGCAAATTATTGTGAACAAGTGTGGTATAGTGATTTGAGCATTGGACTGCAACCCTGAAGATCAAAGTTTGATTCCCTGCTCGGTCATTGAAAACCACTGGTTGACTTTGGGTGCATCACACACTCTCAGCCCCAGAAAACTCTGTGGTAGGTTTGCATTAGGGTCACCCTAAGTTGGAAGCAACTTGAAAGCACACAACAAGAAGAAATTACTTTTGTACTTTGAGCTCAGATTGTAGCAATCAAAATAAAGTGAAGACAAAGGAAGAAAGTGGGAGGAGGAGAGAGAAACAGCAGAAGAGGGATGACAGAGGATAATTGAGTCTGTTCCTGCCAAATCAGGACAATTGGAAGGTATGAGGCTGTTTTTTCTTCATTATTAACTGTTCTCAAGTTGACTTTCACTCACAGTGGGCCTATGAATGAGAGACTTCTAAGTCACCCTATTATCAACATGTTTTGCAGGCTCTGAGCTGTGCTGTCCTTGATTGAGTCTCTGCACCTGTAATGTGGTCTTCCTATTTTCCTATTGCCTTCTACCTTGCAAAGCATGATTGTCTTTTCTGATGACTCATGTGTTCTCAGTATATATCCAAAGTATGACTCTCGTCTTAGTCATCATGGCTTCCAGGGAGAGTTACAGGGAGAATTTCCTCTAGATCCATTTATTTGTCTTTTTGGCAGTCCATAGTATCCACAGAATTCTCTTCTACCACCACATTTCAAGTGAATTGATTCTCTTCGTCTCAGTGCTTTCCACTGTCCAGCTCTCACAAACATACAAGGAAAACAGAAATATGATGGCATGGACAATCCCATCTTTGGTTTTCTAAGGCCCTTTCCACACGCGGCGAGGGAAACACTCCCTGCTGCTACTCACCGGCTTTTTGGTGGGTCCAGGCGAGTCTGTCGGGACGAGGAGCAGTGCGAACTCATCGCTCCGCACTGCTCTGGCGTCCAAAATGGTGGCTTCCAGTTGGGGGAGGCTCTCCACCAACCCGAGAAGCTTGCCAGCCAAAATCCCGCCCTCGGCAGATCTGTAGGCACACACTAGTGCGTGCCTGCAAATCTGCACCGGAGCTCAGGGACGGAGCGACACGGGTTTGCGCGCTCCGTACTTTTTAAAAACCTCTTAAAAGAGGTTCTTAAAAGAGGTTTTTAAAAAGCACACTGCGCAACTAGTTCCGGTCGCTCCGGAGTGGACTGAGGTGAGGAACTATGAAAAGTAGTCCACTCCAGTCCACTCCACAGTGCAGAAGACCTCTGTTGGAGGTCGCTCTGCACTGTTTTAATAGGTCCGTGCGGAAAGGGCCAAAGACTACAGCATTTTTTAAAGATCCTTCATAGCGGCCCTTCCAAGTCCTAGTCTTCTTCTGATTTCTTGCCTGCAGTCTCCATTTTGATTAATGACCGAGACTGGGGAAATATTTTATTATTTAAACATCTTAATCATCTACTTTAAAGATATATCAATCATCTGTGGTCATTTTTTTTGTTTTTGTTTTCTTAATGATCAACTATAAATGTGCCTTTGTACTTTCTTCCATGACTTTCTTCAATAGTCATTCCAAGTCTCCAGTTTCCATACCTCCTTCCTCTGAATCCAGCTTGATGTGTGATATGTTCAGCATAAACATTAAACAGATAGGCTGATTAAAATGCAATCCTGCCTGATTCCCTTGCCAATTGGAACCATTTTGTTTCCCTATATTATGTTCTGACAGTGGCCTCTTGTCCTGAGCACAGGTTACACATAAGGACAATCAAATGTTCTAGCATAGCCATTTCTTTAGGTGCAATCCATAGTTTCATGATCTACACAATCTTGCTTGCTATATTCTATAATGCACTCACTGATTTTCTTCTGAAATTATTGATACATTTCATTATCCAACATATGTTTGTAATAGGATCCCTAGAGTCTCTTCCTCCTCTGAACCCAGCTTGGACATCTGTCATTTCTTGCTCCATATATGGTAAAAGATTTTGTTGCACAATTTTGAGCATCACTTTGCTTGCATGGGAGATTAATGCAATGCTCTGGTCAGTACTACATTACATTACTAGTACAATACAGTTGTGCTCAGGGTTCTGATGCTACTTCTGTCCTCTTTTATTTTTGCTTCTTGTTCGTCTTTAAACGGGTGAAGACTTTTATCTTTTATCCAATGAAACTTTTCTTTCTTTCTAGCTGCAGATATCACTTTTTTGAATTTCTCCCTTACAATGTTCCTGGCTTTGGTCCATAGTTCTTCTGGCTCCTGGTCAATTAGGCCTAACAGTGGAAATCTGTTTTTTATATTATCTTTAATGTGACAGGGATATTCTTCCAGTTATATTTTAGCACAGTGATTGATTTAATGCTCTTCTTTAGCTTTGATTTTTTTATATTAGCAGTTCATGGTCTGTGCCACAATCTGCTCTTGGTCTTGTTTTGCAGAGAGGGTGGAGCTTCTCCATTTTCTGCTTCCAATTATGTAGTGTATTTGATGTCTATATTAGTCATCAAGTTTTGTCCATGTATACAGTCATCTGACTGCTGGAAGAATGTATTTGCAAAGAACAAATTGTTGGATTTACAAAATTCAATCAGTTGTTCACCTGCTTCATTTCTTAATGCTAGGTCAAATTCTCCAACAATGCTTGTTCCTGTTCTGTTTTCTACTTTTACATTCTAATCACCTATGATGATCAACATGTCCTGTTTCGGTGTGTGATCAATTTTCTCTCAGACTCCAGTGCAGAATCTTCTGTTTCTTCCTCTTCTGCCTCTGTAGTTAGAGCATAAATTTGGGTTATGGTTATATTGGTGGGTTTTGTCTGAAGTCTTATTGATCTTATTTTGCTTTATATCCCCTGCTGGCTTTGGCTACTCCATAAATGCCACCCCATTTCTCCTTAGATTTTCATTTCCTGAATAATGTGTAATTACATAACTGTGTAATTATGTAACTCATAATGTCCCATTCCTGTCCAATTTTGCTGTCTCATCCCAAGTATTGCCATGTTCATACATTCCATTTCCTGTTTTACTATGTCTAGCTTTCCCCAATTTCATACTTCTCACATCCCTGTTCCTATAAGATGTGCTGTGCAGCTTTCAACTTTCCAGACGTTGACATGCTCAGAGGTGAAAGGAAAGTTGGAAGCTGCTTTTGATATTCATTCATGATAAATGACATTCAAAAGTGGTTTACTGGCCTCATATGATTGGCGGCCTGGGAAGATTCTATAGAATCCTGGGCTTTGCAGCTTAGGGAGGGGCTTTTAGAATTCTCAGCCAGAAAGTTCTTGAAAAGGCTGGTTGCTATGGAGATGATGCCTAGAAGCAAGGAGGAGGGCAGTGTATTCCCTCATGAACTGAACCTCTGCATGTTAATAACTCTGAATACAGATTGGATCGGGGAATATGGGGAAAAGTTGCAGGTACTGGACAAGACAGTTTGGGGAATTAGAGATGCAGGATCTCAGATCTTTCTAACAAGTATTATCTATGAGAAAATAAAATCCCAGGCAATGCTGGGTATGTACACTAGTATGTAGATAATTTGTTTGCACAGACATGCATTCTGCCATGTGAACCCCCACCAGTAGTCTTTTTATGGTATAGCCCAGATGCAAGGGTTACTATCTCAGGTAGATGTAGGTCAAAATTGTTCTCCTCTGTGGTATAGTGGATTGGACTATGAGACCAGGATTTGACTCCCCACTCAGCTTTGGAAACCATGTCACATACTCTCAGCCCCAGAAAACCCCATGATAGGTTTGTCTTAGGGTCACCATAATTTGGAAATGACTTGAAGGCACATGACAGCAACAGCAACAAACCTGTAAAAGACTAAACCAGAGCTTTCCAGACTTTTCATGTTGGTGACACACTTTTTGGACGTACATCATTTTGCGACACAGTAATTCAGTTTTACTAGCAAACTGGAGGTTAAACTAACCCCTTATAAGAGATATAGACCTTTTTCGCACGCTGTTTCTAAAGCGAGAGGGCCCCTTGAGTGTCACGTAAATGGGAGGAGTGGTCTGCATGACGCACTCCCATTTACGTGACACTCAAGGGCCTGACGTGGACCGCGCACACATTTTTTATTTTCGGCTTAAAACCAAAAATGCTGCGTGGTCGCACATCGCTCTGAGGCCCCGCACGCACTTACGTGCCCTGTGGAGCCTCGGGAGCAGGGCCGGTCGCTCTTCCTGCCCCAGCCCAGCCTACAACTCCCAGGCTGCACTGCAGAAGGAAGGGGCGGGGCAGGGGAAGGGCGTTTGCGCGACCAGCAAGCCAGCAGCGGCGAGGAAGCAGAAGGAATGTGAGCGCCTTGTGCAGGAGGCTGCTCGCGCGAACACTGCCCCCACCTCCATGAAAAGGTAAGGTGAGGAAAGGGCCTTAGGCATGTACATAAACTGCAATAACAAAATGTATGGAGACATAGCATATCTCATGAAAACCTTTCATATATTTTTAAAAATACATAATTTATAAATAATAACATACATTTCCAAGATTGTAGGCAACATACCTACACACTTCAGGTGACACACTAACATGTCATGGCACACCATTTGGAAAGCCCTGGACTAAACATTTAAAAGTGTTTATTGTTTCTTTTCATAAAACAGTTTGGAAAAAACACTGTTTATGGGAGGGAAAGTCCATACAAAATAAAACCATGCTGTATCACTGTGCTTTATAAGAGTAATAATAACTGGTGGGGGGAATCAAGGGACTTACTTTTATAGCAATTACCAAGGTGCTAGATAAACATCATCTACTGTTAAAGCCCTGACTTCTTGCTTTAGACAAAAGAGGTCTGCAAATACGTTCAGGAAAGAAATTTTACTTTTCCTATTTATTGGCTGCAAAATGGTTGGAGAATTTCAAAATGACAGGGATCATTAGAATATAAAAAATGCATAAGGATTAAAAAGCAGAGAAGAGGGATGTTTTGTTGCCCTAGAAACAGCTGGATTCCCATTACTGTCCCTTTGTGACCCATTAACCTTCTGTATCAGAATATAAGCTCTCATAAACCTGGAATTTCAGACCATGTGGAAAATCCTACTGAGCAGGAGGCGTTACCTCCCTGGACAGCAACTAAGAATGGCCTTAATGTAGGCATCACTGGATCTCCTGAGGCTCAAACTATGGAGCTGGGCCTGGAAGAACCGGGTGGCATTTGCTGAGTTTTTCTTTTAGAGAAATCTTGAGCCTCTTCATCACAGTATAACTGCCCTGTTTCCAGGTGTGTGCTTTCTCAAACAAGTTTATTACATCTGGATCCTGCAGAAGTCATTTTGCATTACTGCAAAAATGCTGTGCTGTAATGGCTTCGTATAAAGAGTGTGGGGAAAAAAAAACTAGTTGCAATTAATCCATTCTTTTTCTTTCTCCCAGCAACAAAAAATATAGCTACATTACATTATAATTTCAGTTTAGTGAAAGATAACTTCACTCCTTTTGCCGTGTAATTACATTTAATTTTCTAGTTCCAGGGAGGTGACCTCACAAAATGGGAGAGGAGGAACACCATGAGTGGGTTTTCTTAAAAAAAAAAAAAATTAATTAACAAAATTTCATTTTTATTATTCTGAAGACAACCCAGAGTTATTCACTTTCTGTACATGCTTAGTGTAAGCATGTCTGGTGGGTCCTTCTGAAGGAAGACAGAGTTGAGATGTCTTATGTTCCGAAGCAGGTACTCTTATCCTCTAAAGCAGTGGTTCTCAACCTGTGGGTCCCCAGATGTGTTTGGACTTCAGCTCCCAGAAGCCCCAGCCACTATGGTCAATGCTCAGGGCTTCTGGGAGCTGAAGTTTTTGAACATCTGGGGACCCACAGGTTGAGAACCACTGCTCTAAAGGACATTGGTATTAATTAGTGAGTAATTTCGTAAACTGAGCTAAATAACTTGTTTAAATGCTAGCATTCTCAACAGGCACTGGTAAAATAGAAAATTATCTTAGGCTATTTCCGCACTAGACTGTTATAGCACTATGATTCCACTTTCAACATCTTATGGAATCCTGAGGTTTGCAGTTTAGGAGGGGCCTTTAGAATTCTCAGCCAGAGACCTCTTTGGCCTCCAGGATTCCACAGGAGGTTGAAAGTGGAATAATAGCACTATAACAGTGTAGTGTGGAAGTGGCCTTAGAGCAGTGGTTCTTAACCTGTGGGTCGTGACCCCTTTGGGGTCGAACGGCCCTTTCACAGGGGTCGCCTAAGACCATCGGAAAATATGTATTTCTGATGGTCTTAGGCTCAATTCCCTCCTCAGTGGTGGTGCGCAAGCACGAGCCACGTGCTCGCATCCTCCTGCCCCCTCCTGCCCCCTGTTCAGAAGGGACTGAAATCACTTCCCTTTTCGGCTACCAGGAGAACCTCCTTTCTGACCGGCCAGCTTGGGGGGGGGTGACGGCAGCACGGGGGGCAGGCCCCCTCCTCGCCATGGCCCCTGCCCCACTCGCCATGGAGGGGGGTGCTGTGGAAGAGCCGGGGGGCCATAAGGTGGTGCTTTTCTGGAGGGGTGAGCTGTGCCCGGTGCAAAAGACAAAGGCGCCAGGATTCCTCCCCCCAGCCAGGGTCGACACTCTGGAAACTTTTCCCACACTGCCCCCCCAGCGGAAAAGAGAGTGAAGCAGAAGCAGAGCCCGGGGGGGGGTTCTTGGAGTTTTTTCCCGGGGAAGACGCGCTCCTTGCCCACCCCTCCTGTTCCTGGCTGGAGAGGCGGCCTTTGCCGGGGGGGGAGGCATTGTAAGTAATAAATAAATAATTTTATGGTTGGGGGTCACAACCCCACAACATGAGGAACTGTACTAAAGGGTCGTGGCATTAGGAAGGTTAAGAACCACTGCCCTATGAAGAATGGCTTAGGGAGCTGGGTATGTTCAGTCTGCAGAAGAGAAGGTTAAGAGGGGACATGATAGCCATGTTTAAATATTTGAAGGGATGTCATGTTGAGGAGGGAGCAGGCTTGTTCTCTGCCGCTCCAGAGACTAGGACAAGGAGCAATGGATTCAAGCTGCAGGAAAGGAGATTTCACTTGAACATCAGGAAGAACTTCCTGATGGTCAGAGCTGTCCGCAGTGGAATGTGCTGCCTCGGAGTGTGGTGGAGTCTCCTTCTTTAGATGTTTTTAAGCAGAGGTTGGATGGCCATCTGTTGAGAGTGCTTTGATGTGCGTTCCTGCATGGCAGGGGGTTGGACTGGATGGCCCCTGGGGTCTCTTCCAACTCAATGATTCTATGATTCTATGAAAGAACAATGATGGTGCTAAAACAAAATGACCCTAATGTTTCACTAGTATAATATTGCTAAAGCACTTTAGTACTTTGACTATAACTCTTGATTTTTTTTTTAAAGGCTCAGTGGAAATTGGTGAAAATCAATTTCTGAAACATTGCTTGAGACAGGATATAAGATGTTATCAGAGTAACGAGGAAGGGAAGGGAGAGGATGGGTGGACAGAGTGTGGGCAACCTGACATATTTTGAAGTGGGGACTGGATGCAAACCCATGAACATGCGGGTACAAACAACATAAATTTGTTGTACCCACATGTGGGAACTCTTGATAGTTCCAGACAGTGATGTGTTTAAGTCTTTTACTCCAAGTCTCAAGTCAAGTCTCAAGTCTCTACTTTCAGGTCTCAAACTGAGTCTCAAGTCCTTGCAAGATACTTTCAAGTCAGGCCTCAAGTCTGGGACTGCACTTTATACCCCAACCTATATTCCAGAATTTCTGGACAGAGTTCAATAAAGTCAGTTTTAACAATTTAAGCAGAGTCAGATCTCCACATTTGCTGTTTTTCCATCTGCAGCTTGGGAAGTGGGGAATAGGATTCTTCTGACTCCCCATCACTGAAGTTTCAAAAGCTTTAGAAGGAAGGATCCTTCCTCCTCAAGCCCATTGCCTGACACATTTGCTGAGAACCCCTCTGAGAAATGCACCCTGCACTCTGGGGGCGAGTCTTGTCTTCTGCTCTTAGGAAAAGTGTTAGAAGGCTCCTCTGATATGCAGCGGGAACAGGCTGCTGAGCAGACCTCAAGCCTGCCTCAAGTCCATTGCCTAACCCGTTTGCTGTTCCCCTCTGAGAAATGTGCCCACACTTTGGGCTTGGGACACATTGTCATGTGACCAGCAGGCAAACATTGAAGCATTGTTCAGAGTTGTAACGTTTCCAGATGAATGTGTTATGTGAATGAACCAAGGGCAGCAAGTCAGTCACTAAAAATATACAAGTCTCAAGTCGAGTCGAGTCAGTGCATCATTTATTGCTGAATCAAGTCCGAGTCAAGTCACTGAAGTGACTTAAATCTGACTTGAGTCCGAGTCAGTCAACTCGAGTCTAAAATCACTGGTTCCAGGGACTGCTTTCCCATCTGGAGTCACCCATAAGTCAAACTATTTGTCCATCAAGTTCATTCTTATTTACACTTGAGTGGGGATACCGTGGCTGTTGGGGGTACGCTGCCCAAATCACTTTTGTGCAGGTGCCAAGCCCCCATATCCTCCCAGTGGGGGGGCACTGAAAAAATATATAAAAATGTGTATTGTTTTAGGTTTTTATTATTTTATATGTTTTTAATGTTTTTAAAATGTTTAATGTTTTAATTTATTGTTGGAAGCCACTTTGGGTTCCATTCCAGGAGAATATAAATAAAAAATAAATAAAATAAATATAAATATAAATATAAATATAAATATATATATATATATATGGCCAATTGCTTCTGGCAACCTCTAAGGAAAGAAGATTTGCTCAAAACATCACCAAATCTCTCAAACACTACCCTGAAATAACAAATAGACATTGCAGACAAATTTCTGCCTGGCTTGGGGAAGAAAATGAAGTGACACAGCCTTGCTAGAGTGTCTGGGGATGAAAACTGGCTCTGGCTGCAGTTGCCTACCTATATCGACTGCCAGCAGATCCATCCCCTGGGTCTCAGCAAGAGGTCTCCCCCATCATTTGCTTCCCAATGCTTAGGCTGTAAAAGTCAGGAATCCAACCCATGACTTTCTGCATACAGAACAGTGCTTTACCACTAAGCCACAGTCCTTACCCTAACACTTACTGGCTCCACAAGATCTTATTTAGGCCACTAGAAAGAATATACAGTCCTTCCTCCACATTTGCAGAATTGACCTTCATAAATTTGATTATTTGTGAGCAGTCGTGTAGGGATGTGGGGGCAGGGGAGGAAATTCGCCCCAGGTGGCAATGCTTCTGGGACGTCTCAGCCCATAGCCATGCCCCTGCACACCACAGCCATGCCCCTCACACCTTTGCTCACCCCTTCCCTCCACACACTCCAAGCTCCGCCACTGTTTGTGAGGCAAACACATGCCTCCCCCATTTCTTCTTATCCTCCCATTCCCTTGCGTTATGTTGGATGCAGAGAAGGAAGGCAAGTGCACCTAGGCAAATGGCAAAGGAATGGAGGGGGAGGCACATGCATACTTCCTTCTTCCCTCCAGAGCTCCCCCTCCCATCCCCTTGCCTCTGGCCCATGCGCTGAGAACTCACATTGAAGCAAAAGGCAAGGGAATGGGATGTGTGTGCATGTGAGCCTTCTGTCTCCCCTCCAGAGCTCTCTCTTCCATTCCCTTCTCTCTGACCTTGGTGTTGAGGACTTGCGCGGAGGCAAAAGGCAAGGAAAAGAGGGGGAAGTCACTCCCATTCCTTCTTTCTCTCCTCTGGAGCTCCCCCCTTCCATTCGCTTGCCTCTGGCCCCAGTGCTGAAAAGGAAGGCTCGCACAGTAGGGCAAAAGGCAAGGGGATGGGAGGGGGATTGTGGGAGGAATTATCTGTGTGTTTTCCACTTCGGTGAGGGTTCTATGCCCCAAACCTTTTTGAAAGTGGAGGGGCCACTGTAACAGGCTAAGATCCAGCTCCCTCATGGCAACTTGCACCATACTGCAACATTCTGGATTACCTTGTCTACTTCTTGGCCCTTTTGATCTGGCATTTGAGAACTTGGCCTCTACCTATTCTGGACCACACTGTTGTCTCTTACTCTGCTTGATTTGCAGCTGGCACCTCTTGGACCCTGAGATCCAGTCCCGACAGATCTCAACTGTTGTACAATCTCCCATTTGTAGGTTTGAAGTGGCAGCAGTCCAAGAGCTATTTTACCATGAGACAAGCTGTAATTCCAAGCTCTCAGAATGGCTTTGTTCATGTTAAAATAGAAAATATTGTTAAGGTTATGTTACTAGTCTGTGCAGTTACCAGCAGCCTATAAGCCTTGGAGCTGCCTTAGGCCTTCCTGGGTTTCCAGTCTAGCTCTCTGGCCCTTCTCAAATGTATATTATTTTGGGGTCCTCTCCCTAGTTCCAAAAGACTGAAATGCCTTTTCAAAGGGCTTGCTGCAAGCTCTAAGTTAAACAATAATGACATTTTTGTCTCCACCCTTTTTTTGTCTTGGCCTCATGCACACTCTGGATTATGTCCAGAGGAGGGTGACCAAAATGATGAAGGGTCTGAAAGCATGCCCTATGAGGATTGGCTTAGGGAGTTGGGGATGTTTAGCCTGCAGAAAAGAAGCTTAAGAGGGGACATGATAGCCACATTTAAATATTTGAAGGGATGTCATGTTGAGGAGGGAGCGGGCTTGTTTTCTGTTGCTCCAGAGACTAGGCCCCTTTCCGCACAGCATTTTCCATGCAAAAGGGCACCTAGAGCATTGCATGATTGTGAGGAGCGATCTGCATGATGCACTCACAATTGCAAGATGCTCCAGGGGCTGGCAGGCGCTGATCGCACACCTTTTTATTTTTGGCTAGAAGCCAAAAATAGTGCATGATCATGCATTGCTCCTGGGCCCCGCACGCACTTACCTAGCTTGCGGAGCCTCCAGAGCTGCTCTGGTTGTGCTTCCTGCCCCAGTGGAGCCTGGGAAGGTCCCAGGCTGCACTGCGGAAGGAAGAGGCAGGGCTCTCATGCAATCAGGCAGTTCATGTGGAGCCGAAGGGCCCTGGATGCGAGAGCCTTTCTCCAGAGGCTGCTCGCGCGATCCTCACACTCCAGTGCCGGAAGAATGTAAGGTGCGGAAAGGGTATAGGACAAGGAGCAATGGATTCAAACTACAGGAAAAGAGATTCCACCTAAAACTCAGAAAGTTAGAGCTGTCTGGCAGTGGAATATGCTGCCCCAATTAAGTGTGGTGGAGTCTCCTTCTTTGTAGGTTTTTAAGCACAGGCTGGATGGCCATCTTTTGGGAGTGTTTTGATGAGTGTTCCTGCATAGCAGGGGGTTGGATTGGATGGCCCCTAGGATCTCTTCCAACTCTATGATTCTATGACTAAAAAGCCCCAGCCAAATTCTGCCCTTTCCTCTCCTCCCCTTCCTGCAGAGCTAACTGAGGACAATTTTTTTTGCACTTTCAACTCAATTTACAGCAATTGAAATAAGCTGAGAACAAAGGGAGAAAGTGGGAGGAAGAGAGTGAAACTGGGACATTGTAAAAGCAGCTGAAAAAATAGGATGATAGGAGAAGAATCAGGGCTGTTCCTGCCAAATTGGGACAGTTGGAGGGCATAAACAAATCAGAAATTGAATTAAGCCCTTAAGCTGAAAGAGGTTTTACAAACTGAAGTCAAGCTAGGATGAAGGCTGCCAAGTGCTTTGACAATCAGGCAATTAGGTCTCTGGAAATGCTGCCAGGAGCTAAGGAGGGCAATGACATCCAGTGATATTAATGGTGAGAACCAGCATATTGTAGTGATTTGAGCACTGGACTTTAACTCTGGAGACCAGGGTTTGAATCCCTGCTTGGCTGTGGAAGCCCACTGGGTTACTTTGGACAAGTCTCACTCTTTCAGCCTCAGAGGGAGGTAAAAGCAACCCCCATCTGAACAAATCTAGCTTAAAAAGTCCCCCTCATAGGGCCACCTTAGGATCGCCGTGAGTTGGAAACAACTTGACAGCACATGACAAGCACAAAAGATATCAGTGGTTGGCCGAGGAGTGTCAAGATTTTTACAAATGACTTAAAGTGCAGGTGGATGCAGCATGAGGCCTCCTCGGGTATGAAATACAACCTTACAGG
The DNA here is from genome assembly GCA_948474755.1 of Ctenosaura bakeri. Lineage (NCBI taxonomy): Eukaryota > Metazoa > Chordata > Lepidosauria > Squamata > Iguanidae > Ctenosaura > Ctenosaura bakeri. The sequence continues at coordinate 193,667 of CAOLHI010000919.1, read as the reverse complement.
AGGTTCTTGGTCTGGCAGTAAAGACTGCTGCACACAATCAATATTACATGGGGATTAAAGGGAGGAATATGTTATTACCAGAGCTGGACTGAGGCCAAGACATCTGGGCGAGGAGCTTCCCTGGGTTGGGAAGTAAAATATGCAACAAAATCTTTCTTATTTTGACTAGAGTTAAGCTGCGGAAGGAGACATCTCAGCAACTGTAGCCGCAGTCAGAAATGTGCGTGTGTGTTTTTTTGTGCCCCTTAGAATCCCAGTTAGAAACCATTGAACTCCTGGCCGTACATATAGAATAAAAACAAGCAAACTGAAGTAGATTTGCTTGGCATCACTTTGTCTTAATATATCCTTACGACTCCAGTCCTATGTAATGCTGTCTTTAGAGTGAGACCAACTGAACTTAGTGATACCTGTTTAGATATCAGCATGTCTAGGGTGGTTTTTTTGTTTATTTGTTTTTGCAAGGTGAAAGACCAACAAAGGAGAATTCTGTTGTGATGCTCAAATTCTGATTGCCAAACCAGCCCTCCTGAGCTGCAACTTCCATGCACTGAAGTAGGGTACATTCTCCCCTTAAGTCACCACTCCACCATAGTTTTCTGGCTCTTGTGCCTTCCCCCGACCCCTGCCATGCTAAACAGTTGAAATGCCTTTCATAAGACTTAGTTACTAGCGGTTAAAGTAAAATAAACTGCAATATTTTTTTTTTGCCCCACTCTTTTGCCTTTGGCTGTGCTCAGCATTGAAATGCAGCCCTCAAGAAGAGTCTCTGAAACTGAATCTGACCCTCAGGTTGAAACAGAATCTCCATCCTTGTTTGAAAAACTCACTCCTCACCACAGGCCATTGAGTAAGGTTCTTCTTCATCTGCTGTATGCTGTCTTCATTTACAACAGAATTACTTATCCTGTTTTTAAAAAATGTTGTTCTTCAGGATATATCTAAGAAGCGCAAGTTGTCCTAGCCTTGGTCAGAGTGACCAAGAATTCAGTGAAGATGCGTGAACATGCTGGTGGAAGAGAAATGGCAGATCTTTCTCTTCTCCACCAACCCTAGTCCCATTTTGTAGCTATACTATTAGAAAGGAAGGAAACTCACTGCCATTAGATGTGATGAAGGCCACTGGTTTGCAGATCTCTAAAAGAAAACAGATTCATGGTGGTGAGAGAACTATCAAAATGGCCAAACAGAACATCCACATTCAGTGATAACATGCCACTAAAATACCAATTATCTGGGGACAAGCTGTTTTCACATGCTGCTTGTTGGCTTCTTGGAAGCATCTGCTTGAAACAGGAGGTTGCACAAGATGGAACTCTGGGCTGTTCCAGCCCCCTCCTTCCTCCTGATGTTATTGAACTTCATTTACTACCACATCTGGGCATTGGCCATGCTAGAATGGAATTGATGAAGGCTCAACACGACCTGGAGGGCCACAGATCCTTGCCCCTCTTGTGTTTGGTGGACTGTCTAGGCCAAGTCTGGCTTCAAGGTAAATTTTTTTTTAAAGGGATGAATACCAGTCTTGAAGCTGTCTGTATACTTATTTCAAGTATAGTAATGATTTCCAAGTGAATATTGCATACATATGTAACAGGTGGGAGCATCCGCCTATCAAGTTCTGAGAAGTGAGAAAAGCTGAAAGTCATTCCATGGCCATTTATCTCACTGTTTCAGTAACTGAACTATTATGAGACTCAAGAATATCTCATCTTGAGAACAGCAAATGTCATTCATGAAAAATAGAATAATGAAAAAGCTGCTTTCTATGTTTTGTTTTGTTTTTGGCCCCAAAAACATAGGAACTCAGCCTGGTGAAAACTCAGAAGCCAGGAGGAGGGTGGAGCTTGACTGCCAACCATGAAAGTTTAAGTCTGTTACAACTCCATGCCCCTCCCTGGGGATTGCAGAAGGAAAAATAAAGCATGCAAATTGCATGCAAATATAAGCACACCACTTCGAATAATTTTTCAGGTCACAGAATTCAGCTCTTTTTGTTTCTTGGATCAAAAAACAGATTGCCTCCAACCTTTACTGAATAGTATGTACAGACTTTTATGATAATGAAGGGAATGTCTACCCAAACCCAGTGTGTTATTTCTTAAGCTCTTCTATGGAATGATAGGTCTTTCCCTTATGCCTGCCATTTCCTCCGAAGAACTCAAAGTAACTGATTATACAGCTCCTTTCACGGTTGTTATGGGCAAAATGCATCTTTGGTTTTTGGCCTCAGTGGTGGACAGAGATGTATGATATTCACACAACTCAGGCTGAAGACCAGGCCAAACATATACCTCTAGAAGAAATGTTTCTATCGGGTACATACTGCCAGCAGGCTGCATATAGTTTACCACAGGTCTAGATGGTAGGGATGAACAATAGAATCAGAGTTGGAATGAAGTCATAAAGTCCAATGCCCCACTTTCAGTTCAGGAAATCCAGCTATAGCTTCTCCAGCAGATAGTTGTCTAAACTCTGAAGACATCCAGAGAAAGAGACCTCATAACCATTCTAGGTAATTGGTTCCACTGTTGGTCAGCTCGTAACTGCTGAGAACTTTTCTTCCAATGTTCAATTGAAATCTACCTTCCTGGAACTTAAAACTTTTTAGACCTCATCCTACCTGCTGGGGTAGCAGAGAACAAACCTGCACCCTCCTCTCTGTGATTGCTTTGAGGTATTTAGACTGCATTCAAGTCACCTCTCAGTCTTCTCTTCACCAAGCTGAACACGCCCAACTCCTTCAACCTTTCCTTATATGTTTTGTTCCCCATATCTCTTATCACCCATGTTGACCTTCTCTGAACCTGCTCTAATTTGTCTATACCTTTCCTAAAATGAGATGCCCAAAACTTAAGCCATTTCTTGGTGGCCCCTCCCGAAACTGCAAACCCCAGGATTCCATAGGATGTTTCAAGTGGAATCATAGCGCTATAAAAGTCTAGTGCGGAAATGGCCTTAATGTGGTACTGACTAGTGAAGAATATAGTGGGACCATTACTCCCCTTGTCTTGAAGGCTGAAATATTCTTTGCTGCAGCATCACACTGCTGAGTTATCTTCAACATCGTCCACAATAATCCCAAGGCCCTTTTCACATGTATTGCTGCTAAGCAAAGTATCTCTTATCCTACACCTGTGCATTTGGTTTTTGTGGCCTAAACGTGGAATTTTGCATTTGTCTCTGTTGAATATCATTCTTCATTCGGCCCAATAAACTAGTTTATCTAGCTCCTTTTGAACTCTGTTCCTGTAATCCAGTGTGTTGCCTACCCCTCCCAGTTTGGTATCATCTGTAAACTGGATACCCTCTAACCCATCATCTAAGTCACTGATAAAAATACGGAAGAGTATGAGCCCCAGGACAGAACCTTGGGGCACTCCACTTGACTTCCCTCCAGTTGGAAGCACAAGCCATTGATGACTCTTTGAACATGGTTTTCCAACCAGCTGTGGATCCATCTGATAGTATTCTCATCTATTTCACATTTAATCAATTTACTAATCAAGATGTCATACAGGATTTTATCAAATGCTTTGCTGAAATCCGGATAAATAATGTCCACACCATTCCCACCATCGATTGAACTAATGACCCAATAAAAAAAAAGGTGTAAAATTAGTTTACAGAATTCGGTCTTGACAAGTCCATGCTGGATCCTACGAATCACTGCATCGTCATCAAGAAACTTGCAAACAGACTCCTCTCTAATCTGTTCAAGTATTTTCCTGGATTTCCAGGCTGACTGATTCCCAGTTCTTCTTTTTTAAAATCTCTTTTGAAGAGAGGGACAATGTTTGCCCTTCTCTAGTCCTCTGGCACATCCTCTGTTCTCCCAGATTTCTCAAAAACAATGGTAAGTTGTATGAAGAGTATATCAGCAAGTTTCTTCAGTACTTTGGGATGCAGTTCATCTGGCCCGGCAGATTTGAACTCATTTAGGTTAACTGGCTGATTCCAGTTTACTTCAAAGCTCTCCTTTTGGTTGCTCCCTGATTACTTAGCCAGTGTCAGCTCATTTTGAGCTTTAACTTTCCTTATATTATTTCTGAAAGATTGAGTAACACATCTGTATTGCTCCTTGGCAATTCACATCCTTCCTTCCATTCCTTATACATGCTCTTTTCCCCTTTTCACTTCCTTTTTGAATTTGCTGTGCAGCTACACTGATTTTTTCAGATATTTCTCATTTTCTTTTCTTCCACGAGATTGTTTGTGATTTTGGTTTTTGCACCACTTTCTCTTTTTCAGCTTTACTAGGTGTCTTTTTCCTTTAGCATCTCTACCCATGGGATGCCACTTAGTATGTCCCTGCATTTGTTAAAATCAGCTTTTCTGAAATCCCAGGCCCATAGTTGTCCTTGTTATCACGGTTATGATATGTCAGGTGAGAGCACTAGATATCCTTTCGATATCAAATAATTTGGCCTTTGCTTGACCTTTTTCTGCCACCCTACTCCACGTGTTTGCAGAGGTCTATTGGACAAGCACGTATTGGGCGCGGCCGTTAATGGTTGTACATTCCAAAACTCATTCAGGCAGGCAACTTAAGCCTCTTTGATGCTTTAGGGAACCCCCCCCCCGTAAACTGGCTTTGCTCAGCGCGTATCTTCACAAAGCCGCACGGCCAAGAGCCGAGATATTCCTTTATGTTGGGCCATCAGTGCCCTGGCCATACTATTGTCATCCAGCGCTAAGTCCATCATGCAAAACCTGACCTTTTCCAACTCCTTTGTTCAGCTCCAAATTTCCTTTGTTCTCACCGAGCATAGCATAGCCTGTAGGTAAAATCCACCCTATAAAAAGTCCTCACTCTTGGGACTTCCTCAGAACACTTTGGACTTCCATCCGGCCTTGCTGCTGGTTTGTCTGAAGAACTTCCCTCAGCAAGCCACACTGAGTTTCTTCCCTGCAACCCCAGCTTCTCTCCAGGACTACGAGACCAGGTGTTGTATTACCCATTCCCCAAAGCTCTCCATTTCTATTTCTAGTTAGCTGTGTGCATGTGGTGTCTTTTATGTTATTTGTGCTCAATAAATGTTATTTTTGTTACTTTGAAACCTTGTCTGGCTACGTTCTCTGACCTGAAGCCGTAGACATAGGGTACAACATCCTAGCTAGAGTTACCCTGCCTCTCGTTAGCTTAAGAGAGTGCTCGAGCTTAATTTCCCCATCTTGTGTTTTTATTTGGTTATTTGGGTGCCCCTCCCGGGACCCCCAACATACAGGGTAACACCCTGTCCCACAGTTGCAAATTCCAGTATTGCATGGTCACTTCTCCCTAAAGTACCAACTACTTTGATTCCAGTGATCAATTCCTTCCTACTGGTTAGGATCAAGTCCAGGATTGCTGATCCCCTTGTTCCTTCCTCTACCTTTTGAAATAGTTTGTTACTTGCAAGGCACATTAGGAATTTGTTGGATGGCCTATGCCTAGCAGAGTTAGTCTCCTGGTAGATATCAGGGTAATTAAAGTCCCCCATAGCTAGTAATTCTTGCATCTTTGAGATTTCTGAGATTTTTTGAAAAGCATCATCCACTGCCTCTTCTTGGTTTGGTGGCCTATAGCAAAATCCTACCACAATGTTGCTTATTTCTTTCTCTGAGTATTTTTACCCACTCTCAGCTGGTCTACTCTGATCATTCTCACTGATTCCAACAGACATGAATTTGTGCAGAAGTTCTATAACTGGGATAATGAAAATAGCCCAGCTTCATAATGTCTAGATTTCTGGCTTCCAAAGAATGCCTACCCCCCAACTGCAGTGCTTAGATTTGTGTCTCAAATGTTCCTTGTTAAAATAGGCATCTTTGATTTGGCAAAAATTGATGCTCTCTTCTGACACTCTGGGTCTGCTAGGGGTTGAATGGCATCAACAAGGAGAATTTTTGCAAACCCAGTAAGAGATAAGGTGTATATGTGTGTAGCTTGGTGGGGGGAACTATTCATGACATGTCTATGAATTTAAACTGTCCACGCTAAGTTCTGAGTGCTCTCCTATGTGTACAATCTCTTAGCAGAAGGTGGGATGAGTAAACCATTTGAAACTAATTTATTGGTCTTTACATGTTTCCAAAGGAAAGGTTAATATGGGATGTCCTTTGCCCACAAGAGGAATAAGAAAAGATAAAATCTAAGAAGAGCCAGAGTAATACAGGCTTTTGGATGTTGGACTGAGACTCTGGGAAACCAAAGTTCAAATCCCTGTTCAGTCAAGGAAACCCATTGGGTGACCTTGGGCAACTCACACACTTTCAGCTCCAAGGAGGACAATGGCACATTGTCTCTGAGCAAATCTTGCCCAGGTTTGCCTTGGGTTGACCGTATATTGGAAAGAACTACAACACAATAGCTTAAGAAACCACTTGAGCCTTAATGTGTCTGTTTTTAGCTTTGGTACAATTTTTGGTGGTATTTGTGGACATCAGAGAAGTGGCCACCAAGCAGATAGCTAGGTAGGGTGTAGGTGGCAAAAGGAACAAGGGATAATTTTGTATATAAGGGACGTAGCTTGTTACACAAGAAATCCCCTCTTCTATTAAAGGTGTAGGATTGTGGTTCTTTTTGCCTACTACATGAAGGAGATCTGTGTATTGTAAGCAATAAAGAAGGGGATAACTGATTGTGCAAATGGATGTGTGGAAGCAACGTTTTGATAAAATCAGCTCATTGTTTCCTTCATACAGGAATTGAGGGAGAAACAGTTAGGGGCCAATTGTTCTATGTTTTCTGATTCATACTGAAAAAGAAAGAAAAAGAAGGTATCTAAGGAGAAAATAATGTTGTCAATTGGCCTTGCCTGGGTTGACACACAGAGTCTGACATACACCAACATTTCTATGGGAAGGTTTTCTGCTGTTGTTCTTGATAAGTGTATTAGCTTCATTTCCTAAAACCTGAAGATTTAAGATAATTTGACAAATCAGGAACATTTACAGAAAGAATTTCACAGATGAAAACTGGGACATTTGTAGCCAAGCAACCTCAGAGTGTGGTCAAGATGGCAAAATTTATGTATGAGGAAGAACATGCCAGCTAGAAGAGGCACAGTTTGCTTTTGCTTGAGCCTACTGAGAAGGGCAAAATTCCACCCTTCTCTCCTTTCTTCTCCCTCTCCACCACTGAGTTAAACTTCTTTTGAATGCTGAACTCAGTTTGCAGCAATTGAAGTGAGCTGGGGACAAAGGGGGAAAGTGGAAGGGCATTTTAAAAGTAGCTGGAACACTGGACAACAGAGGATTAATCATGACTGCCCCTATCAAATTGGGAGAGTAGGTAGATATAGAAGTGCTGCACTGCAGTTAAGAATTAAACAGAGAATATACAGCAACCACCAAACTCACTCCGAAATCTGATTGTACTGCTGCAACTGGACACTGTACCAAAGCATCCAGTTTCTTTAAACTCAGGCCATTTCCGCACAAAGTAGATACATCACAGCAGTGTCGAATTTTTACCCTCCGGTCTGCATGTTGTACCATTTTAGCATTGCAGTTTTCCTTGTGGTTCTGCACATTTTCAACTCCTAGAATGGTTCACTGCTGTTCACTGTGATGCAAAACCGCTGTGTGTGAAAACCGGAAAAACTCCAGCGTAAATCTCCCAAACTGGTTCTGCTTTGGTTTTCGCCTGCATGCAGAAGCACATCATCGATTCACATTGTAGAAGTGGCCGGCTATGGGCATTCCCAGGCTGTCCCTTCCATCATTTCCATTCCTATCTCTCTCTGCCCATCAGAGGATAGGCTGACATTATTATTGTCTTCCTGTGTTAAACAGACAGTAGGAAGAGAGTGGATCTGGTAATGGACTGATAAAACGTGGTTTTTTTCCATGTATCAACAAACGTATCTTCCTATGCACAAATGTAGCAACACAAAAATGTGTTAAGATTGTTTCTTTTTTTAAAAAAAAACCAGACCAATCAGCGATGGCGGTGTTACTGCAGTTTAGGCCTACTTGGAGATACCCCTAGATATAATTTTGATATCATAATTCGGCTTGCTTCGACCACTCCTCTGTAAGTGTTTGTGAGGCCCCCGGACAAGCACAAAACTAGGCTCGGCACTTAACTGCTGCAATATTCTCAAACAATACAGGCAAGCCAGACATAGCCAGATCGCTGCTTCAGGGACCTCCTGGCAAACACCATATTATGTATGCGCGCTACCTACAAAGGACTCCCTGCCCAGAGTAGGCAACTTGACAAAGGTTGAACCATCCACTGTCAAGCATTGTGCATTTACATACTGGCTACACTATTGTTAATTAGGCTCTGATTCCATCATGCTAAATTCTGACCTTTCCAAAGCTTTGTCTCGCGCCCGAAACTCATTGTTTTCCCCAAGTACTGCATAGCCTGCAGTCACATCTCTCCCTATAAAAAACCCCTGATTCTGATACCATCCTCGGATCACTCCTGAGTTCCAGACCGCCTTGCTGCCGCTTTGCTTGGTGAGCTTCCCCTCAGCCCCATGTGCTGAGATACATCAAACCCCAGCATTGCTCTCTATCTTCTTTCCGGGCTTCAGGAACAAGTTTCGTATCACCCGAATCAAATATCCCTCTGAAAATCCTGCTATCATACTCACACCTTTATTTTCCTTAGTTATCTGTGTGTGTGGGTTGCTTACATTGTGTGCCTGTATTTGATAAAGATCATTCATTAATTTCCAACATGGTTTGCTTCTTGACTTGGCCTGACCCCGTAAACATTGGGTTACAAGATCCTGCTGCGTTGCCCTGCCTCTCGTAGTGCCAACCAGTGCTCTTGACTAATTTCCCTATCTTGTGTAATTGTAAGGTTATTTAGGTGTCCCTCCCGGGACCTCCAGTAAACAGGGTAACAGCAGGGCGGGGTGAGGGAGGGGAATGGGAGTGGCCTGGGACTTACTGTTGCGGATGCAGCAACCACTGTTCTCTGCAGTAGTATGAAGTAAATGGTGTGTGTGTGTGTGTGTGTGTGTGTGTGCAGACAGCACAGTTTCTGAATTTCTGAATTCAGTTTCTGAATCGGAGTATAAAAACACCGCTCTTGATATGCAATGAACCGCTCCTGCCCTTTCGTGCGGAAATGGCCCAGTGAGAATTGCAAGCAGGTTTGCCACATATGAATCACAAAGAAATAAAGACCAAAGAAAGAAAGAAAGAAAGAAAGAAAGAAAGAAAGAAAGAAAGAAAGAAAGAAAGAAAGAAAGAGCAAAAGAACACAGATTTGTATGAACTATGAATATTCTAATACAGTCTTCCCCTTTCTCCTCTCTGGGAGCATACCTGAAAGTCTGGGCAGCTATAGGCCCCAGTGTGCTTCCCAATATACATTACAGGCTGGACCTCCTTCACTGAAATCATCTGGATGACAAAATCCTTCAGGATCAGTGTGACTGCTCCTGTTTGGGAACTGCCCAGCCCCTAGAGATAAAACTTAGTACAAGAGATTCTCTTGGCCTTCACATGAATAGCAAGGAATTAAGAACAGCCTGAAGCTATGCCATGCATGTATTTTCCCCCCTTGTAAGCTGCTTTGGTGAGTTATTCCTGGGATCCTAATACAATTAGTTAATTGGACCAAAGAACAGAACACTTAAGTGTCCTAAACAAAGTAAAGGAAATGTTTAAAAAACACAAGACAATCTCCTAGGCCTAGTTAAGAATACAAGAAGAGAGTTGTTAGATCAGATTGAAGGTACTTCTGCTTGAGCATCTTCTGTCCAGCAACAGCCTGTTCAGGTGCTTCTGTAAAGTCCATAAACAGGGAATGAATGCAGCTTCCATCTCACATTGTCTGCTCCCCAAAAACTGGAATTCAGAGGTAAATTGCCTTTGTCACTAGAGGTTTCATTTAACTATCATGTTGTTGGGGAAGCTCTTGCTCTCCAGATCTGACCAAATTCTGACTTCTACCAAGCCTGGACAGTAGTCAGGAACGGGAAACAGTTGCTCTGTAACAACTAGAGGGACATAGATCCCCCACAGTGGCTTTGGAAGAACATAATTTTGTTTCCTCAAAGGAGGTCCTTCTCTTTGGGCCTTTCCACATTATGCTATTCTACTGCTATTATTCCACTTTTAACATCCTGTGAAATTCTGGGGTTTGTAGTTTTCTAAATTCTAAATGCCCCTCCCTGAGCTAAATTCTAGAATTCTAAATGCCCCTCCCTAAGCTGCAAACTCCAGGATTCCATAGGATGTTGAAAGTGGAATAATAGCACTATAACAGTGTAGTGCGGAAAGGCCCTTTGTCCCACCATACTTGGAGGTAAATGGTAGGCATACAAGATAAGGCATTCTTAGTAGCTGTTTCCAGACTGTGGAACTCTTTTCTACCACCTGAGGCCAGTTTGGCCTCTTCCTTCTTTTAGGGGGTATTCAGGCAGGCTTTTCAGAACAGATTAGTCCTGATTACCGATGAGGCTTGTTATCACCTGGGTTCTTAGAAAAGTGTTTTTAAATTGTGTTTAAAATAGTTTTAAATTGGTCTTTTAATTTAGATAAAAAAACAGATCATGTTGTTTTTTGTCTTTTGATTGGGCTATTTTCCCTGCTTAATATTATTGTGAACCACTTTGAGGCCAATCTGTGAGATAATGGTGGTATGCATCAAAGCAAACAAATTTTGCTGGGTGAGACCAAGCTTTCAACTAATTTGGCTTCCAGACTATTTTCAAGAATAAAATAATTTCTTAAAAAAACAAACAAACCCGGGACTCTGTCTCTTTCGCACAGGACAAGTTTAAAAGCAAGACCCGTCTCTCATTCTTTGTCCCAGTAACAGGTTTAAATACTAGCAGAGGTCTCAGCCATGGTATAGATTCTCTAGACATGGAAATTCCACTTAGGTTTCACAGGTAGTAGCTTCTCCCACTACTCATATTTGCTCTTCTGATCAACTTCTCTTGTTGTGATCTATGTACAAGTATTGGGACCGAAAGATATTAAGAAGCACATCCAATGTCAATATGGCTCACTTTCCTTTTATCCATTCTTTTGTGAGTTGTTTTACCCTGCACCTTCAGACGGCTGCAGTTAGGATTTTGTGTACAAGAGTCTTCCTCACTTCCCCTCCCATCTGTTCTGAAAACAGACTGACATTTTAAAAACGGAGAGAAAGAACATCCTGTTGCAGCTATCCATATGGAGCCTAGGCTCAGCCTATACCATAGAAATCAGTGCTCACAAAAGCAGGACGGTGTGCCTTCTGAAACATTTGCCTATGAACGTAACTGCCTATGACCTGCCCTTAAACAGTGTAACTTGCCAACTGATTTGCCCATAAGAAATGAAGTCAGCTGTATGTTGTATCTAACAAACTAGAAAAACAGACTCCGAAGATCTGAACAGTCCTGAACACAATCCTTCCCAGGCTGACTCCTGGTTTTTGGGATCTCTTCCCCACTCCCAGCATGGTTAAGAAGGGACATGATAGCCATATTTAAATATTTGAAGGGATGCCACATAGAGGAAGGAGAGGGCTTGTTTTCTGCTGCTCCAGAGACCAGGACAAGGAGCAATGGATTCAAGCTGCAGGAAAGGAGATTCCACCTGAACCTCAGGAAGAACTTCCTGACAGTCAGGGCTGTCCGGCAGTGGAATATGCTGCCTCGGAGTGTAGTGGAGTCTCCTTCCCTGGAGGTTTTTAAGCAGAGGCTTGATGGCCATTTGTCGGGATTGCTTTGAGGGTGTTCCTGCATGGCAGGGGGTTGGACTGGATGGCCTGTGTGGTCTCTTCCAACTCTGAATTTCTATGATTCTATGATTCTATGGTGTGGTGGTCTGAGCATGGGACCATGATACTGGAGACCAGGGTCTAAATCCCTGCTCAACCATGGAAGCCCACTGGGTGACCTTGGGCAAATCACATTCTCCCAGCCTCAGAGGAATCATAGAATCATAGAATAATAGAGTTGGAAGAAACTCCAGGGCCATCCAGTCCAACCTCCTGCCATGCAGGAACCCACATCAAAGTACTCCCTTTGACAGATGGCAATCCAGCCTCTGCTTAAAAACCTCCAGAGAAAGAGATTTCACCATACTCCAAGGCAGCATATTCCACTTCTGGACAGCTCTGACCATCAAGAAGTTCTTCCTGAGGTTTAAATGGAATCTCTTTTCCTGCAGTTTGAATCCATTGCTTCTTGTCCTAGTTTCTGGAGCAGTGGAAAATAAGCCTGTTCCCTTTTCAATATGAAGGCAATGGCAAACCTTCTCCAAACAAATCTTGCCAAGAAAAACCATGGTAGAGTTGCCATAAGTCAGAAACTATTTCAAGGCACAATCCCCACTCCCTGTAGGATATTACTGACAAGTGCCCCAATCCCACCCTTGTCCACTTCAGGATCTTGTTACCATCTATCCCCTGATCCAATAGTAGTCTTGATGGCTTAGAGGGTACAACTGTTTTCAGGAGCTTTTTAGAAGTATGAAGGGTTATGTTCCTGGAACCCTAAGGGCCATCTGGTCCAATCTTTTGCCCTGCAGGAATTCACAGCTCTAAGTACCCTAAGACATAGCCATGCAAACTCTGCTTAAAGACTTCCATCACCTTCTGAGACAGTCCATTCCACTACCAAACAGCTGTTCCCATCACAAAACTTCTTCCAATGTTTAGGTGGTCTATTCTGAAATCTCAATTTCTCTGTTCAGAGAGGCTTCCACTCAGAACTGCAAAGCAAAAAGAAGATCTTCCTGGTTGGTTCTGACCATTGTCATATGCCCAGCCTTCTCTCCCATTCTTCTACCAGAAACAGATGGACGTACAGTTAGCTTTCCACTTTTGTGAGTTCAGCACTCACTGATTTGATTATTTGTAGGTTATTTTATTTTATTTAAAAAACCTTACTGTATTTGTCCTGCCATGGAAAAAAATATGTTTTCTCTAGGAATCTCCAAGTGCTCCGGGAAGATTCTATGGTTCCCTTCTGCAAGACCACAAATTCATTCTGAAGGATCTAGAAATTCCTGGAGACAACACTTCTCTAAGCATTGCTAGGTCCTCCAGTGTGACTCCCTGGCCTGCTTCTGCTGGAAGTTGACCACAGAATTGCACTGGAGGACCTAAATATTCCTAAAGATATGTTATCAGATTTTTTAAAAAAGGCTTTGCAATATTTTATTTTTATTCACAGTTTTATCACTTTCATGGGGGCTTGAGCCGCTAACTCCCACCAAAGTGGAGGGCTGACTTTATTTTATTTCATTTAGTCTGCAGACACAAGACTAACAAAAAGCTGCAAAAGACTTGGTAGCCTGTGAGTAAGCTACTGCCTGCCTGTCTTTTCATGTATTGTTTTTATAATAATGAAACACTTCAAAGTGTGCTTAATTATTTTATGGTGAAACTAATTCATTGTCTAAGGGCTCTATTAGACTGCTTCAACATATCAGAGGCTTTCAATTCATTTTGCTATGACTGTTTCAAGATTTGCATCCAGAATCCTCTTGAAATATACTGGGGTTCCCTTCTTCCCTCTGGCCCTCCTTTGTGTCTTTTCAATCCCACTCCCCCGATCACATATTATAATCAATTTCATGCAACATTTCAGAAACTGATTTTCACCAATTCCTACTGAGTCTTTTTATAAAAAAGCAGGAATTCATAGAATCATAGAGTTGGAAGAGACCTCAGGGGCTATCCAGTCCAACCTCATTCTACCATGCAGGAACCCCAATCCAAGCACTCCCAACAGATGGCTATCCAGCCTCTGCTTAAAAGCCTTCAAAGAAGGAGACTCCACTGCACTCCATTGAGGCAGCAGATTCCACTGCCGGACAGCTCTGACCATCAGGAATTCTTCCTAAGGTTCAAGTGGAATCTCCTTTCCTGCTGCTTGAATCCTTTGCTCCTTGTCCTAGTCTCTGGAGCAGCAGAAAACAAGCCCGTTCTCTCCTTGACATGACATCCCTTCAAATATTTAAACATGGCTATCATGTCCCCTCTTAACCTTCTCTTTTGCAGACTAAACATACCCAGATCCCTAAGCTACTCCTCATAAGGCTTCATGGTTTCCAGACCCTTCACCATTTTGGTCATCCTCCTCTGGATATGCTCCAGCTTGTCGATCTCCTTCTTGAATTGAGGTGCCCAGAACTGGACACAGTATTCCAAATGAGGTCTGACCAGAGCAGAATACAGTGGTACCATTACCTCCCTCAATCTAGACACCATACTCCTGTTGATGCAACCAAGTGTTGCATTGGCTTTCTTGGCTGCTGCATCACACTGCTGACTCATGTTCAGCTTGTGATCTACCAAGACTCCTAGATCCCTTTCACATGTACTATTATCCAGCCACGTGTCCCCCATCGTATATTTGTACTTTCTATTTTTTCTGCCTAAGTGGAGGACCTTACATTTGTCTCTGTTGAAAATCATTTTGCTAGCTTTGGTCCAGCTTTCCAATCTGTCGAAGTCCTTTTGAATTTTGATCCTGTCCCCTGGTGTATTAGCAACCCCTTCCAATTATAGTCAAAGTGCTAAATTCTAATATACTAGTTAAGAATTGGGTTGTTTTTGATTCTCAGTTGAATCTGTGTCTTACAAACAATAGCTATGCTTACTTGACAGCCATCTTTACTAGATTCAATACAATAGGAACAGGCAAGGTAACTAACTACTACAGGCTTCCTCTGCTTATCTGACAGGTTGGTGACTGGAGCACGATCAGGAAATGGAATTGGTTGAAAAACAGAACCCATGTGCTGTACTGTAGGGGGCAGGACTTATGGATGCTCAGTTGGGCCCAACTGTGTGTGCACTGCTTGCAAAGTCTCACAGCCAGCTTAACACCATTTTTGCCTCTCCCAGTTCACTTTGCACGCAGCACAGGCATGTGAGCAATTACAAGCAAGCCTCCGTGGACAAGAAGAACTGACGGAAGCCCACTGTTTCAGTGCTTGCAATACAGAGAACTTCCATTAATTTGACCAGGGGATCTGCTCTTTCTGCAGCAAGACTTGGGACTGCAGATGTGTACAAGTGATCCCAAACAAACCTCCATAGACAAGAAGAACTGATGAAAGAGCAGACCCTCCCTCCTTGAATTAATGGAACCTGTCTTTAATTTGGAAGTGTTGAAAGAGCAAGTCACCAGATAACAGGGCGTAAAAAGGCAGGGGCTTCAGAACGTTTCAGAACGTGCTAGGTTAATTTAAACTGACGTGGGGAAAGAATCATCTTTGGTGATGTTAGAAGCTCCCTGGAAATACTTTAGGATGAGAAAAATGCCATATGGATCTTCAAAATAAAATTAGTCTGCTATTTCCTGACAACTTTTTCCCAATTGGAAGTGCCCTATTCATCTTTCTTTATGCCATTTTTTACTCTGCCGAGGTAGAGCCCACCACGTTACAGGATCCTCCTTCTTAATTCCAACACAGTACAAGGTATACTATGTTCTTTTGTATGTACCTTTGGAGACGTCCCAGTTCCATCCCGGTCAACAGAATTTTAAGAAGGTGAGGTTAAATGTGCTTGGGAACATGAATTAAAATCCAATGGAGATAACAAGCCTTTCTTCAGGGACCATCAAAAGCAGGGGAGCATGTTCTCCATGCATACACAAAAGCAGGATTGTGTGCCCAAGTAACCTTTACGATACGACTTGTAAAGCAAGCTGTCTGCATTGCACAGCTTCAGGCATACTGCATATATTTATTCTGCTTCTGTTCATCCTAGTGAGAAGGAACAAGTAACACAGGGCATTGATCCCTCCCACCCTGAGAATAAAAGCCTTATCCCAAACCATTTTCTCAGTCAAGTCAGGGCTGCTCATTCTCTCTGGCAGAGAGATTCTTCATTTGTTGCCTGAGAGCTTTCAAATGGAAATGCCAGGTACTGAACCTGCGGCTTCCTTCTTCGATTCCATGTACTCTGCCACTGTGCTATGGGGTCTCCTATAAGGGTCCACTTTGCTCACCATAGAAATTTTTTATAAATGCTTATCCAGCTTAGTTTTGCTACTTTGATTTGCAGCAACTCTACAGATTCTTATGCAAAGATCTTTCCCATTGACTACTAGCTGAACCTTTTAACTAGGAACGGATTTGGGGCATTTTTTAAAAAAGAATTAATTGAATAAAAACCTAGTTACAGAAATGTTCTAAATAACATATATGTTGTCCATTTAAACCAAAGCTTTCCAAACTTTTCATGTTGGTGACACACTTTTTAGACATGTATTATTTCGTGATGCAGTAATTCAGTTTTACTAGCAAACCAGAGGTTAAACTAGCCCCTTATAAGAGATACAGATATATACATAAATTGTAATAACAAAATATATGGGGACACAACATATCTCATGAAAAACTTTCATATATTTTTAAAACTATATGATTTACAAATAATAACATACATTTCCAAGATTGTAGGTGACACACCTACGGACTTCATGCAACGCACTAATGTGTCGCGGCACACCGTTTGGAAAGCTCTGATTTAAACTGTTACATATATTGTTGATAAAGTAGATTCTATTACTATGAAAACAAGAAAAAAGGAAAAAGAAACAAACAGAATAAAGAACAAGAAAAAAGAAAAAGAAAAAGGAGGAAAATATTAACTTCCTTCTACCCTTAACCTTGGACTATGTTAACCCAAATTTTTTCAAAACTCCCTATTTACCTTTTGTCTATTAAAAAAGCCATTTTTATGATTGAATCCACAGTTTTTCAATAATTAGAGTTTATAATTGTATATTATTAATGTACCTTCCAACTGTCACTGTCTGTACTTGTCTCTTGTATTGTAAGGAACAAGTAACTGAAACAATTAACATGTAATTATTTATCTCCAAGTGGAATAAGTAAACCATCTTGTAAAATGGATAAGATGAAAAAGATAAGAAAATAATAAAAACAATAAAATATATTTTAAACAACATTGCTGATTGCAATACTCCATCTCTTATTTAAGTATTCTGTTACTGGCTAACACGCTTCTTCCAATTTATTAATCAGCTTTCCATCTATATAATGAGTTAGCAAATTGTAATCTTTCATCTCTGTTAATTTTAGTAACCATTGGTTTATATCATGAGTTTCTTTACTTTTCCAAAATTTAGCAAAATTAACTTTCACTATTGAGACCATATAGTGTAAAATCTGGCTGTTTTTCAAAGAAAAAAGTATTAAATGTATATTTCATGTTCAGCAAAAAAAATTCTGGATTTAAAGGAAATCTGAATGGAAATGTCTCAGTTCATGTAATTTAACCCAGATTTTTTTTTGATACTGGATAGGTCCACCAAAGATGATAATAAGTACCAACCTTTTCATGATGTTTCCAACACTTATTGTTTTCAGTGTGATATATTTTGTCTTTTTTTCCCCTGGAGTTAGGTGGTAGCTGTACATCATTTTTTTAAAAAAATATTTCAGGTCTTGAAAGAATTTGGGTTTTTTTGCATTCAAATCAGGTGCTCTATGGTCACAAGTCCTCAATCTATACATATTTATATGTGTTAATCTCTTCTTTCTACCTTCATTAGCCTTACTTTCCCCAAGCAACCAACTCATTCACGCTTCCAACTATATAGTAAAAATACTATAACATCTTAAACTGATGTATAAGGATCTAATAATATTCCTCATCTAATGCAAAAACTTGGGTGTAACCAAGCAGTTAACAGAAAGACAACACAGCACTGGACATTAGAAACAGACAAGCTAGAGTTGCTTCCTGATACCACTTTTATAATGACTTGTACATCTTATTTTGCAGGTAGCTCAGCCAATGATGTCTTCTCCTTGAAATCTGTCCATGGCCCGCCCTTCTTTTGTTGTCTTTCTTTCCACCCTCCCATTCTTAAAAATCTCTTAAGGAAAAGACAAAATAGCTGCACAAGATATTACAACTGGGAATGGTATGAAGCCTCTAGAAATAAGAGACAACTGCAGGTAGTGTTGCCACGGGGAATAAGAGACCAAGAGATGTGTTGCAGCGATAAGAACACAGGATGCTGCCTTCCCTAAGTTCACATGAGTTGTCCACCAACTATCTCAGTCGGTAAGCTTACTGGCAGGTTTGCCTTCTGTTCCCTTCTTCCTCTGGTTTTAATTCAAAACAATGTTGTTTCAAACCTGCCAAAATATCCACCTGTTTCTTGTCCCTGTAGATACCTCCGTGGGCTACCAGTTCGGGCCAGAGCCTGTTTCAAACTTTTGGTGCCAGTATTTAAAGTTTGCATTTTAACCTCCCTCAGTACCTTACAGCTGGGCTTGTTTGGTAGGTTTCATCCAGGAATTTGAGATCTGCAGGCAAAGAATTATTGTCTGTTCCATTAACGCGTACGGCTCTGTCAAGGCTGCAAGCCTTTCAAGATCTTTTGTGGAACCATCTTCCTTTGGACCTCTGACTGGAGAAGGATCTCACCTGTTTTCATAAATGGTTGAGGACCTTCCTCTTTGACTTGCCACCTTAAGTCAGTGAGATATGTTTAAGGTTCTGAGATGGGTAGTGACTGGTGAGGTGTTGGGGATTTCATGCTATGGATTGTTGTGTTTTTTTTGTTTTAATGTCGTTGTCCCTGATTGTATATGTCATTGTTCACCCCTTTGGTGTAAAGGGAGTTATAAATAAATGTTGTTGTTGTTGTTTCATCATCATCACCACCACCACCATTGTCTCTGACTGAGAGTGCCTCTCCAGGAGTCTCTGACACAGAAAGGTCTCTCCCATCACCTACTATCTGATCCTTTTAAGTGGACGTTTGAGGGACTGAGCCTATGAATTTCAGTGCTAGAGCTGTGTACTGTAGACAGAAAAGCTGTATATCTCCATTTCTAAAAGACAAAGCACTCTTCTTACTGCATGCATAGAAGCATTCAGGATTCGAACCCAGGGCCCCATTATACCCAAAATGACAGCCAATACAGTACAGAGGATGTCGCTCAGGCCTTTGCAACTGTAAATTTAGACGTAAGTCCCACAAAGCCATGCTATTTCCAGTGTGGTCTTGGGCTGGACATGACTGTTCAGCCTAGACGACCTCTCAGAGCTATTGGGAAAGAGGGCAAGGCATTCATTAATTAGCATACTGAGACCTCACGCACATGCACACACACACATGCGTGCGCGCGTGCACATGCACACACAACAAAACAAACTGGACTGAAATGAAAACCATCCTCATTAAATAAGAGTGAGGCCAATAGACAAAGGTATAAGAGTCTGTACAACCTGAAGCCAGCACAGTGTCGTGATTTGGGGGTTGGACTATGACCCCAGAGAGCAGGATTCGATACCTTGATCTGCCACAGAAACTCACAGGGTGACCTTGGGCACATCACATACTCAGCCACATAAAAACTTGTGATAGGTTCACCTTAAGGTCACCATCAGAATCAACTTGAAAGCACACTACGGCCATTCTGCA
This sequence comes from Ctenosaura bakeri, assembly GCA_948474755.1. NCBI lineage: Eukaryota > Metazoa > Chordata > Lepidosauria > Squamata > Iguanidae > Ctenosaura > Ctenosaura bakeri. The sequence goes on along the minus strand of CAOLHI010000919.1, from coordinate 174,294 downwards.
CTAGACTGTTATAGTGCTATGATTCCACTTTCAACATCCTATGGAATCCTGGGGTTTGCAGTTTCGGGAGGAGTCTGCAAACCCCAGGATTCCATAGGATGTTGAAAGTGGAATCATAGCGCTATAACAGGCTAGTGCGGAAATGGCTTACAACACAGCAACAAACCATTTGGATAGAAAACCATTTTCAGAAGTATCCAGTGTTTGCTTACTAATGCGAATACACTTTTAGTTTACAAGGCCTGACTTACTGATGTTTAAGAACATGTCCTAGGAATATCTAGACCACAGTCCACCTTACTGTTGCTCCGATCTCCTTCCCATTTGTGATTGTGTTTACTTTTTGGTGACAGGAGGAGCATGAAGTTAAAAGACTCCCATGAGCTTCCCTACAACTGGATCCAAGAAATATTCAAAAATGTTGTGGACCACGTCAAACAAACAGCGGTTCAAGAATATTTGGGGGTGGTCATGAATCTCAGCAGGGGAGCTTCATATTAAGATGGACAGACAGATGAATGAAACAAATATGCTTTGAAACACAGCCCTGAGGAAAATTCAGCAAGAAATCTATCATTAGAATGATAGAATCACAGAGCTGAAAAAGACCACAAGGGCCATTCAGTCCAACCTCCTTCCATGCAGGAATAGACCATCAAAGCATTCTCAACAGATGGCCATCTAGCTTCTGTTTAAAAACCTCCAAAGAAGGAGATTCCACCACACTCCATTAAGGCAGCATATTCCACTGTTGGACAGCTCTCACTGTGAGGAAGTCCTTCCTAATGTTTAGATGGAATCTCTTTTCCTGAAGTTTGAAGCCACTTTCTCTGTGCTTGCCGCATCCTTCATAAGACATCCTTGCAAATATTTAAACATAGCTATCATGTCACCTCTTAACCTTCTCTTCTCCAAGCTAAACACTTCCAGTTCCCTAAGCCTTTCTTCATTTGGCATAGTTTCCTGGTCTTCCACCGTTTTGGTCACCCTCCTCTGGATATGTTTCAGCTTATCAATATTCTTCCTGAATTCTTGTGCCCAGAAATGGAGACAGTATTCCAGGTGGGGTCTGTCCAAAGCAGCATGGATTGGTACTATTAATTCTCTTGACCAAGACACTAGCCACTCACATTGGCTTTCTTAGCTGCCACATTACACTGCTGACTCATATTCAGCTTTTGGTCTACAAAGACTCCTAGATCCTTTTCACATGTACTGTGGTCAAGCCAGGAGCCACCCATCTTATATCTGTGCATTTTTTCTGCTCAAGTGTAGTACCTTACGCTTCTCTCTGTTGAAGTTCATTTGGTTAGTTTTGGCCCAGCTATCTATTCTGTTAAGATCATTTTGAAATCTGATCCTACCCACTGCAGTGTTAACTACCCATCTTAATTTGGTGTCATCTGCAAATTTGATAAGAATGCCCTCTATTCCTTTGTCCAAATCATTGATAAAGAGTTTGAATAGCACTGGGTCCAGGACAGAACCCTGTGGCACCCCACTAGTCACTTCTCTCCAAGATGAAAGGGAGCCACTGGTGAGCATCCTTTGGGTTTGGTCAGTCAATCAGTTACAAATCCTAACATTGGCATTGCCTAGCCCACATTTTGCTAGCTTGTTTGCAACAATTTCAAGGAGGAACTTGTCAAAAGCCTTACTGAGGTCAAGGTACACTATACCCACACTATTCCCATCATCTACCAAGCTAGTAACTCTAACAAAAAAAGAGAGAAGATTAGTCTGGCATGACTGGTTTTTGAGAAACTTGACTCCCCCCCCCTTTGGATGTAGTTCCTCTGACCCTGGAGATGTGAATTTGTTAAAGGCAGCCAGTTATACCTGTCCTGCCTCTTTACCTATTCTGTGCTGCATTTCCCCTACTGCGCTTGATGAAAACAAAATTACTCACCCTCATATCATCATGACCTCTGTGACCTGACAGTCAAAAGTAACAACAATTTTGGAAGATGATCTGCACAAGATATTGGAAGCAGAGTGCCCAAGAAACTGTACCTGGCAGTGCGATAGTGACTTTCAGAGAATTTTGACGTCCCCAGGATTTCCATCCTTAAGCTGCCACTTTGGAGCTGCAGGAAATAATACAGCAAGTCAGAAGATACAGCATGAGTTGTACTGGCAGTAACCACAGCTGTGTGTAGAATATATTACCGCTGATTTCACTGTATGACACCCTGCAATCTTTAGATATATGCCAAGATATAAGTATTTTAATAAATAACTATGAAGAATAAATTATGGAAATTATTATCATCACTTTTAATAACTGTAATAGAAACATTTTACTTTTTTAGTAAGTACATTTAATGTAGTATCCCTAAGTCATAATGTCAGTAATCAGAAATACATACATCTTTTTTGTTTACAACGTAAAATATGTTTACAAAAAAGAGATACAGAATAGAAAATGATGGTTAAAGCGCATGATGAAAGTCTATGTATTAAAACTAGATGTGCCAGCTACTATTTGAACAGAGAAATAGCAGGTAAGAGAGTTGCTGTAGCATAGTGGCTGAAGTGGTGGGCTCTGGGAGACATGGATTCAAATCCCTGCTCAGCCATGGAAACCCACAGGGTGGGCTTGAGTAAGTCACTCTCTCTCAGCCACAGAGGGAGGCAGCAGCAAACCCCTCTGAAGAAATCTTGCCAAGAAAAGCCCATGATAAGTTCACCTTAGTCAGAAATGACCAGAAGTCAGCAATGACAACATCACCAACTCTCTTTCCAGTTTTAAGAGATTAAAAAGGATAAATAGCCACTTGATAAGTATGTACAGGAGCACATCTGCCCAGCAAATAGTTTTGTTGTAAACATGAGCTGTCTCTAAAGGGAAAAAAAAAATCCTACCACAAAACCCAATGGAAAGAGCTAACTCTTGAATTTTTAGTATATTCAAGGATTCAGAGCCCTTCATTTGCTTTATAAATTATAGCAAAGCCTTTGATTGCGCAGATCATGAAAAACTAAGGATAGCTCTTAAAGAAATGTTTTATTATCTTAATTTGTAATCTGTACTCAGGACAAAAGGCCACTGCTGGGATAGAATGCAGTCCTCTCTCCATATTTGTGGGTTTGACATGACTGGTGAGAAACCATTCTGGGCAAAGTTGGAGCAGCTACCCAGGGCTAATCAGGTAGATGCTGTGTGTGTTGGGAGTGGCAACTTTGCATGCTTAATTAGCTGGCTAGTTAGTTTGCATATGTATTGTAGGCATAGAGGGGACTGCCTAGAGAAAACTTCCTGTTGTTTGGTCAACACCCACTTCCCCTTGCATGTTCTCTTCCTCTTCCCCTTTTTTGTTCTTCTGCTTCCTTGCAAGCATGTGCTCTCCAATTCTCTGGCAAGCATGGTTTCCTGTAAGCATGTGAGTTCTCAATTTCTTCTTACCTTTCTTCGAGAATTTGAACCTGTGTAAACTATGCACAAGACTTTGTGAGTAAATCCTTTTTATATACTTTTAACCAAACTGTTTGTGTTTATTTTGAGCTAGATTAAGTGTGTCTGGAGTGAAGATGATAAAGTGGGACTGGTAATTTGTTTAACTTCTGCCTGATTGGGAGACTTATTACTAAAAATCTTTCAATTCCCCAACAGCACGGTTGGGTGAAACCCAAGTGACTGTGGGGGAAGATGCACATGGCTTCTTTGGGCATGTGGCTGCCCAGTTCCATTTGTTTCCCTATTGTCCAGGTGACTGGAAGGCAGCACAGCCAGACAAAATGCAAGTGAATGAGGGGAAGACACGCATAGCTTCTCCAGACATGTGGCAGCCTGCTCTCATTTGTTTGCCTATCTCCTGGGCACATTGAAGGCAGTGTGCCTGGGTGACGCACAAGTGAAATGAGGGGAAGGTGCATGTGCATACCTTCTCTAGGCACGTGGCTGCCGCCTCCCATTCGCTTATCTACTACCTGGGTGTCCGAAAGAAAGGCAGTGTGTTACTTTGGCCCAGGCCTACCCAATGATAGCACTAGATATCGCTTTTTGATATCAAAACCATTAGGCCTTCCTCTGCCACCCCGCTCCATGTGTTTGCGAGGTCTCTGGACAAGCACGTAAACAGGCACGGCCGGTAATTGTTGGACATTCCATTCTCCACCTAGGCAGGCAGAACAAAGCCACTCTGTTGCTTCAGGGACCTTTCCTGCAAACACCCTTTTGCTTAAGTGCGACACTAACAAAAGGCACCCAGCTCTGAGCCGATAGTCTTACAAAGCCAAGCTAAGCACCTTGCATATGCATACTGGCTACACTATTGTTGATTCAGCGCTAAGCCAATCATGTTAAACTTGACCTTTACCAAAGCTTTGTCCCACTCCAAACTCGCATTGTTCTCACTGAGTAAGGCATGACCTGCAATCACAATTCACCCTCAATAGCCCCCCAATTCCGAGACCACCTCGGACTGCTTGGATCGCTTGCCCTGTTTGGATCGCTCCTGAGTTCCAAACCGCCTTGCTGCCATTTTGTCCGGTGAGCTCCCCTCAGCAAATCACGCTGGGCTTTCTTCCCTACCATCTTCAAGCTTCTTCAGGACTTCGAGAAAGGTGTCTTATCACCCATTTCTCCCAAAAATCCTTATTTCTAATTCCTCCGTTAGCTGTGTGATTGTGGTGTCGTTACTGTTTGTTTGTCTTTTAATAAAAACATAATTTTTGCTATTTTAAAACTGTCTGACTGCTTGACTGACCTGACCCCGTAGAGGCTGGGTTGCAAGATCCCTGCTAAGTTACCCTGCCTCTCGCTAGCTTCAGTGAGTGCTCTAGCTCATTTTCCCAACTTTGTGTTATTGTGTTTTGGTTATTTGGGCGCCCCTCCCAGGACCCCCAAAGAACAGGCTAACAAGTGCCCTCAGATAAAACGTAAGCAAATGGGAGAGAGGGCCTGGAAGGGAATGAGAGGGGGAGCTCTCAGACTGGGAGGAGGGTGAATTGTTTGTTTGTTTTTTACTTTCTTGAGGGTTCTGCACTCCAAACCCTTGCAAAAGTTGAGGTGCCACTGTATGGAGAAACTGTATGATTTCCAATAAGCAAGGGAGTAAAGCAAGGCTGCATTTTATCACCCTCTCTGTTTCACTTGTACACCAAATGCATCACATGCAAAATGGGATTAGACTCTGAGGATGGAGGTATGAAAACTGGGAGGAAGGAACATCAACAGTTTAATATATGCAGATGACACCATACTACTAGCAGAAAATAGTAAAGGCTTGGAATTATCAAGGAAATTCAAGGAACAAAGTGCAAAGCTGGGTTCACAGTTGAATATTTAGGGAAAAAATTACCACAGATGATTGACATAACTTTAAACAATAAAGAAATTGAGATAGTGAAAGATTTCTTTTATCTTGTCCCAATCATTAATCAAAATTGGGATGGCAGTCAAAAAATCAAAAGAAGACTAGAAAATGGAAGGAACTAGACAAGATCCTGAAGTGTAAAGATGTTGAATATCAAAGTGAGGATTGTCCATGCTACTATATTTTCATTTTTTATATCTGGCTATGAAAACTAGACAGTGAAGAAAGCTGACAGGAAGAGAATCAACTCATTTGCTGGAAAAGAACTTTATAGATACCATGGACTGCTAAAAAAAGAAATAAACAGGTCTGAGAACAAATCAAGTCTGGTCTTTTCCTGGAAGCCAAGATGACTAAACTATAGTACTTTGGACATATCGTGAGAAGACATAATGCACTGGAAAATGACTTCATTTTCCATTTTCCACTTGGTAAAGAGGAAGGCACTGGGAAAAGAGGAAAACAACATCACAGGTGGATAAACTCAATGAAGGAAGCCACAACTCCAAATCTGCAAGACCCGAGCAGGGCTCTGGATGACAGGGTGACTTGAGTCTCTCATTCATGGTGTCACCATAAGTCAAAGTTGACTTGAGGACAGTTAATAACAACTAGCAATTTAACCTGAACCTGCAAATAAATGCATGACCGTGATCATTGGTGTAGTTTTGCTCCTAATCAATGTAAAATGCAACCCTATATATACGACTACTTGGAAGTAAAGCTCATTACATTCAGTGACACATACTTCCAGGTATTTCTGGATTGGATGGAAGCCATCACTGCAATTTTATACTCACTTACCAAGGCAATAAGTCTCACTGAACTCAGTGCAGCCTCCCTCTGAGTTGATGTAGAGTGGATTACACTACAATTTTTGCTAGCCTACTTAAAAATAACCTCCTCTGCTTTTTACACACACACACAGAGTGCGGAAGGAAGGGAGGGGAAAGAGGGGAGGTTAAGGGGTGAGTAAGCCGGTTTGGTTATCTCCCAGAGGACAATTAAGTTCAGAAATCACAGTTAGGAAGGGAAAGAAGATAAATAATTTAGCACTAAGAATAACTGAAGCTTGATAGTTTGCCAGCATTAGAAGAAGTAAAAAAAGTTATGAGAATCTGACTTTTTTCTGACAGAGCCTCTGGAGGGTTGAAAAAACAAACACTGAACTGGAAAATTGTTTAAAAGAAATATGCATAGGTAAATTTTGAGGGGAAGAATGAAAATATGAAAACAATTGCATGCATGGATCCCATTAACTGAAGACTGCTCTGCATATTCAATCAATCAATCAATCAATCAATCAATCAATCAATCAATCAATCCATCACAGGTTTGAGCTGGCTTCATGCTTGCAGGATCTACATTCCTTTTTACTATGTAGAACCCCAAGATTTTCCAAACAGGGAATTTTGATCCCAAACTCATGAACTTGAGCGTAGACGGCAGTTCTTCCATACAGAAATCTATGCCTCATTACTTAAGCTTTCTTGGTTCCAGTGTTACCCTGAGAATTTGGGGGTCCCGAAAGGGGCACCCGGGTTGCCAATTAAAATACCAAATTGGGAAAGTTAGCTGAGACACCGGTTTGACTAGGAAGAGGCAGGGTAACGTTGCGAGATCTTTTACCCAATGTATACAGCGGTAGGTCAGAGAGTAGCTAGACAAGGTTTTTCCAAATAATAGACAATTCTTTATTAAAGGCAAAAAGACACGAAAGACAGAAGATAAATTAACTAGCTTGGAAAGAGAAACGGAGGTTTGTTTGGGAAAGGCAATACGACTTGTCTTGTAGTTCTGGAGAGAAGAGGGGTTCCGGGGAAGAAAGCTCAGCCTGGGGTGCTGAGGGGAGTCCCTTAGACAACCGGCAGGAAGGCGGGATGGCAGTCCAAAGTGATCCAAAGACTGTTCAAAAGTGAGGGGTTTTTATAGGGAGTTTTGTGCCTGCTGGCAAGCCAGGTGAGAACAAAGGGAGTTTCGGTGCTGGACAAGGGATTTGGAAAGGTCAAGTTTAACATGATTGGATTTGCATTTGAAGACAATAGCGTGGCTGGGACGCTGATGGCCCAACATAAAAGAGTAACTTGACTGAGAGCCATGTGGCTATTGTAAGGTTTGCAGCGGGAAGTTCCCTGAAGCTGCGGGCTAGGGTCGAGTTGCTGGCGACAAAGAGGAATGGAATGTGAAACCATTAACGGCCGCACTCTGTCCGTGCTTGTCCGGAGAACTCGCAAACATGTGGAGTGAGGTAACTGCGAGCCAGTCCAGCTGAGGCCAAATTGTTTGATATCAAAGTGATATCTGGGTGTCCTCGCCAGGGGTGCCGTACCGGAAGTAACACCAGCAGCATAGTTTACGTAGCATGGAGGAGTCACTGTGTTGCTGCTACAGTCAAACAACTGAGATCTGGAAGTCCTTCCTCACTGAGGGCTTAGTCCTGGGCTCAGTCCTCACTCACAAATTCTGCCAACAGAACCTGCCCAAACCTGATATGTTATACTGGCATCCTCGCTTTTCTTCAAAATACCCAAAGTAAATTATAGAATCATAGAATCATAGAATCATAGAAATGTAGAGTTGGAAGAGACCACACGGGCCATCCAGTCCAACTCCCTGTCATGCAGGAACACCCTCAAAGCACTCCCGACAGATGGCCATCAAGCCTCTGCTTAAAAACCTCCAAGGTAGGAGACTCCACTACTCTCCGAGGCAGCAGATTCCACTGCCGGACAGCCCTGACTGTCAGGAAGTTCTTCCTGAGGTTCAGGTGGAATCTCCTTTCCTGCAGCTTGAATCCATTGCTCCTTGTCCTGGTCTCTGGAGCAGCAGAAAACAAGCCCCCTCCTTCCTCTACATGGCATCCCTTCAAATATTTAAACATGGCTATCATGTCCCCTCTTAACCTCCTTTTCTGCAGACTAAACATACCCAGCTCTCTCAGTCTATCCTCATAGGGCATGTTTTCCAGGCCTCTCACCATTTTGGTCACCCTCCTCTGGACTTGCTCCAGCTTGTCAATATCCTTCTTGAATTGGGGTGCCCAGAACTGGACACAGTATTCAAGATGGGGTCTAACCAAAGCAGAGTAGAGTGGTACCAGTACCTCCCTCGATCTAGACACCATACTCCTGTTGATGCAGCCGAGAATTGCATTGGCTTTCTTGGCTGCCGCATCACACTGCTGACTCATGTTCAGCTTGTGGTCTATGAAGACTCCTAGATCCCTTTCACACATACTGCTATCCAGCCACGTGTCCCCCATCCTATATTTCTGTATTCCATTATTTCTGCCTAAGTGTAGGACCTTACATTTCTCTCTGTTGAATTTCATTTTGTTCGCCCTGGCCCAGCTCTCCAATCTATCCAGGTCATTTTGAATTTTGATCCTGTCCTCTGGCATATTAGCAACCCCTCCCAATTTGGTGTCATCTGCAAATTTGATGAGCATGCCCTCTATTCCTTCATCTAAGTCATTGATAAAAATATTGAACAGCACTGGGCCCAGGACAGAACCTTGTGGCACCCCACTAGTCACTTCTCTCCAGGATGAAAAGCAGCCATCCGTGATCACCCTTTGGGTTCGGTCGGTCAACCAATTACATATCCAATTAACAGTAGCCCTGTCTAGCCCACATTTTACTAGCTTCGATGCAAGAATGTCATGGGGAACTTTGTCAAAGGCCTTACTGAAATCGAGATATGCTACATCCACAGCATTCCCTTCATCTATCAAGCTAGTAACTCTATCATAAAAAGAGATCAGATTAGTCTGGCATGACTTATTTTTGAGAAATCCATGTTGACTTCTCGTGATTATTGCGTTGTTTTCTAAATGATTAGAAACTGAACGCTTAATGATCTGCTCCAGGATCTTTCCGGGTACCGATGTCAGGCTGACTGGGCGATAATTATTTGGGTCCTCTTTTTTTCCCTTCTTGAAGATGGGGATAACATTTGCTCTCTTCCAATCTGCTAGAACTTCTCCTGTCCTCCAAGATTTCTCAAAAATTATAGCAAGCGGTTCCGAAATGACCTCTGCCAGTTCTTTTAATATCCTAGGATGCAATTCATCTGGCCCTGGAGACTTGAATTCATCCAATGCGGCCAGGTATTCCTGTACCACCTCTCTACTTATTATGTGCCTCATTTCCTCTGCTTCCTCCCCTGCTCCCCTACCGCCAGGTTGAGTGCTTGTATCCTTCTGGGAAAATACGGAGGCAAAGAAGGTGTTAAGTAGCTCTGCCTTTTCTCTCCCCCCTGTGAGTAATTCGCCATCTTCTCTGCGTAGCGACCCTACTGTCTCCTTCTTTTTCCTTTTGCTGCGGACATATTTAAAAAAACCCTTTTTATTGTTTTTAATGTCTCTGGCCAGCCTAAGTTCGTTCTGTGCTTTAGCCTTTCTGACCTCCTCCCTACATCTCCTGGCTACTTGCTTAAATTCTTCTTTGGTGGTTTCCCCCTTCTTCCATTTCCTATACGTGTTTCTCTTAACTCTTAGCTCAGCTGAGAGTTCTTTAGTCAACCATTCTGGTTTCTTCAGATGCCTTCCATTTTTCCTCCTTATTGGCACAGTTTTAGACTGTGCCGTCAGTATCTCCTTTTTAAGGAACTCCCATGCCTCCTGAACTCCTTTCCCTTTCACTATTCCTGACCACGGAATTCCAGCCAGCAGCTCCCTAAGTTTACAGAAGTCCGCTTTTTTAAAATCTAAGACGAGTGTCTGGCTACCCTTATCTTCTCCTTCCCACTGAATGCTAAATTCCAACAGGGCATGGTCACTCCCCCCTAAAGATCCAACCACTTCTACCTCATTCACAAGGTCATCCCTGTTGGTCAAGACCAGATCTAGAATATTTGATCCCCTTGTGGCCTCTTCCACCTTCTGGACCATGAAGTTGTCTGCAAGACAAGCAAGAAACTTGCTGGACCTTGCTGTCTTGGCAGAGTTTGACTGCCAGCATATATCCGGGTAATTGAAATCTCCTATTATTACTGTATCTCTCCTCTTTGAATGTTCAGTCATTTGGTTGAGGAAGGCGTCATCCAAGTCCTCAGCCTGGGTTGGAGGTCTTCTTGGGTTTTCTACTTTTCCAATCTTCACAAAACTCTTATGTGGTAGCCTGATGGAAAGTTTGGCCCCAAGGTTGACCAGCAAGAATGAGCAAGAATTAGGTCCTGCTTCATATCCAACTAAGCACTACCTGAAGTGTGTCCAGCACTGTCCAGATTTCTCCCTAGTATCCCCAAAAGGAAGCCATGGGGGCCTGCTGTTCTTCCGCTCCCCACAACTTCAACTTCACCTCAAGAATCTGACCTCACCCTTGTTTTTCCGACATTTTTGTCTGCCAGAGAAATCTTAGCAGCACTGCCTCAAAGAGCTTGTTGCCTTTTTCTAAATGGTACAAATTTCATAGAATCGTAGAATCATAGAAATGTAGAGTTGGAAGAGACCCCCAGGGACCATCCAGTCCAACCCCCTGCCATGCAGGAACACCCTCAAAGCACTCCCGACAGATGGCCATCCAGCCTCTGCTTAAAAACCTCCAAAGAAGGAGACTTCACCACACTCTGAGGCAGCCGATTCCACTGCCAAACAGCTCTGACCACCAGGAAATTCTTCCTGAGGTTTAGGTGGAATCTCTTTTCCTGCAGCTTGAATCCATTGCTCCTTGTCCTGGTCTCTGGAGCAGAAGAAAACGAGCCCTCGCCTTCCTCTACGTGGCATCCCTTCAAATATTTAAACATGGCTATCATGTCCCCTCTTAACCTTCTCTTCTGTAGACTAAACATGCCCAGCTCTCTAAGTCTATCCTCATAGGGCTTCATGGTTTCCAGGCCTCTCACCATTTTGGTCACTCTCCTCTGGACTTGCTCCAGCTTGTCAATATCCTTCTTGAATTGGGGTGCCCAGAACTGGACACAGTATTCAAGATGGGGTCTAACCAAAGCAGAGTAGAGTGGTACCAGTACCTCTCTCGATCTAGACACCATACTCCTATTGATGCAGCCAAGAATTGCATTGGCTTTCTTGGCTGCCGCATCACACTGCTGACTCATGTTCAGCTTGTGATCTATGAAGACTCCTAGATCTCTTTCACACGTACTGCTATCCAGTCAAGTGTCCCCCATCCTATATTTCTGTATTCCATTTTTTCTACCCAAGTGTAGGACCCTACACTTCTCTCTGTTGAATTTCATTTTGTTCGCCTTGGCCCAGCTCTCCAATCTATCCAGGTCATTTTGAATTTTGATCCTGTCCTCTGGCGTATTAGCAAACCCCCCCCCAATTTGGTGTCATCTGCAAATTTGATGAGCATGCCCGCTATTCCTTCATCCAAGTCATTGATAAAAATATTGAACAGCACTGGGCCCAGGACAGAACCCTGTGGCACCCCACTAGTCACTTCTCTCCAGGATGAAAAGCAGCCATTTGTGATCACCCTTTGGGTTCGGTCGGTCAAACTGGTATTATTACTTCCCTTGATCTCTACACTAAACTTCTGTTGATGCAGCCCAGAATCACATTGGCTTTTTTAGTTGCTGCATCACACCGTTGACTCATGTTCAGCTTGTGGTCCACTAAGATTCCTGATCCCTTTCATACATACTGTTTTCAAGCCAGGTATCACCCATTGTATACCTGTGCATTTCATTCTTTCTTCTTAAGTTTAGTACCCTACATTTTTCCCTGTTAAAATTCATTTTGGTAGTTTTGGCCCAGCTCTCTATTCTGTCAAGGTCATTTTCAATTCTGTTTCTGTTCTTTGGGGTATTAGCTTTCCCTCCTAATTTGGTATCATCTGCAGATTTTCCTTCATCCAAGTCATTGATAAAGATGTTGAAAAGCACTGAGCCCAGGACAGAACCCTGTGGTACCTCACTAGTCACTTTTTTCCAGGATGAAGAGAAGTCATTGGTAATCCAGCTTTGTACCCGGTGCTGTCTAGATTGTACCTAATACTCCCGAAGGGGTTCATGGGTTCTCCTGTTTTCCCACCTAGTCCTTTTCCTAAGGTATCTGGCATGACATCCGGAGCAAGGCAAGGGTCTCTGTGGGACACCTCCATAAAGGAGCAACAGGTGTAAAATGTGGCTTACTCTGACATAACTGTGGTACATCAGCAAAGTACTTTTCCAAGCACTGTGCTAGGAAGTATATCTCTTTGTAAAAAAGCACCCTTGCAGCCTATCAATGGCCAGAACTACTCCCTGCTGTTGTCCGGCAGTCATTGCAAGGTCAGGGCAAAAGCAGCATGTCTCAGAAGACCTTCAGCAGGTCTAGGAGGGCAAAGGCTTCTCCTTCTTCTCTGTATGCACAACAGCAGCTAGACAGCATCAGGGGGCAATGGGAGTATGCTCAGGGACCACCCATCTGCCACTGTATAGCCCAGGAAAAATAAGCAACTCTGCACATGCTTCAGTGTCCAATAGGCTCTTTTCCTGTACTAGATATGGATGGTAATTGGTTCAGGGAAGAGAGGTTAAGTGCTGCTGTGGCAGGCTGAGGATGATGAGAGGGAGTGATACCCTTTTTTGCTTCTAGCAACCTGCATCTCTGGTTCAGAATTTCAGGTTGAAACTCTGTAGAACAATTTGGATGACAACAAAAAATGCTGTTAAATTTGGAGGCATGTGGCTCAATGTCCCAATGGGTTATTGCTGAGGCAAGCAGACAGGCAAGAGAGAGAGAGAGAGAGAGGGAGACTCTGTTATTACTATAGGAAAAAGGGGCTCTCATTCTCTATCAGTGTTTCACTCCAGCAAATGCAACTCCTTTGGCAGGCTAATTTATTTACCCATCTGGCAACACAAGTACCCTGCTTTGGAAATGTTAAACACGCCTTGGTCTGCATGCCTGTCTGTGATAATGGGGCTTCCCATTATCTAGACTTAGCTAAAGGGGGACACTTCCCTCTTCAGGTAAACCAAGGGTTAATGGGGTGTTGGGATTAGATTACATTTTAGTGTGGGTCAGCATCATAGGTCATGTGGGTCAGCATCAAAGGTCACAGGGTGAGAACTGACCAATCAAAAGGTAAGAGGTGTGCATCTTCAGGATGCTTTGAGATACTTCCAAGGGGAAGTTATAAAACTTCTTGCGAGGCCATGTGGCCGAGAGAGAACAAAGGGACAACAAAGAAACAACAAAGGAACTGCCAGTAGCAGGCTGCAGGCCGTAGGCCTCGCCTCCTGGTGTCTTCCTCGTAAAACATCTAAGCTATGAACATCTGTGAGTACTAGAACTAGTTATCTAGTCGCGTTAGGGACTTTTCTGTTATTTTGGAGCTGCCTGATCTAAAGAATGTATCTGTGGTTTCATATCTGTTCTTTTTGTAACTACTTGTAACTAAGCGTGCCTGGGAGAGGGGAGTCTCCCATGTGTGTTATTTGCCTTGTTCATGTGCATGCCTTTAATAAATACTTTCTGTAAAAACCCTGTTTCTCTCCTTCCCACGCCAACGCTAGATAGACTGGGGGAAAAGGGAGATCCTTAAGCTTAGAGATTGAAATGTAATGGACAGCGTCCCACTGTACTGTCCTGTAATTCATAATTCAGTGGGTGGTGGCAGCAAAGATTAATATTAATCTCGTACGGGAATGTATATTCCAGTTTCACATACTGGAATTCTACATCTCCAGTATCACACTGTCCTGGGAATTTTCTCTTTATTTTTGCTCTTTCTCTTCCTTCCCTTTTTTCTCCCCATGTTTTCTTTTCCTCAGTGGGATTTATTTCCCTCCTCCTTGGTGCTCATTCAGTCTTTCCTTCTGCCCTTTCTTCTTGCTCATTCATTTTACCAAATAGCAGGACCTTCTCTTCCCTCTCTGTTTGTTTTTGTTTTTGTGGATCTCTAGAGGAAGAACAAAATGAAGCTCCCAGAAGGCATTTGGAGAAGGTAATATCCCAGGGCTCCCTTCAGCTCCAGTAGGGAAGGCTAGGGATAACAGCTATAAAAGGAGTGAAGGGTAGAGGCAGAATGATAGAATCTTACAGCTGGAAGGGGTTGCAAGGGCCATCTAGTCCAACCTCCTGCCATGTAGGAATATCTAATTAAAGCATTCTTGAAAGATACTTTTAAGTAACCTCTCAATCTTCTCTTCTCCAAGCTAAACATACCCAGCTCCTTCAGTCATTCCTCAAAAGGCTTGGCTTCCAGACCTTTGATAACTTGAGACTAGGACAAGGAGCAATGGATTCAAGCTGCAGGAAAGGAGGTTCCATCTGAACCTCAGGAAGAACTTCCTGATGGTCAGAGCTGTCCAGCAGTGGAATATGCTGTTTCAATGGAGTGTAGTAGAGTCTCCTTCTTTGGAGGTTTTTAAGTAGAGGCTGGGTGGTCATCTGTCAAAGGGAGTGCTTTGATGGGGCTTCCTGCATGGCAGGGGGTTGGACTGGATGGCCCCTGGGGCCTCTTCCAACTCTATGATTCTATGATCATCATGGTCTCTCTTCTCTGGACACATTCTAGCTTGTCGATATCCTTCTTGAATTGTCATGACCAGAACTGGACACAATATTCCCGGCGGGGTCTGACCAAAGCAGAATAGAGGGGTACTAATGCTCCCTTTGTTATGGACACTAAATTCCTGTTGATGCGGATTATAATGGCATTGGCATTTTTGGCGAATCACACTGTTGAGTTATATTTACAGTTGGCCCACCGCATTCCCTAGGGTTAGGAGCGCAAGATCCTTGCAAAAGTGGGAAAATTGCAAAATAAACGTCTGTGTGTCTGTGAAAAGGAGGTGGAAACATGCAGGGAGAATGGGCACCCAGGGTCCAAACCAGATCAGGGAAAAGAGAGGGAAAGGGGGGGGTGTCAGCATAGTGGCCAACCTCTCTCACACTCATCTCCTTCCTTGTGTGCGTATAGAAGGCATGGGGAGAGGGTATGTGGTGCTGAGAAATTGGGCTGCAAGTCATCTTTAGCTGGCCAGGAACTGGCCGGTGGAGGAAGAAAAAGACCAGAGGTGGGTTTTTAAAGAGCTATGCATCCTGATTGCAGTCACCGAGAGGGAAGGTTCCCCCGGAAGAGAAGCACTTGAGGGTAGGTGAGAGAGACTGGAGAAACTAGCAAATAATCAAATCTGTGAAAGTTAGACCCACAAACGTGGAGGGTCGACTGTGTACATTTACATGTTGTCCTTTTATTATTTTATATACCACCTAATAAAAGAGTTTACATAGGCTGAAACACATCTGGATGTTTTTTCCTAATATAACAATCATCTTTTGAGCATCTTGAGGCATGTCTTCAGTTTCTTGTGTGGACTCCACTGGATGCACCTTTCCTCATTCTAAACAGCCTCCCTGAATCCTAATCATGCAATAAGTGCTATAACATGAACATTTCACAAAACAAAATGTGAGCGTGGATAATACTCCACCCTGAATGGACAATCACCTTCATCTTGTTTTGCAGATTCTTTGAATGCTTTCCACAGAAAGGAGAAGGGGGCAGTTTTGTTTTTGTTTTTGAGGGGTGAGTATTTCACCCATCTACCTATCCCAGTTGTGGCTCCAACCTTCATTATTAAGTTCTGGGTTACTAGTTCTTAAGCATTGCCTGGGCACACATAACAAATCACAGACCCAAAGGAGAAAATCCTACTCATGACTCTGCCACGCTGTATGATGAAGACTGTACTCTTTTTCTTAACCAGCTGGAACAAATATGGTAAATCACTGCAGAATTAGGACAGCCTTTTAAACAAACATGGGTTTCTGAATTAAAATGCTTGCTTCATGCCTTGGTGATCCAAAAGTGTAATTTTTCCCACACGCTATTTTCTGTCAGGATCAGATCCTGTTATTTTGGAAACAAGAGAAATTCAACCCAGTTTGGGGGAATTTCTCATAAATTCTTATCTTTAATATGTTAGTAATGTGGCAAATGCATATATTGGATTTGCAAGCATGTTTGTTATAATTTTCTTTGTTCTTTGTTTGTTATCCCCTGTAGTTTCCTTTATGGTAACATTTGAATCTCCTGAATGGAAAACAATATGAAAGATCAATTTTAAAAAGATGGGCAGACGCTCAGGGTCATATCTCCATATTGTAGGTGATAAAGCCTCTTGGTAAGTCTTCTATGGCTGTTGTGAAATTTGAACAAGAACCATTAGACCACAATCCCTGAGTCAGCAAGCTTTGCAAGACAAGTTTCTGCAGTATTTTGTAAAACATAAAAGAAAATGAAGGAAATATACATTTTGGTTGACTGCCACTATTACAAGATAGACGCAAAGCACTGTCATGTCCTACTTTGTTAGCCAAGTTTGTAAATGGAAGTGAACAATAATTTGTAAGCATTCATTGTATTTCAAAATCCACTTCTCTCTGAATCTTTATTCAGTTCAGGACTTCAGTAATATTTTATCAAATTCCCTCCTTTATTTTTTCTTCCACGTTATACCAGACATCTTCCATTATTTTCACATTAAGGAAAATAAAATGCTGAAAAATTACCATGCTCGGTTACAGAAGCAGGTCCTCTTAGCTCAGCAATCTGAGAACAATATTTATTATTGAAGTTATTTTTGACATTTCGAAACCACCGTTCAATAGAAAGCCTGGAGGCAGTTTACATAAAAGAAGAAGAAGTAGAAAGAGAAGGAGAAGGAGAAAAAGACCACCAAGTGTGATCTGGGAAGTTCTCAAGCACACCTAGAGAACATTAACTTTTCCTTAGGATGTCCAGAGAAGAAGCTATACAAGTTCAGATTCTTGTACCTGCAGTTGAAAAGACCAACTGCTGAACAAGATCTTTGCTGGAAGCACTGGTCCAGGATCCCACGGCATCAAACCCCTTTGGTAATGAAGCACCCAGGATAATCCAGGCTAAACAGAATTTGCATTTTTCCAAATGAGGATTGCCATGTTTCTGATAGCAAACAGCAACAATCCACCATTATCTTGTAATCTACCAACATTCAGTTTGCATCTCTGCCTTGGAGAATGCTCTGACCTAAAGAATCTTGGGCCATGGGGCTGAAAGATGTGTCATGCCCTGCTTCCAGAGCATGGACTCTGACTCAGAGTCTGAAGCAGAGGGCATGCCAGCAACTGAAACAGGGGGCATGCCAGGGCCTGGTATACAGAGAGAGGTTACAGTGCCACAAACAGAACAGAAGGCGGTGCCAGCTCCAGCAGAGAGCCCTGCCTTTTCAGATACAGAAGAACACTTACCCAGACCCAGCTTTGCACAGCACAGGCAGCAAAGAGAGACCCAGCGTCACTGTCTCAGAATTTATAACTGGCAACAATCAATCAAGGCACAGCTGCACTAGGCTTTGGATCTATTTAGCTGGCGTCCTTCCCCTCCAGGAGTTGTCAGAGCTTATCAGACCTGCTATCTTGCTGGATGCCTTGACAAATGCTCGGATTGTCCTTGGACATTCCTTTGCCATGAAACCCTGCTGGACTTTGTTTATGTTGGACCTGGAAGTAAGTAACAAGCTGGGAGATATACAGTTTATTTTGTTTGATTTATCAGCAGTGCCAGGACTGAGATAGGACAAGAGATTCAGGAGAGCTAAAAGGAAAGATTTCTTCACCCAGTTATACCAAAGAATTCACTACTCCAAATGTGTTGAAAGTCACCAATTTAAAAGGATTAGCAAAAAACATGGAAGGTAAGGCTTTCGGCCACTGCTAGGAGTCATGAAAGCTATTTACTATCTCCATTGTCAAGAGACAGTAGCTAGGACACACCAAGCAGGTGGCTGCTCCTCCATTCACATCCTGCTTGTGGACTTCAAGAAATATCAGGCTGGCCATTTTAAGAACAGAACATTGGCCTATGCCAGTCTTCAGCAATGTTGGACAATTTAGATCTCAATTTCTTGTTTTCAGACAGATAGTCTAACCTGTTGTAAAGAAGCTTCCCATGTTCTCCAATTTGGTAAGCAGATAGATACTGACAAGGGATATGGTTTAATCTTTCTGAATACAATGGCTGGCTTCCACTGATAAAAGTATCCACCATCACTTGACCTACAGCTGTACATGTCAAACTTGACTTGTTTTCTTCCACAAAGGAGCTTCTTACATGACACTATTTTACTGCAATTGCACTGCATCAGTCCTGTCTTTGCCTGGAGCTTATCATGTGACATTGTGGCTCTCCCGGGGCTGTACCGTTCTTGGGCCATTTAGAAACTGGTTCTTTTCCACTGGAAAAGATCCCTTAATGATCCCCTATCTTGCTATGGCTTAGTAACCACTTTCAGTGGGAATGTCTTGTTCTGCTTCAGTGTGATATTGGGAGCACAGGTAAAGCAGAGTGTTGGTGTGGTTTTGTCGCTCCTGCCGTGGAGATTTCCTAGAGATCTCTAGAAGGAAACTTCTGATAGATGGCCTGAGAGGACACTGGGATTTCTGAGAGGACAGCTGTATGCTGGTTCTCTGACATGAGGTTGTTTTTTAAAAAAACATTATTTTAATGGGAGGAGTAGCATAATAGTGCAATTCTGATGTAATCCTATTAAGGATTAATGCTCGGGGAAACCACAGGGTTCAGAAAGAGTTTAAAGAGTAAATAAAGAGTAAATATACAAAAGTTTGAAAAGTAATATACAAAAGCAGAACTGAGTAAGTGTTGGTTTGCAGGGAACAGCACAGAGAAAAAAGGTGGAGTTGCATGGTGCGCATTGATCTTCCTGATCTGGGCAAGGAAGGAGTGGTGGTGGTCCATAATAATATTATTATGCAATTGTACAAATGCACAACTTTTTTTTAAAAAAAGAACACCTATATGGAGCAGAGGCAGAGCAGACAGGGTAGTGTAAGTGAATAATGGTACAAAAATAGTGCCTTGCTATTCCACTACTTTTCCAAGTATGATAGAAGTGGTTTTCAAGCAGAGAGACCCAAAACAATTTACTAGTGTGATAAGCATGAAAATTAAGCATTCTCTTAATGCAATATTTCTTAAACTGTGGGCTGGGGGGCAGCCAGTGTTCCTTTGGCTACTCTCAGCTGGGCGTCTGTAGGGCATCAGACAAATTAAGCATTCTCTTAATGCAGCATTTCTTAAACTGTGGGCTGGGAGGGGGCAGCCAGTGTTCCTTTGGCTACTCTCAGCTGGGCTTCTGTAGGGCACCGCTGCCTTGATTGCTAATCCCACCCCCAATTATCCCCACTCTGTACTACAGTCTTTTGGCTGGACTGAAACTACCAACAGCTCCTTCCGTTTGCAGGGCACAGGCATGTTTAGGAAAAAGAACTGCTTAGAGAGAAAGCTGGCATCCAGTTCATTAGTCCCAAATAGAGTAAACCCATTCAATCAATTGGTGAGTCAACACGTAGATAAATCTAATGGTTTCAATTAGTCTAGTCTAGTCTAGTCTAGTCTAGTCAAGTCAGGATTTAGGCCCTTTTCGCACCTTACCTTTTCACAGTGCTGGGGTGCAGGACTCACGTGAGCAACCTCAAGTGAGAGGCTCTCACATCCCGGTTCCTTCAGCTTCGCGGCTGCCACCCGCTCGCACGAAAGTCCTGCCTCTTCCTTTTGCAGTGCAGCCTGGGACCTTCCCAGGCTGTGCTGGGGCAGGAAGCGCGAGCGCTGTGGCTCTGAAGCTCTGCACGCAAGGTAAGTGCGCACGGGGCCCTGGAGCAATGCGCAACCATGCACCATTTTGGGCTTAAAGCCAAAAATGAAAAAGTGTGCGAGTGGTGCCTGCCAGGCCCTGGAGCGTTGCGCAAATGTGAGTGCGTCATGTGGACTGCTCCTCACATTTGTGCGACACTCGAGGGGCCCTTTCACATGGAAAATACTGTGTGAAAAGGGCCTTAGACTGGAGTTTCAGAGACGAAAGGAGAAAATAGACAATGGAAAGTGGAAGGAAAAGAAAAGGAAGAATTTAAAAAAATTGAGGTGCAATCTTGTGGATTATATTTTATTGATCAAACCACCTTGAACAGGCATTGCTTCCAATGGTGGAGTAAATATATCCTAAATATTATTTAAATGAAAATGAATAGACAGCACAAAGTATTCCTTTCCTAAGAAAATGCTATTAAAATTTTACGGAGTTGTATATCAACAGGTGACCTGAAGGGACATAACACATGCAAAGGAGAAGAATTCAAGGCATAATCATCACCATTGTCCATTATTATAAAAACTAGGAACCAAGAAAAAAGAAAATAAGAGATAGAAACTTTTAAAGTCGGAAGTGAATGTTAAGGCAAAGAAACTGATATAGCAAAAATTTTACTGTTTTGCTACAGGGGTTTATCAACAGAAAATTGATAAAATTGATAAATATGCAACTCTCCCAGGTAACTATGTATAGGCTTGCAGTTATGGCTCATAAATGTAGCTGTCAGATTTTATTACAAGTTGAGCCTCCCTTATCTGAAACGGTTGGAACCAAAAGTGTCCTGTATTTCAGTTTCTTTTTTCCTTTCTTTCTAATTTTGGAATACAGTACCCTTTTGGAATAGCCCCATGTCTCATTTGTTCACTACTTGTGTTGTGTATCAGATCTGAGGCTGGAGAGAGACTGAGGATCTTTGAAATGGTAGGAATCCAAGCATAATGCTCAATGAAAATCCAAACCTCCCATCATTTCACAGATCCTCAGTCTCTCTCTTTTGCCTCCAACCACCTGCTTCTACCTTCGTGGTGGCGGCTGTGCTGCTCCTCCTTGTTCATCTATGAGATCCTCAGTTTCTCTCTTTTTGCCCCCAGCAGCCCACTTCTGCCTTCCAGGCAGAAGCCACAGTGGTTCCCGGATCTGAGAGATGAATGAGTAGGATCACCGCAGCCTCTGCCTTAAAGGCAGAAGTGGGTGACTGGTGGCCAAAAGAGGAAAACTGAGGATCTAAGAGACAAACGAGCAGGAGTCCCGCAGTGGCCATCTTGAATACAGAAGCCAGCAGCTGGTGGCAAAAAAGTTTCACGTTTTGGACATTTTCAAATTCTGAATAACAGAGGCTCAACTTGTATTATTTTCTGTTTGTTTTGAATGTCTGTGCTTCATGATGGATTATTCAACCATAACATTAGCAGTGATGTATTTAAGTCTTTTACTCCAAGTCTCAAGTCTCTACCTTCAAGTCTCAGGTCCTTGGAGATACTTTCAAGTCAAGTCTCAAGTATGGGAGCCAACTTTATATCCCAACCAAAATTCCAGAATTATTGGATAGAGAGAAATAAATTCAGTTTTAACAATTGGCTCTTTACATTTGCAATTTTGCCATCTGCAGCTTTGGAGGTCAGGAATAGGATCCTATCTTACTCCCCATTACTGAAGATTCGAAAACTTTAGAAGGAAGGATCCTTCCTCCTCAAGCCCGTTGCCTAATCCATTTGCTGTTCCCTCTGAGAAATGAACCCTGGGGGGCGAGTCTTGTTTTTTGCTCTTAGGAAACGTTTTAGGAGGCTCCTCTGATATGCAGTGGGGACAGGCTACTGAGCAGACCTCAACCCTGCCTCAAGCCCATTGCCTAACCTGTTTGATGTTCCTCTCTGAGAAATGCACCTACACTTTTGGCTTGAAAGAGATTGTCATGTGACCAGTAGAAGAGGTGGAGGCATTGTTCAAAGTCGTAAGGTTTCTGGATGAATGTGTTATGTTACTGAACCAAGGGCAGCAAGTCAGTCATTAAAATATACAAGTTTCGAGTCGAGTCGAGTCAGTGCATCATTTATGGCCAAGTTGAATCCGAGTTGAGTCACTGAAGCGACTTAAGTCCGACTTGAGTCCGAGTCTATCAACTTGAGTTTACATCATTTAACATTAGCTCCTCTGTCTACCAATAAGAGAAAAACTGTCTTGTTGTCTCTCTCTCTCTCCGTGGGTCTAGAAGAAACAGATAGACATTAACGGTGGATTCTTCTGGGATGTAGCTATGGGGGCTGACATTGTACGCACCAGCACTTATCATTCCACTCTCAAAGTGGTTCTTCCTTTATTATGAGGTGTCTAGTGGTATCATCCTATGGATTGTCCCAAGTTTTTGTGTTTCAGAGACGGGAAAAAGAATAATTATGTTCATCTCTAGAAATGTGGAAAATTTTGACCCAACTGTCACCTCCTTCTTTGCTTAGGGCAAAAAGCCTTCTTTTTGAGACACGAGAGCACAGCTGCGGTCAAATGATTATTTATATGCCTGGTCTGTAGAGTTCTAAACTTTATTTAGATTCTTTGCTACAGTATGTAACCTTTAAAATGGGCTTAATTGCCAGCTACAAATAACTACATCATCTAGCAATAAAAACAGCTTAATTTGGTCTCTGTTAGATACTTAATTGTTTTCACAATGTTTGTCCAGCATAAACCTTTAAATAATATTGCCATAACTCATCTGTGTAAATTCTCAATTCCCTTATGAAAACATACCAAAAAAGAAATCTACATTCTTCTTTTAACTTTTCCTTGTGGGTGCATTACATTTTCTAGAGTGCAGATTTTTCTCTCTTTCCTTTTTAATTTATATTCTGAGGTATTTATATCGGGTTACCACTGATGGCTATTGTGGTTTTGGGGACCATTTCTGGGCAACATGAATGCAAAAATCCCTTTTGGTCTAGAGAGAGAGCACAAATGAAGGCAGTTTTCAAGGGCCCAATGATGGCACATCTCAAACCAAGATCTTAGTTTGTCTTCATGGACAAATATGAATGCCCTTCCCAGAATTGGGACATTGGGGAACAATAACTTTTTCTTCTTCCTGAAAGTGCCTTTCTCTGTGCATTTACTCCTACCACCATTTCCCACACAGGGGGATGGTACATTGCACACTGCAGCCCAATCTACTTTCCAACAAGTTTTTCTGCAATGTGGATAAAGTTCTATATGTTATAGTATTCAAAGGACGCCCTTCAGTTGACTACAGCCAGAGGTAATGGGTCACAGGATAAAATCCTGATGACTCATTAGAACTAGAGCAGATTCACTGAATACGTTATTGAATGGTGAGTCAACAGACAGATTAATCCAACTGCTTCATGGAACTACTCTAGTTAGGATTAAAAACAGGTTTTATTTTAGATCATTGTGTGTCAGGATTACAATAAATAATTGTTTTGCTTTGGGTATTTACTTGAATGTGTGGGCAGGGTATTCAGTTGAACTATTTGTATTTCTGTGTCATTTCTGTGTCACACTCAAGAGTGCTTTTGGTTAACTTCTGCACAATATGTTAATTGTACTATATATTCTTTGTTACCGTGCGCCTGCTGTATGCAGGAGTTCTGTTCCAGGAACCCCACATAAACCAAAAAACAACAACAAACAAAAACAAAAAAACCCTGACTGTTGTGTCACATTGTAATCAATGGATACAACATGCAAGCACCTGGGGCAGCACTGGCTTCTGCCCGTCACATCCACTGACTATAATGGAATGGACGCTTCGTTTGACCTTGCATTCATGTGTGTGGAAGGCATGCCAGAAGAGGGGAGACTGTATGTATGTTCCATATATTATGCAATTCTATATATTATGCAATTATAGACACTTACCACAACTCACCCATTTTTGGCGCTGGGTGCAGTGCTCACGCAAGCAGCCTCCGGTGAGCTTCCTTCTCATGCGAGAGCACTGCCTCTTCCTTTGCAGTGCAGCCTGGGGTCTTCCCAGGCTGCATTGAGACAGGAAGTGTGACCAGACCAGCTCCTGAGGCTCCGCATGCAAGGTAAGTGCACACAGGGCCCCGGAACAATGTGCAACCGCTCAACATTTTCGGCTGCAAGCCAAAAATGAAAAAATTCTTACTCGGTCCATGTCAGGCCCTGGAACGTCGTGCAAATGTGAGTGCATTGTGTGGACCGCTCCTCACATTTGCGCGATGCTAAGGGGCCCTTTCGCATTGAAAATGAGGTGCGAAAAGGGCCATAGAAGGGTCTTACAGATACCATGGACTACCAAAAAGACAAATAAATGGGTCCTAGAGTTATCATGGTGTAGTGATTTGAGGCTTTGATTATGACCCTGGAAATCAGTGTTCAGTTCCCCACTTGACCATGGAAACCATGAAAACCACACACTTTCAGCTCCTGAAAACCCTGTTATAGGACCATCTTAGGGCCTCCATAAGTCAGAAACAACTTAAAGGCACACAACAACAACAACAACAGGGCAAATCAAGCATGAGTTCTTATTAGAAGCTGAACTATTGACTTTTGCATTTTTAGTCATATAATGTTATTAGAAAAGATGATAATGCTTGGCAAAGTGGAAGGACTTAGGAAAAGAAAAGAGCTGCATTACAGGTCACATCCTCTCAGGCTCAGAGGAAAGGAAAAGCTACCCTCCCCGCCAAAAAATCTGGCCAACAGGACATAACACACACAAAGGAGAAGAATTCAGGGTATGATCGTCATCATCGTCCATTATCGTCTTGAAAACTAGGAACTAGGAAAAAGAAAATAAGAGTAAACAACAAGTTTGTCTAGTCAGTCTCCGCTTATTCTGAGCACTAGCTTTCCTTATACTATTTCTGCAAACTTGGGCTACACATCTTTACTTTCCCTTGGTGATTCTTTCTTCCATTCTTTATATCTACTCTTTTTAAGCTTCACTTCCTCCTTGAGTTGTTTCCCATTTTTCTTCTTCCTTGGGATTGTTAGTGCTTTTTGCAACTCCTTCTTCAAGAATTCCCAACCTTGCTGGGTGAACTGTACTATACAAACATTCTTCCATGTAAGAATCCACTCCTGGTTACCCCCAGCATACTTTCTTTAGTTCAGCTTTGTAAGGTGGGATTGTGGTGTTACTGTAGTTCCTAGCCTGGACTTGTGGGATATTAGATATCATTTCGATATCAGTAATTTGGCTTACTATACCCCTCTGTCCTCCATGTGCTTGTGGGGCCCCCAGATAAGCTCGCAGACAGGCACGGCTACTAATCTCTGTAATATTCCACACAAATACAGGCAGGCCAGAAATAGCCGACCCGCCGCTTCAGGAGACCTCAAGACAAGTACCTATTATGTATGCACGCTACTTACAAAGAACTCCCTGCCCTGAGCAGGCAGCTTGACTAGCCAAATACTCAAATGTCAAGCACTCCGCGTTTGCATACTGGCTACTCTATTGACAATTCAGACCTAATTCAATCATGTAAAATTCTGACCTTTCGGAGGCTTTTTCTCCAGCCTGAAACTCATTGTTTTCCCCAAGTCTGGACTAGTCTATAGCCACATTTTCCCCTATAAGAACCCCTGACTTTGAGCGCTTCCTCGGATCGCTCCCGACTTCCATCCCGCCTTGCTGCCGCTTTGCTTGGTGAGCCTTCCCCTCAGCTCCACGTGCTGAGAAACTCCACTTCCACGAACTTCTTCTTCTGACTACCCAGGCTTCAGGACAGGTGTAGTATTACCCATACCAAAAACCTCTTCTAAAAATCCCTCTATCCCACTCCAACCTTTTATTTTTATAGTTCTCTGTGTGAGTGTGTTGCATACACTTGTATGGCTGTATTTTAATAAAAACAACAATTATTATTTACTTCTGTTTGCTCCTTGACTTGGCCTGACCCCGGAGACAACGGGTAAAAGATCTTGCTCCGTTGCCCTGCCTCTCGTATTG
Organism: Ctenosaura bakeri; assembly: GCA_948474755.1. Classification (NCBI taxonomy): domain Eukaryota; kingdom Metazoa; phylum Chordata; class Lepidosauria; order Squamata; family Iguanidae; genus Ctenosaura; species Ctenosaura bakeri. The sequence goes on along the minus strand of CAOLHI010000919.1, from coordinate 148,431 downwards.
CTAGCTTGTGCTCTTTTGACTAATTCCCACCTTTGTAATTTGGAGCGCACTCAGGTGTCCCTGACGGGACCCCCAGAAATCAGGGTAACAGTGGTATCATTTTGTTGCTAACTATTATTAAAACAAATGGGAGTCCCTGTTGGCCTGCTGACAATCATGCAGTGATCTAGTGCTAGATCACAATGTACATTTTGCTCACCCCGATTCAGACTAAACCATTTGTTTTCCATAAGCTTGGCAAAAGACATAGAATCATAGAATCATGGAATCATAGAGTTAGAAGAGACCCCAGCGGCCATCCATTCCAACCCCCTGCCATGCAGGAACACACTTCCATCCAGCCTCTGCTTAAAAACCTCCAAAGAAGGAGACTCCACCACACTCCCAGGCAGCATATTCCACTGTCATACATATTAATTGTATTGTATTTATATTCCATTATTTACCCATGGAGCTAATAATTGTTTACATGGATGGCTTCCTCTTTCCCCCATTTGTGTTTTATCTTCACAAGAAACCCACAAGGAAGATCAGGCAGAGAAATGGTGACTAACCCACAGGGGCTAAGTGTGGGACTTGAACTTGGGCCCTGCTTGTTCAAGTCTAGCCTTCTAATCACCGTATCCTACTGGCTCTTAATTATATGGGATTTTGTCCATACCAGCAGCAAAGGAACTGAAGAAGTGCAGCTTCCTGGAACACCTTCGCCCTCTTCATAGCTCTCAATTACTAAAGAGGTTTCTCTTTGATCATTTCCATGCCAGACTGTTGCAGTGCTATTATTCCACTTTCAACATCCTACGGAATGCTGGGGTTTGCAGTTTAGGGAGGGGCCTCAAGGCCATAGGATTCCATAGGATGTTGGAAATGGAATAATAGCACTATAACAATCAAGTACAGAAAAGGCCTTTCTTTTCTTTCCTTGTGTATTTTATATGACGATGTAAATATGGCCAGAGATAAAGTGTGAAAGGGTGTGTGGCCGGGGGGAGGGGTCTGAACAACCAGCTCTGAAAAGAAAAATTAGTCTGCTCCACCCCCTCCCCCAATTCCTGCCTCTTGTCCAACCATTATAAGAAACCCCTTCCATATGCTCTTCTCCTTTTATTATTTCTACATTGCATCAGGGGGCAAGTATTCAGACTAAGCCACAGGGATTAAAGACTGAAGCCATAGAGACCTCACATCACATCCGTCATACCCATCTGTTTTTGATTCGAGCTCTTCACACCTGCTTTTATTTATTATTCCTTGCTTAGACAAGATAGAGCTCATAAAAACTTTTTATTAAGAAAAGTATATAAATGAAGTATTTCTTTAAATGAATAGAATCTATTCCCCTTCCTCTTTAGCCTTCTTTTGAAAATGACACTCCAATGAAACAATTTAAAAAATGATGGACACAGCAGGTTCTTAGATCTAGTAGGAGGCCCCAAAGTCTTCAGAGTTGGACAGCTCCTTCAAGTCTCTCTCTGAAATGGGTGGATTCATGGCAAGATAGCAGTTTTTGTGGTAGCCTTCCATTGCCACAGACTGTCCAAACTTGGTCTAGCTAGCAGCCAGGAGAAGCTGATAACAAACATAGGTCAGAAACTCAGCAGTAATTTAAGTGGTCAGTTTAATGAAGAAAGGAAATAGCTCTGCGAATGTGAAGCAATAAGGGTCCATAAATCAGAGGCAGGCAAAAACAAACACAAGTCAAAGGCAGAAACACAGGCAAGGGAAGCAAACAACAGCATGCATGGGAAAAAGGGCCAGTTGATTGCTGACAAAGGCTAGAGGGGAAAGGCTCAGTTCTTATAGGCTTCAGGGTGCTTGATTAATTGGTGCTTGAACACGTCCAGAGGAGGGCAACCAAAATGGTAGAAGGCCTGGAAACTATGAAGCCCTATGAGGATCAGCTCAGGAGCAGCTCTTCTCCAGGTATATTTAGCCTAGAGAAGAGACGGTTAAGATGTGACATGATAGCTGTGTTTAAAAAGTTCAAGGGATGTCATATGGAAGAGGGAGCAAGCTTGTTTTCTGCTGCTCCAGAGAATAGGACCCTAGGCTGGTTGTTGCAATGGCTTCAAACTTCAGGAAAAGAGATTCTATCAAACATTAGCAAGTAATTCCTGATGATAAGAGCAGTTCAACAGTGGAAAATACTGCCTTGGAGTCTGGTGGAATCTCCTTCTTTGGAAGTTTTTAAACAGAGGCTGGATGGCCATCTGTCACAGGGAGTGCTTTGATGGTGTGTTCCTGCATGGCAGTGGGTTGGACTCAATGGCCCTTGTGGTTTCTTCCAACTATGATTCTATTATTCTAGTTTTGGATTTCTTTTCCTCAGGAATCTGGCATTTCAAGGAGATCCAAGACTCTGGAGTAGGGATGGTAATTCTCAGTGGGTGTCAGAATAATTCATCTATTTTTCTTCCTGGACTTTTGGGAGGTGCTGGAAATGGTGACAGGAAGCTGTGCAGCTTTACCTGGAAACTGTTCAGCTTTCATGGAAAAGTGTTCAGCTTTTCCAGCTGACATGTACTGGGTACTGTTTTCCACAGTCTGACTCCTTTCTCACCCCCCATTAGCCCCAAAGTTACACAGAAACTGTCAGCTGTGAAAAGATATTACAGCTGTCAAACGAGCAGGGGGCGGAGGAGGAGGAAAGAAGTTGCCAGCAAGTTGGCATCTCTCATTTGAGAGCTGCAGACTGCAGCCAGGATTTCTGTGAAAGATTGGCGTTGTGCAGGGAAGTTGCAGATCAAGGGGAAAATTGTGGATGTTTGGCAGCTGACATCTCCTTTCTGTTTTTCCCCCAAATTCCCTCCCTAAAAGCCCCAATCCTGACAAGAGGCTGTGAAAAAGATGTTTCAGCTGTCAAAGCGGTGGAGGGGGGAGGAAACTGAAAAGTCTTTTTGCAGCCTCTAGTCACTGCACCTAGGGCCCTTTCTGCTCCACCCTCCCAACCCGCCATAGGGACAGGAGAAAGATGGGACTGTGACAACACTTATGCATGACATCGTTGTGATCCCATCCTTCTCCAATTCCCACGTGCTGCAATTGTGCCCCAAATCATTGACAGGTTTTCCCTGTCAATGACCAGTGATTGTGCTGCCATCCCGTCATGCGCCTGCACTTACCTTAGCTGCAGAGGCCCTGGAAGCTCAATGGTTGCACTTCCTGCCACAGCACAGCCTGGGACAATACCTGGGACACTTCCTGCTGCAGCACAGCCTGGGACAATACCCGGCTGTGCTGTGGCAGGAAGAGGCAGAGCCGCTATGCTTTCTTCCACAGTAAGTGAGCCAGTGTGGAAGGGAATCTTGACGTCTGCACTCCCATCCTGGCAACGCCGCTGCCGGGATGACACTGGGATGACCGTGGACCCAGGTAAGCTGTAGGAAGGGCCTAAGTGTCTGTTGAAATTTTTCCTATGGAGATGGACCTGAGTGATGTGCCACTGCCAATCAAGAAGCAGCATGCCCCATCACAATGTCTTTGGTCTGATCCAACCAGGCTCTTATTAAGTTCTTATGACAGTAATATTTAGCATTTAAAAGCATATCTTGGTCATCAGCTCAGTAAACCTTTACAACAATCCTACAAGTTAGATCACTACAATTTTTACATTTGAGTTCATAGCCAAGACAAAATTTTAAAAGGGATACTTTTGATTCACAGCTCTCTCTCTTAGCCATTTCTTACCATCTCTCTTGTTTCCAATGTTACGGTTGTGACCACCATGGCTTATGAAACAAAATGGGACCATCCACACGTGAAAGAATTATCAGCAAGTTTAGGAGAACCCTAGGTTTCCAGAAGCACAAAAATCTGCCAGGAAGGGGAAAAAAGAAAACACTTTAAAGGTAACATCCTAAAACTGCCCAGTGAGGACTTAGCATGCATAATAACTGCACAAATGCTAGGAGTGAGGAGACAATGGAAAGAAAACCAGAATGGGGGAATAGAATGAAATGCTTGGGATCCTAAACAGCAGTATCTCACAGATTATAAATAGAAAACAAGAGTCATTGTGGTGTGATGGCTTGAGTGTTGAGCTATGATCCTGGAGACCAGGTTTCAATTCCCTGCTCAGCCCTAAAAACCCATTGGATGATCTTGGGAGTGTCACACACTCTCAGCCCCAGAAAACCCCATGATAGGTTCACTTTAGGGTTGCCATAAGTCCGAAATGACTTGAAAGCACACAACAATATGGAGAATACAAATGCAAAGCTTGGGATGCTGAACTAGGGACCTACACCTCCACAACCAGCAGCCACTGTTTAAAACAATATCGTTAAGAACATATTTGGTATAAATCCCAAGAAGTCATTGTTTGAAATAACATCTTAGCAACAGATTTGGAAGGGACCAAAATCCCCATCTCCAAATGCAAGTCCAACTCAGTGCATCGGTCCTCCGTGGACAGATTTATGCAATCTAGGAGAAGATGGAAGAATAGATAATCCTTTGGTATTTAAGTTATGTAAACTGTCTGATAATTTCGTAGTAAGCAATAAAAAAATCTTGAATAAAATAGTTTAATAGCAGCAGTAGTGTTATTGAGGCTCACCTGTGCCTAGGGTAAGCCTGGAAACTGCACCCTTAGGTGCTGCTACCACGCCCCCCCAGGCCAGGAGGGACCCCGGTGTGGTGGGCAGAGGTGGGGGGCAGTGAGTGGGGGACAGCAGGGGATGAGAGGGTCATTGCCACGGTTGCTGCCCCCTGTGGCCAGGAAGGCCCCCAGAGTGGGTGGGCCAGGCCCAGGCAGGAGTGTGGGGGTCTACTTTTTGTGCCCCTCTGGCATTGGCACCTGGGGATTGTGTCCCAGTTGCCCAACCTTAGATACACCTCTGAGTAGCAGCAATTGTATTCAAGATTATAGATTCACTAGAATCAAATGCTTCAGACTCTTCTTCTTTGGAAGTCTTCAAACAAAGGCTTGGACGGACATCTTCTGGGAGTGCTTTTGTTGGGTAGCCCTCCATATTTCAGTATGGGACATGTAGTAGGAGTTAATTAACTGCTTGCTTGTAACAAGGTATGGGAACCAGAGACCGTTAGGTAAACAAAGCTAGGAATGCGGAACTGAAAAGCACTGCCAGCCGAAGCCAGTACTTCAAGGTCTCTTGCAGGTGGAAAGGGAAACTATTTGCTTCTAATGTTTGGATTTTGCAAATTGCTTTCAGCTCACCCAGTGAAGTCCTGTACAATGCATCACACTCCTAATAAATAGTGTATTAGCACTTTTACGTTTGTGTGTGTGAATTCGGTTCCTGACAGTCGTAGTAATCTATTCCTGCATGGTAGGACCTCGAGGACACGCCCAGCTCTAAGATTCTATGACTCTAAGTTATGGAAGTAGCAGAAGTAGCCCAGCTGAACCCCTGTCCCCTATGATACTACAGCCTGCCAACTTGAAACCTTCATGGTGTACTTACAACTCTCATGGAGAAATCCTTCCAGTCTATGGATACTTGCTCCTTAAAACTTTTCACTCTTAAGCCTCCTTTCTTTCAGTTTGACCCAGTACACCTCTTCTCATATCTTTATAACTATCAGAGAGATTGGGTCAGTGGTACCATTAGGCTGAGTAGACAGCTCCCTAGGGCAAAACCTTAGAAGGGCACAATACTGACCTTTGGTCACAGGGGCACAATTTAACACAGATTGAAGGTTTTTTAAAACCCTTTTAACCCTTGTAAGACAGTCAGCATGGCCTAGCAGTTTGAATGCTGAACTACAATCCTGTAAATCAGAGTCTGACTCCCTGCTTGGCCGTGGAAACCCACTGGGTGACCTTGGGTGCATCACACACTCTCAGCCCCAGAAAACCCCTCAGGATTGCCATAAATCAGAATGATTTAAAGGCACATAACAACAACAAAACCCTTGTTAAAATGTAACTGACAATTTGTGCTTTGCATTTGAAAAAGATAATCAAAGACTATTGCATTACTTTATTCTTGCAATTTAAAATAAATCTAGCAGTTTCAAGTTCTGGGATTTCCATTTTTTTTTTCTCTGACACATCTGTTTTTGATAACTGAAGTTAGAGAGAGCCAGAATGGTGAATGTTGGACTAGGACACTGGAATACCAGAGTTTGATTCCCCACTTGGCTGTGGAAACCCAGTGGATGGTCTTGGGCAAGTCACACTCTCGCATAGAATCATAGAACGAGAGAGTTCAAAGAGACCCCAGGGGCCATCCGGTCCAACCCCCTTCTGCCATGCAGGAACACACATCAAAGCACTCCCAAAAGATGGCCATCCAGCCTCTGTTTAAAAACCTCTAAAGAAGGAGACTCCACCACACTCTGAGGCAGCATATTCCATTGCCGGATAGCTCTGACCATCAGGAAGTTCTTCCTGAGCTTCAGGTGGAATTTCTTTTCCTGTAGTTTGAATCCATTGCTCCTTGTCCTAGTCTCTGGAACAGCAGAAAACAAGCCCACACCCTCCTCGACATGATATCCATTCAAATATTTAAACATGGCTATTATGTCCCCTCTTATCCTTCTCTTCTGCAGACTAAACATACCCAGCTGCCTAAGCCACTCCTCATAGGGTTTCATGGAGCCTTCACCATTTTGGTAACCCTCCTCTGGACACGTTCCAGCTTGTCAATATCCTTCTTGAATTGAGGTGCCCAGAAGTGGACACAGTATTCCAGATGAGGTCTGACCAAAGCAGAATAGAGTGGTACCATTACCTTCCTTGATCTAGACACCATACTCCTATTGATGCAACCAAGAATCATGTTGGCTTTCTTGGCTGCTGCATTATACTGCTGATTCATGTTCAGCTTATGGTCCACCAAGACTTCCAGATCTCTTTTGCACATAATGTTATCCAGCCACATGTCCCCCATCTGATATTTGTGCATTCCATTTTTTTCGTCCTAAGTGCAGGACCTTACAGTTCTCTCTGTTGAAATTCATTTTGTTAGCTTAAGCCCAGCTCTCCAATCTATCCAGGTCATTTTGAAATTTGATCCTGTCCTCTGGTGTATTAGCAACCCCTCCCAATTTGATATCATGTGCAAATTTAATCAGCATGCCCTCTACTCTTTTATCCAAGTCATTGATGAAGCTGTTCAATAGTACTGGGCCCAGGACAGAACCCTGCGGCACCACGCTAGTCACTTCTCTCCAGGATGAAAAGCAGCCATTGGTGAGGAGCACCTTTTGGGTTTGGTCGGTCAACCAATCACAAAATCTCAGCCTCAGAGGAAAGGAAATATAAACTTCCTCTGACCAAATCTTGCGGAAAAAACCCTGTGATAGTTTGCCTTAGGGTTGCCATAAGTCAGCAATGACTTGAATGTTCAAAATTAAAAAGTCATACAAAAAAATTTGGGGCAGAAAGTCCTAGGTAAAAGAGGCAGTAAGAGAAAATGGGCAGAGCCATTGAAAGCAGCAGAAAACTTTTCAGCTGCTGAGCGTGGTCATGAAGGCAAGAACAAGAAGCTTGTAAAGGGGATGCAGCTAACATTAACTGAAAGAGTAGGATTATCAATAAAAGAAAAAAAGACATCATAACATGACTTCAGAGATTAACACCCCTAATTGGAGTGCAGAGGTGACACAGTACTTGGTTAACTTGCAGGTATAATACATGCATGCCTCCACTGTAACAGCAATAGATTGTTTTCTAGAATAGAACCACAACTGCTGAAGATACAATATATATTGCTGTTGTTCTGTGCCTTAAATCTGTTTCTGACTTATGGGGACCTTAAGGTGAACCTATCATGGGGTTTTGTGGGGCTGAGAGTATGTGACACACCCAAGGTCACCCAGTGGGTTTCCATGGCCAAACAAGAAATTGAACCCAGTCTTCAGAGTCACAGTACCACACTCAAACTAGTACACTGGCTCTCAAAATACTATATATATAGTAGTGTGTGTGGGGTGGGTGGGTGGGTGGGCACGCGCATTTGTATATACACACACACACTCACACATAGCCAAATGTATAGTTTTGCATTAGCATCAAGTATCTATTCAACTGTAAAAAAAAAAATTTAATTGACTCCATCTGTATTGGCTTAATGACTGATTAAATGACTAATCAAGGAAGTCTTAATTAAAACATTTTTTTTCCTGCGGAAGAAGGAGGGGGTGAAAGAGAAAGAGGAGGAAAGCACTCATTAATGCCTCACAATGCGTGTCAGATTCCATTTGTGTCATTTGCTAACAGTCATCAAATGAGTAATTATGCGCAAGGTCATTTTCTGTATTTCTTTTTTTTTAAGAATTGCATACATCATCGAGTTTTGGTTTAGGCTTTGGTGCTCAAAGCTGTGGCATTTTGTCTGAGACCAAACAGGCAATTAAAGGTTGCTGAGAAGACATGAGTGGAAGAGACAATGGCCATTTCTGCACGAGACTGTTATAGTGCTATTATTCCACTTTCAACATCCTATGGGAGTCTCAGGGGTTGCAGTTTAGGGAGGGGCCTCAAAATCCAGGATTCCATAGGATGTTGAAAGTGGAATAATAGCAGGATTCCATAGGATTCCCCAGGATGTCATAGGATGTTGAAAGTAGAATAATAGCACTATAACAGTCTAGTGTGGAAACGGCCAATATTTCCTCTGTCGCTGCCAAGAAGCTGACTATGGCTGTGGGTAGTTGTACTCGCGTCTTAAGGAATCTTAGGGGTCTCTTGGGTCATTGGTGGGGACCTGCTGGGATGCAGGCCTCACCAACAGCCCAGCAATGCCAACCTCTAGTGTCACCTCCCGCAGCGCCTGATTTTGTACGTGTTCATTCCATGTTGTACTGAAACTGGCAGTGGTGTTGAAACCTGAGCGCACCTTGTGTCAGATAAGCAAAGTCTCTCCTTGCCTCCTGCTGCTGTGTTTCCCAACATAAGTATCTGTCACAACGGCATATTGCTTTTCTTCCAAGCAACTCAGGGCAGAAGAGATTATTCTATATTATCCTCACAACAACCCTGCAAGATGGTTAGGTTGAGGGATAGCAATTGCTACCCAGCAAAATTCACCCAGTGAGTTTCATTGCTCAGTGGGATTCGAGGAGCCCTGTGTCTCCTCAGCTGCAATCTCTTCACTGTACCACATTCCATCCATGACCACAACACTCATTACTTGATTTCTATTGCTGGCAAAACCTTCCGCCCTCTTCTCGCTGCTCCCAGTTCCTCCCATCACATCAGTGGCAGCAGCTGTCACAAGAACACCATTATATCACAAACAATACATATCTCTCTGCCTGAATCAGACAGATGAGCTCCGTGAGCCTGTGTGTGCGCATGTGTGCATACACATATGTGTATGTTGAGAGAACTGATGGAGGGAGTATCACATTTTTAAATGGCAGCACGAAACACAGCAAGATGACTTTGGCTTTTATTGGCTCCACATTTTGTGGCTCTGATGCACAGCAATCTTTGCTATGGAAAAACAACAAATGCCCTCAGCTGCCACAGCTGAGTCCAATTTACTTAAAACAATATATGAAAATAAGGACAGGATTTTTTTCCGCCCTGAAAGGTGCAGGGGGAAGGTATATCTTGGGGATTATACATGCCAATTTTCCATTCGTCTGTGACTTGTGTCTAAATGTGCATGCTTTTCAAATGGCGCAGGCAGCCTAGGAAAACACTGTTGTGCCAAAAGAAACTTAAGTCATGACTACATGGATTGGACCCTGCATATTTAAGACACTGTTTCCTTCTCTCTTCCACTGGGACATCTCAGGGCTTATCTGAATGATCAACTAAGCCACATCCCAAATGCATTTTACCATTCCTATTGTACTGTAAAATCTCTTATTCCCTCTTTCTGTGCCTTCAAACTCCACCCTATATAGCACCAGGTATTGCCCCTATATGAACAAGACAAAATGGTTTAATTTCAACATAAAATTACTATATTTGTAATGGCCTTTACAGTCTCAGTGCTTCGGAAACCCTTCTTTGGTTACTTATCTGCCAATTGCAGATGAAGCTGTCTGTGTCCACTGTGGAACCGCAGCTCACTGCAGGCCTGTGGGGTGTTGGTTTTGGGGTCCTTTCTTAATCAAGACTCACTGTTCTTAATCCGTACTCACAGCAACCAATGGGGAATGCCTTAAATTTTGCACTGTGAGTTCCAGGGTTTTCCCCTAATCTGAATTCCTCCATAATATCATTTAGGTTGTGAGTCAAGTTGATTTAGCGCTCAAGTCAGCTCCTTTCTTTTTAATCTGGCTCTATCAAACCTTATAAAGGTACAGCTTCTTCCATCTGAGGATCGTTTTGCACTAGGGGGTCTTTCCCTGCCTAAGCACATTATCACTTCTTCTCCAGGGTTGTGTTGTTAGCCAGGGGATATGCATAACAGTGTGTTAAGTACATTAGCAATCTATTGTATTGTTTCTTGTAGAGGTACTGGTAGGAGCAGTACTGAAGAACACTAAAATCAGGACTCAAAATATACCAATGAACACCACCCAGACTCTGGAGGTCCCTCTACTGGAAACAATACAATGGGTTGCTAATGTACTTAATGCACTGTTATGCATATCCCCTGACTAACAATACAACCCTGGGGGATATCCCATTTAACAACAGGCCATCACACAGGCCAACTGCAACATATACAAATTGCTCCCTCCCATCCAGGGACTACACAAGTATATATACTCTGTCTCACTTCCATGCCACCAGATCCTCTGAAGATGCCAGTCACAGATGCAGGCGAAACATCAGGAGAAAATACTAACAGAACACGGCCTCAAAGCCCGGAAAACCAACAACAACCTAATGAGGATTATCTGCATGTTGCAAGAGTATTCTGGGAGGTGTCCTGGGGGAAGGGTACAAACCAGTCTGGTTGGATTGCTGGCAGTGATATAAAGTTGAGAGACTTGGGCTCTTTTCGCATTAAGTCTTCTCGCGCGAGCGGGGGAGGGCGGCTCGCGCAAGAAGCCTTCTCCGGGAGGCTGCCGCTTCCCCCTTCTTCCTTCCTCAGGAGAAGGAACGAGCGGGGAAGTGGCAGCCTCCCGGAGGCGGGGCGGCTTGGCGTCTGTCCATTCCCCCCCCCGCGCGCGAGAAAGGCGCTCGTCCCGTCCGCCCCCCTGCACGCGCGAGAAAGACGCTCGTCCCGTCTGCCCCCCCCGCGCGGGGAAGCAGGACGTGTCGCGTCCGTCGCGTTAGCGCTCCGCCCCGCCCCTTCCTTCCGCAGGGGCGGAGGGAAGGAAGCGCGACCGGCCGGCTCCCGGACGCTCCGCACGAGAGGTAAGTGCATGCAGGCGCCGGGACCGTTGCGCGAGCGCGGGTGATTTTCGCTTGGAAGCGAAAATCAAAAAACCCGCGCTCGCGCCGCTTCAGCCCCGTGAGCCCGGCGGAAGTGGGAGTGCGTCGTGCGGAGCGATGCTCCCACTCCCGCGAGGCTCATGGGGCTGTCGCGTGAGAAAAGGCCCGTGCGAAAAGGGCCTTGGACTCAGGTCAGACTTAAGTCACTTCAATAACTCAACTCAAACTGGACTCAGCAAAAATTACACACTGATTTGACTTGAGACTTGCATATTTTTGGTGACTGACTTGCTGCACTTGGTTCAGTAACATAACACATTCATCCAGAAACCTTGCAACCTACTGCTCACATGACAGTCTGTCTCAAGCCCAAAGTGTGGACAGATTTGTCAGAAGGGACAGCAAATGGATTAGGCAATGGGCTTGAGGCGGGATTGAGGTCTGCTCAGCAGCCAGTCCCTGCTACAAATAAGAAGATCTTTCTAAAACTTTTCCTAAGAGCAGAAGGCAAGACTCATGCCCAGAGTGCAGGGCACGTATATCAGAAGAGAACAGAAAATGTGTTAGGCAACGGGCTTGAGGAGGAAGGAGTCATGGGCCCTTTTCGCACAGGCTTTCTCTTGCGAAATAGCCCTGTGAGCCTCGCGGGAGTGGGAGCGTTGCTCTGCATGACGCACTCCCACTTCCGCGGCGCTCACGGGGCTGAAGCGTCGCGAGCGTGGATTTTTTATTTTCGCCTTGAAGCAAAAATAAATGGCGCTCGCGCAAGGCTCCCTGCGGCGTCCCGCACTTACCGGAGTGCGGATCGCCATCACAGGCGGGCCTGTCACGCTTCCTCCCAGCTTCCTCCCCCCGTGGCGCCTACAGCTCCCAGGGGGCGCTGCGGAAGCTGGGGGCATGGCTGAAGAGCGCCCGTTGCGCAAGAAGACTCCACGTGCGGTAAGGAGGCGGGGGGAAGCAGCGGCATTTCAGGAGAGGGTACTCGCATGAGCCGCCCTCCTCCGTTGCGCAAGTGCCGGCGCTGCGAAAAGTGCCTTCCTTCTAAAGCTTCTAAAGCTCTTGAAGCTTCAGTAATGGAGAATAAGAAGGATCCTATTCCCCACTTCTGAAAAAGCCTCCAGCTTTGCAAATGGGAAGTAAGAAGGATCTATTCAGCACTTCCAAAGCTGCAGATGGCAAAATCACAAAAGTAGAGGTCTGACTCTACTTAAATCATTAAAACTGACTTTATTTGATTATATCCAGAAATTCTGGAATGTAGGTTGGGGTATAAGGGTAGCTCTCAGACTTGAGACTTGACTGGAGACTTGACTTGAAAGTACCTTGCAAGGACTTGAGACTCGACTTGAAACTTCAAAGTAGAGACTTGAAACTTGACACTTGGAGTAAAAGACTTAAATACAGCACGGAGTCTGCTGGCTCTGCTCTGCTCGAGTATGCCCTGGGTGGCTCTCTTTCCCACCTTTTCTTCATCTTTTTGTCTGGTGAGGTGATTCATTTGGGTGGGGAATTCTCACTACAGAGGGCATACCGAGCATTCAAGGAGACCATGCCACTCTTCTCTGTGCCTCCTGCTATTGGCAAGCTGTGCAGATGACAGAGCATGAGTAAATCTGCATATGTTCAAACCGATTCTTCTCTGTGCTTCTCTGTGTTCTTTTGAAAGTGCGTTAGTTTATTTTATTTTTAATGTCAAGTGTGATCAAGGCAGCAGGGAACACATGTGGGAAGGAAAGAGCCAGCCTCCAGATTCCCAAACTTTTCTGGCTTAGGTCTTAGCTTTCTCGGCCTGTGCCAGAACAGGATAACAAGCATGGGAATAGGGGAAGCAAGCGGAGCTGGCAACAACAGTTCGAAATAAGGAGACCCTACTCTGCAACTGATGTTGGTGCATGTATTGTTGGTACATGACGCCAGTGAAATTGTCTGGAATGTGTAAAGGTGTATCTAATGTATGCTGGAAATGGGAACAAAATTAAGGGATCTTTTACCACGTATGATGAACTTGTGAAAAAGCTTTAAAAATTGATTCAGATACATAAACTGATACAGAGGATTTTAAAGATTAATATTCAATTAGAACTGGAACTTTTTCTTTTGGGACTGATGGATGTACAGCCGGAAAAGAGTCATGGAAGATTGTTTCTGTCGGGATGCCCTCCATATTATAGTAATGAGACATGTAGTAGGTTTTAAGTTAGCTGCCTGCTTGTAACAAAGGTATGGGAACCAGAGACCATTAGATAAACAAAAGCTAGGAATGCACTGATAAGCACTGTCAGGCTCTCACCGCTTCAAGATCTCTTGCTAGAGGGAGGGAAACGGCTTGGGATTTTATGTTTTTAAATTTGCTAATTGCTTTTAGTCCTCTCACTGAAGTCCTGTATGATGTATTGCACCCCAAATAAATAGTGTTTCTGCACTGTACTATTTGTGTGTGTGAATTCAGTTCCTGACAACTTCAGTATATGACCAGAGCAGCAAGATTGTTGTAAGTAAAGATGGAAGAATTCTTCACTCCCCACTATGGAAGAATGGTCCCTGAAACGGATAGGCTTAGCAGAAATGGACAAATAGTCAACCATGATTCGAGACAGGTCATCTGTGACATTTCTTTGAGACTGAAGAATACTTTCTGCAAAAAAAAAAAAAGGGGAGGGGAATGACTTGGTAACTTTTCATTTTGATGATCAGAAAGAATAGGTGATTGAAAGAAGGGAATTTGTTGTAATTTTGGGGAGAGGTATGAATTAGGGATGGAACATATCCAGAATTTTCCAGATCTGAATCCCTGGAAGTTTCTGGGAATCCACAAATCTCTAATCGTTCAAATCCTTTTTTAAAAAAGGGTTTAAAAGGCAAGGGAAAGAAGGATAATCTTGGGCAAGACACACTCTCTCAGCCTTAGCAAAAGCCTGGGCAAAGGCAAACCTCCCTCTGAAGAAATCTGGCCAGGACAATTGTCATACTTTTGCCTCAGGATCTTGCCAGACTGAAAATGACATGAAGGCCCTTTCTACACAAGAGGAAAATGTGGATTAATCCCACATTTTCCAGCCTGTGTAAACAGGGCCACCTACTACAGTAGAGAGATAATCCAGGTCCAATCCTGGCTTTTCTTTGCCTAGCTCCTTCTGCCATCCTGGGGCTTGTAGTCTGATGATGCACCAGCACACTTTGGCAGAGAAGGCTGTGGCACCTGGTAAAACTACAAAGCCCAGCATTGTGTCTGAAATAGCTTTGCAAGGGAGCTGTGCCAAGGAATCTTTCATCTGTCCTTGAAATCTCAAGAAGACTGTACCTTCCAGCCAATCAGGCCTTTGGCAGGCCCAGAGACCCCAATCTCTAAAAACAATTTTTCCTTTCTGCTACATGTTGTTTGCCATGTGGCTCATGAGAAACCATAACAGACATTTCACTTCTCATCCTATTGTAGCTGTAGGTTTACAACCAGGCACTGGTCTTATGGAAGGAAGTACACTGGCTTCCATGTGGCAATCACGGGCTGAGATTGTGTGACCTTGCCCTCTGCCCCACTACTTGTGATAAGCGTTCAGCCCACTGACCCCAGCATTTCTGCGTACCATTGATTTTCAGCACAGAAAATAGCTCTGAACTTAAATATTAAATATTAAATGTTCAATATAAATATGTTAGAATACAACCCCAGATGTAATTTCTGAAATTGTTAGCAAAGGCCATTATTACTCCAAAGGAAAAGCTCACCTCCTTGCCACCTCCCCTTGTTTGTTTGGTTGCCCAGGTTTTCAGGCGTCCCGGTCTCCAGCAAACTATTTGGTTTGTGGATTCGAAAGATTCAGTTTGTCTATTGTGGCGCAGGGATTCAGACTCTCGAATCTCGAATCCTTGCCGAGAATTCAGGGATTCAGTTGGGCCATCCCTAGTATGAATAATTATATTTGTAGAGAACCACCAAAAGGAAGATCAAAAGTCATTTTGCCTTCTTTCTTTTTCCCCTCTCTACTTTTGTTCTGCACTTTTTAATTTCTATCTTGTTTTATCTCTGCTATCTTTTTTTTCAATTTCTGTAACTGCAGTTTTAAAAATGTTTTAATAAAAAATATTATAAGGAAACTTCTCCCTGCATATGCAAATAATTTGGCACATATACTTTTTTTTTAAAAAAAAAAGTTTTCTGGTGGAAGATTCAGAGAGATGGCATGTGGAGCTGTAACTTTTGAAGAGTACTTCCAGTCAAGAAAGCAACACTGACAATCTATCTCATTCTAGAGAAAAGAACTTATGCCAACATAAATTGCAAGAAAGATACAATGTACGCGTCAAAAAAAGAGCTTTCAAAAATTAAAATTAAGATTTATTCCTCATACACACACCCCATGGAACAATGCAGCACAATCCACACCTACCCTTCTAATGCAAATGAATAACCACCGCGCAACTCCCAAAATTACAGGATGATGTGTCACTCTTAATCTTCCCAGGAATGTGGGAGTTTCTGTTTCAATCACTTCCATTGTTTGAAATCTACCAGATAGCATTTGCAGCAATGACTGATACGCAGGTGAAACTAATAAAAGAGCAGAACAGCGTGACTTGTGGCAGGTTAGAAGGAAGGAGATCAATGCAAGAGAAAGGTACGGGTGCATGAGGCAACTCGTGCCAGAGTCTTCAACACTGAAACAGGCTTCTCGCACAGGCACTGATTATATAGGTTATTCATTCACTTCAACAGCTCAAAACGAATGAAACAAATGATCGTTTAGGCATTGATGAAGGCCTGCCATTATTGTCGGCGCTTTGAAGAGTGAACTCAGGATCAGACAAAAACCACACAGTGCAAATTTATGCACTCCAACTCTCCCAGTTCTTTTGGCTGGAACAGTCCTGACTAATTCTCTGTGGTCCCATCCCAGTTTCCCTCTCTTCCCCTCGCTTCGTCTCTTGGTCCTCAGCTAATTTGAATTACAGTCAGTCCTCCATGTTTGCAGGTTTCATTTTTGCAGATTTGATTGTTCACAAATTATTTGCTGTCCTCTCTGCTGCCTCCCTATGCCATTTTTAATAGGGACTGCAAGCCTCGTGAGACTGAGAAACTGCAAAGGAGGTTTGTAAGTCCCTATTAAAAGTGGTGTGGGGCAGCCATGGAGGTGGTTGTAAGTCCCACCAGCCCCCCACTTCTGCCTTGTGAAGGAACCCTAGTGCCTCAAAGCAATACATAGTGGGTTGAATATGGTGATCATACTTTTTTTTGTGTTAAATATGGTTTAGGAGGGGCGAGAGTTATTCACATTTTTTCCACTTTCATGGGGGTCCTGTTGCCCCTAACCCTAATGAACATGAAGGGAGGAATGTACTGCAGACTGAGTTCAAAGTGCAAAAGTAGTTCAGGAACACAACCAGATTGCCAGCTACACCCAAGTCTTCGGCATTTGTAGAACAGAATCTCAAACTGGCTGTCAAAGAACCTCTAAGTGCTCAAGCGTCTGAGCCATCTTTAGGCATATCAGCAAATGTTAATTGGTTTCTTAGGACTTTGGGAGAAGGGACAGTTTTTACTCATCGGATATACCTCCTCCTGGTTGACAGGCAGGTCCCCAAGTAAAAAGAAAGCCAGGGAAAGGCTTCTCCTCATGGGATACCAGCCTGTTAGGCAGGCCATAGGCTTTGGGGATTGTATCCAAGATGTGGCAACAACTAATGCACTTTATCTTAACAGCAATATTTATTTTCAAAGTGGGAAGAACTATTTAGGTTGAGGACACAGTCCACAATTTGGTAGCACCTGATTCCAAAGCTTGGGGGAGAGAGATAAGCCTGTGAAGAAGAGATGGCTTTTCCTCTTTTGGGACAGCTACTTGTGATTGACTCCTGTTTTGAACCCAGTACCTTGGAGTTGGAAACAGAATACCCTCCAATTGCCCTGATTTGGCAGGGGCACTGCAAATCCTTTAAATAGATGACAACTGGAACATGTATGGCAAAGAAGCATCAGAGGGCGGTCAAGATGAGAAAAAACATTATTGAGGAACAAACAAGCTTGGGGAGGCTGCAGCGGTTTGCTTTTGCCCAAGCCTCCTGGGAAGGACCAGATGCCACCTCTTCTCTGCTGAGTTACTTGAGTGCAAGCTAGTTTTCCCATGCTGAACTCAGGTTGCAGCAGTTGAAAAAAGTTGAGGATAAAGGGGGAAAGGAGGAGGATAGTGAAACTGGAACATTTAAAAAGCAGCTTCAAAACTGCTGACAACCCTGAAAAATTGAAACATCTGAAAGGTATGAGTCATTTGTTAAAATCAGCTAGGAAAAAGTGCAACATATACGTTAAGACAAAATATAAATGAAGAGGCCCAGGACTGTGCTGGCTCTCAAGAATGGTACTGATCTCAACTCCTCCAACTATGCCTCTGGCCATTTCCACCCTACACTGGTATAGTACTATTATTCCACTTTCAACTTCCTGGGGAATCCTGGGGTTTGCAGTTTTCAGGGGGACATTTAGAATTCTCAGCCAGAGAGCTCTTTGGTCTCAGGAAACTACAAACCCCAGAATTCCACAGGGGGTTGAAAGTGGAATAATAGCACTATGACAGTGTAGTGTGGAAATGACCTCTGTCTCAAACTGAATCTAGCATGGCTTTTCAATGCTGAGGCCTTCTCAAGCCTCTTTCTTTTTAAAGTATGCAATACCCTGCCTGCTCTTTTATCCTCAGTGCATCCCAGGGGCAAAATGGGCATTTTGGAGTAGGATGGCCACTCTTCCACCCTCCTTTTCTCAACAGACACCTCCCCATTTCCATTATGAAACATAAGGGCTGGAGCATGGTAAAATCAGCACCTCCCTTTCTCTTTCCTCTCCTGGGCCAATGCCTTCCCTTTCTCTTCCTCAGTGCAAATATTGAAGAGGTGTGTATATTTAACATTAGCTGCTGTAGTTGGCAGACACTATGAAGCCTCTGGATAGAATAGGTTCTTCTTTGTGCTGCTGTACGTAAGTCCCGCATGGCCCCAGCTTTAGCAACGAAGCTCAAAGCACACAGCCCATCAGACTGGGATTCAGATATGGCCACCCATGGTGTCACCATGAGAGTTCCTAACTCATTTCCCCATCAATATCATTGAGATACTGAAGCAGAAGCATTGGGATGTCAAAGCCCATTGAACTGACATACTCTTGAATGATCACAGGTTTCAGGCTGTAGAAAGTTGTGTTTTTCAACCTCACTATTTAAGGGGGAATACTTGAGAATCCTCACTGACTTGATGTTTAGAAAGCATGCCATGCTTTGCAAATTTGATGTGCCCTGAAGCAAATTTTTAAAAATTATAATTTGGGTTTTTTAATCTCTTTGGGGGCAAGCTGACCTAAATTTCTTGATTTTCCATGTTCCTTCTTTTTCATGTTTAAGTCACACTTGTTTACATTTCTGTTTATGTTTCTGCCTCATCCATTTATTTCTTGTCTCCTTGTCCATCTTCCTAAATGTATGGTGAGTTATGTACTTCTGATACATTTTCTAGGGGGACCCATTCTTCCAATCCATATTGCACTGCCTGCCTTATCTATATGCAGATTTTAAAAAATAGGTAATAATTCTTCTAATGATTTTATCAAACCACATTCCATTGTGTCAAGATTCCTTCCCCTTAGTGATTGTCTAGGGCTGATATATTCTTTTGTTCTCTCCGCTATGTCCCTCTTCCATCTGGTCAGCATTATCTTGACTAAGTACATTTGCAGTCCAACATGTGGGCCGAATTCATTTATAATGAACTGGGAAATAGGACAATAGTTTATGCAAAGTTAAGTATTTGGTTCTGGATTCAAAGAGGCATCAATGCTCATATAAAGGGAATTCGAGAGAGCATGCCTGCCCTTTTGTTTCACCTGTTTCTTTCTTTGATCTATGTATTCAAACCTTTTGCTTCCTTCCTGTCTGCAGAGATCACTCTCTCCTTTTTCTAAAAGTTAGTTAGTCCTTTGTCTGAGAAAGGGGCATCCATGAGGCTCTTGGCTCAGGTTGGCTTACAGGCACATATGAGAGCCAGCTTTTAGGGGCTCTTCTACTGAAGTTTAGGAATCTTTTTTTGTCCATCTCCTTTCCTATCCCAAGATGGATTTTGTGAAACAATAAATGTAAATTTTCCTTTTTTGAACCTTACAAGAGCATCCTGAGTACTTTCTCCTGTTTTCTACCACAAGCTTATATTGCATTAGCTGTGCTACACTCTGCTTGATATAAACACCAAATATTCCAAACTTTGGCAGACGTGCTGCTTAGGATGCTGCTCCTGTCCTATTTCCAAACACGTCTCTGAAAGGCATTTTGCACATATAAAGAGCTCAGGTGAGAATTTTGAATGATGATGTTCTATTTGTGTAGATATCGAAGTGAGTATATGTGAATTTCATATGAACACAGGAGCCTGGGCTTGGTCAGCTACACTAGCACACTGTGCAGCAGTGCTTGTATGGCTGAACCAAATAGATAGAACTCTGTTTTCTGCTATTCTATAGCCTCAATCACCTACTCTTCCCTCCACCAGCAATCTCACCTTATGAGTGCAAGGTCAGAGATGGTTAAAGCCCCAATGGGCTGTTGAGAAAACAAGAGGGGAGTTTATCAACAGATTTGGGCAAACCTCGTTATAGAATTAAAAAAAAAATTGGGAAAACCTGCCAATATGAAATGAAAATGCTTAGTGATCACAAAAACAGTTCTGTTGGGGACCACAGGGGAAAGAGGAAGTGGGACGGAAGATCATGGAAGAAGGCATGGCATAAACACTGCATAAGAGCACTTCATATTGCAAGCTGTTGTTGTTGCTCCTAAGCAGCAACTGTAGCTTCCATGTGAATGTGACAGTAATGGGACAGATATAGCCCAAATTTTAAATGATCCAAAAATACTTGTTTGGGGGATATGGTTTAGCTCCATTCCGAACATCAACAGAGCAAGCCAAAAGTAAGATGCTGCAGCATGTCTGTTTACCTATGACTATGGCCCTTTTCGCATGGCATTTGCATCGCACAATTGTGAGGAGTGGTCCACATGACATCCTCGCAATTGTGCTATACAGCAGGGACCGGCAGGTGCCTATCGCACACTATTTCATTCTCAGCTTGTAGCCGAAAATGGTGCACATTCGTGCATCGCTCCAGTGCTCCAGCCTCCGGAGCCACAGCGCTTGCACTTCCTGCCCCAGTGCAGTCTGGGGAAATCCCAGGCTGCGCTGTGGAAGGAAGAGGAGGAGCCCTCACGCTGCCTGCTCACCAGCAGCCAGTGGCTGTGGAGGCACAGCAGTGGGGATGCGAGAGCCTCTCACAAGAGGCTGCTCACGTGATCCCTGTGCCCCAGTGCTGCAAAAAGGTAAGGTGCAGAAAGGGTCTATGAGAGTTCCACATCCACAAAAAGCATCCTCAAGAACTTCTGAAATATGGTACACCAAGCAAGAATAGTTCACTGTCCCCTAACCTTTGAGAAAAAAATGAGTGGCAACATGCACACCTTGCAGGACCACATGAAAGAGAAAACAGAGCTCTTGCAATATTAGTTGCTGTGTAAAAGAGAGAACATCAACAGATGTAGATTGACACACACAGCTTCTATTCAGCTGTTAAAGGTGCAAGAACTATTTACCCTACTTTGTATTTAGCAAAAAGCAACAGCACTTTCTTCTGGATGCTTTCTAGAAACTTGTACTCAGAGGCTTGGAGCCTCTGAACCTAGAGGTTGCATTCAGCCACTGATGGCCCTCTCCTTTATAACTTTTGAAGCAAGGTAAGTTGGTGGTAGTCATCTTGTGGTGGTGAATGCCAGGAATGAATCAAATGCTTCCTTTTGTATGTCCTGAGCTTCCTGTCAATCAGTTTTGTTGGATATTCCAGCTCTGCTACCTACTTAATCAGCATTGTGTTTCATTTTGTAAACAATGAATATTTTTGCATGGTGCATATGTTACCCCACTGGCACACCCTATCTTGGGGTCTACAATTTTTAATATCAAATATAGTTCATCATGCCAGAGAGGTGGCCCGGATGAGCACATAGGCAGCAATGGTCGAATGATTGAGAACTAGGTCAGGCCAGTAAAATCCCCAATCACATAGCCCAAGGAGACCTCAAGCTGTGCAAACTTACAGTAAACAAAGGGTCCTCAGCCACAGAAGAGCCAAGTGGAGGGAATTAGCATGTTTTCTCCAAGTTGAGCACTTACAATTCTGGAAAAATCATCCAAGGCAAGGACCATCTACATAAATTTACACTGCAACCCATTGCAACTGAAGATCTTGAAACACTGGCAACACATCATAAAACCATCATGCAAAATGAGTTCCCATTGTGGAACTTCCTTTCCTTTTTGGTGCCTATTGTTCTCCCTGGGAGAGGATTTGCCCTTGAGGTACGTTTTCCCCTACAAGTAGTCCTAGTTTTTGAGAATTTCTCTGGATAACTCCCTACCACACTAGCAGACCATTTCTCTGTTAGTTGAGTAATCCCCTCAGCTGTTTCTTTGCTGAGTTCTGTTTTGCTTGTTGTTTTCCCCAACCAAGGACTTCAGGATAGGTGCAATATCACCCCATCTACAATCCCTCTCTGAATCCCCTATTCATTTTTCCACTCTTTTGCTTCTTAACAGGTCTTGTGTAAGTGAGTGACTGATAACATTGGTGTGTATGAGAACATTTTCAATAAATAAAACCATTTATTTGATACATTTGTCTGGTTTTTGGCTTGGCCTAACCCTGTAAAAACTGGGTAAAAAGACCCCGCTAGGTTACCCTGCCTCTCGTATTGCCACTGCTTGTGCTCCTTTAAGTACCCCACTCTTCCTTAAGTGGAGCACACCAAGGTGTTCCCCAAGGGACCCCCAGAAACCAGGGTAACATAATTTTGTAGATCACATGTGTTTTCACATGCTTCCTCCTGGGCATAGTTATCTTTCTTCTAAATGACAAAAATCCAATTGCTATAACTTTTCCGTGCAGGAAGAGGTTCTGCCCGTGAGCCATTATTATATTCCTTTTGCAGCTTTGTCATATTGTTTTGGAGAGGGGGTGACCAGAAATTCACAGATTTTTCCAAGAGTGGCCACGCTATATATATGCGTGGTGTTGTATCTGCATTATGATACCATAAGGATTTTTTTTTAAAAAAAACACACCCTCACAACAGCTTGTGAAAATATAAGATGGGATGTCTCCAACTGTTCAAAACCCAAAGAAACCAACCACACTGCTCTAACTGATGAGATGGGAACAATCATTGGCCATTTCCGCACTAGCCTGTTATAGCGCGATGATTCCAATTTCAACATCCTCTGGAATCCTGGGGTTTGCAGTTTTGGAAGGGGCCGGCCAGCCCTTCCTGAAACTGCAAACCCAAGGATTCCAGAGGATGTTGAAAGTGGAATCATCGCGCTATAACAGGCTAGTGCGGAAATGGCCATTATCTTCTCTGCAGTGTCATTGAGTTGATAAAAGCAGATAGCCTTACAGAGAAAAGGGGGTAGATGTGATGAATGGCACAAATTTATCAGATTTAAAACCATGTCTGAAAGCAAACTGGGGAAATCACTTGTTTCTGTAATCACCAAAGCAAAGATGTCTAGGACCTTTGTGCTGTACATACAGAGGAAAAGCAGCTTCGACTGCTGCTCCAAAGGAGGTGTCTTCGTGCACTTCTCTTACCCAGCAGAGTTACAGATTAGATCTTAATGGTGACTTGTTCCTCCCTGAGGGTTATGTACAAAACACAAGTAAGTGACATCAATCTTTCATTTTTATTCTCACAAAGTGAAACAGAATGGGTAATTTTTCTGTTATGCTTCTTTGAATCAAGAATTCACCATACTTGCCTAATAGTTGCTGCTACTGCTGCTACTTTCTCATGTTTTAGGCCTATCTTAGAAATTCACATGTTTTCAACGTTGGGAGAAAGGCTGTAGTTCAGTCAGAGCTTGAAAAGTTACTTATTTGAAGGATAGCTCACACAATCCCCTTCCAGCTTGGCCACTGGACACGCAAGGTTTCAATCTGCATGGAGAAATTCCAGGTTCATTTTGTGTCAACCTCAGCCATGGATGTAAAAGACTCAGGTCTGAAACTGTGGAGAGCCACAGTTGGTTTTCTCCACAAGAGTTATTTCTGGATATTTCAAGTTAAAAGAACCACATAGCAGACAATGGAAATGACTTTTCTCTCCAGAGAACCTAGACAGTCACTGCCAGTCAAAGTGGACAAACGTGGCCCATACAGACCAAAATGAGATTGCTTGTGGAGTATTGACTGAGTATCTCTCAATCAATAACCACAGATACAAGATGCACAACACCTTGCTTGATAGAAGTATATGCAGAAAGATGGTAGCTGCCCGTGCACCTGATTTTTCTTGCCCAGTTGTAGAACTTCATATTTCTTCTTCGTGGTCTCTTTGCACAGAAGTATTTTCATGTGAAGACCCTTAGATCCCTTCTGCATGTACTTCTGCCAAGCAAGACACCACCTATATTTTAGTGGTCTTAGTGGGCCACAAGCTAAACATGAGTCAATACTTTGGCAAAACACGATGCCAAAAAGAAGAATGCAGTTCTAGGATGTATCAACAAGAATGTGAAGTCCAGATTCCCTATTTTGTCCTGGTCAGACTTCATCTGTATATTGTGCCCTGTCCTGACCACCCACCCCCATTTAAAACAGAGATTGACAAGCTAGAATGTGTGCAGAAGAAGAAGGCACTGAAAACAAGTCCTGTGATGAACAGTTGAGACAGCAGGCCATGAAGAAGACTACGAAGTGATATATATGAAAGCTATCTTCAGATATTTCTTTTCTGTTATCCTGTCTGATCTTGTAAGCTAAGCAAGGTCACCCTGGTTAGTACTTGAATGGGAGACAACCAACAAATACTAGGTATTGTAGACTATATTTCAGAGGAAGGAAGTGACAAAACCACCTCCGGTATTCCTTTCCTGAGAAAACCCTATGAAATTCATGGGATCACTATAATTCAACAGGCAGCTTGACGACACATACACATAAATGAAAGAGACCAAACCAAGAGGGTCAAATTAGAAGAAAGGAGACTTCACCTACACCTTAGGAAGATCTTCTTGGTGGTATGAATGAAACAGAAGACTCCTGACCCTTGTGAATAACTTCCTTTGCAAATACAAACAGCTAAACAGGCATTTTGTTTTTGGGAAGAAAAATGTTGCTCTTGAGTAGTGATTTTTTTGTTGAAAGTTTCAGAATTTCTGCAGATACACAAACATATGTTGTCCCTACATACGTGTATGTATGTGTTTCCACTCCAGAAGTCAATTGTATTGTTGCCAATTGCCTTGATCTGAAGTGTCACATGATTGCTGGTTGAAAGCCAGATTTGATTTTTTTTTAAAAAAATTTCTCTCCATGTTTTTCAGCCCTATGCACAGAACTGCTCCATGTTTCAGCTGTACAATTTTAGCACTTCCAGGATGAGTAGGGCAAAAGGTTTAGCTGGGGGAAACACAGTTGAAGGTTACGCTTTTCCTCTGAATGCAGAGATTTCTATTTAACACATAAACAAGGTTTTTAAAATATTTAAGTGGGGATAAAGGCTTGTGGGAGTGGGCGTTGGAAACAGTGAAAATGATCACGAACACTGTTTCTGAGCCTTGTGAAGGTCCCATTTAAGAAAAAGGGATTTTTTAAAATCTGTGGGCCAATTAACATAGCGCTCTATGGCCCTTTCTGCACCTTACCTTTTTCCGGCGCTGGGGTTTGGGAATCGCGTAAGCAGCCTCTGGCGAGAGGCTCTCACGTCTGGGGTCCTTTGGCTCCACACGAGCTGCCTGCTTGCTTGAGAGCCCTGACTCTTCCTTCCACAGTGCAGCCTGGGAGTTTCCTAGGCTGCGCTGGGGCAGGAAGCATGACTGGCGTGGCTCCGGAGGCTCTGCATGCCAGGTAAGTGCATGTGGGGCCTGGGACCAATGCTTGATCGCACACCATTTTTGGCTTCCAGCTGAAAATGAAAAGGTGCGCAAACGACACCTGCCACCCGCTGGAGCATCCCGTGATTGTGAGTGCGTCATGAAGATCGCTCCTCACAATTGCGCAATGTTCCAGATGCCCTTTCGCATGGCAAATACCATGCGGAAAGGCCTGTGTGTCCCAATGAGCCCTGTAAATTTGGAAAGACACTGAAGATATTTTAGAAATAAATAGCTCATGGTAGACAGAAGAGCAGTTTCTGGTTCCTGCAAAGAATCCCAAACTAGTTAGACCTTTCTGTTGCTGTTATTCTCAATTTACTTTTCAACTGATTTGTTTTTACGTTTTCATATTGACTTTGTAATTTACCTGTGGTTCATCACTGTTAGCTGTCCTGAGAACCATACACAGAAGAAAGACTGGATATAAATTTAATAAATAAATAAGCTAAAAATTAATGCAGTAACTAGATTAGGATCAAAACAAATGTTAGTTAGGGCCTAATTGTTCTGAGACGCACTTGCTTTGCAAATTGAAATACGTATCAGTGGGGATTCTAATAGAAACATCAGTAAAACAGTTAGAAAGTCCAGCTCAACTACTAGGTGAGGCAAATCATTAGTCAAACTTGTGATCAGTCAAAAGAGCAGACTGCACAGCTGTAACTGTGGTTCTCCAAGTGGTCATCTACATGAGTCCTGTATCTGTGCAGGAGTGTTATTTCTGCTATGGCACCCCCGGTGAGGACACCCAGATATCCTTTTGATATCATTTAATTTGGCCTTAGCTGGACTGGTTGCGATTGCCTCATCTCACGTGTTCGCAAAGTTCTCCGGATAAGCACGGACAGAGAGCGGCCGTTAATGGTTTACATTCCATTTCTCTTTGTAGCCAGCAACCCAAAACTCACCCGAAGCTTTAGGGAACTTCCCACCACAGGCTCCTCAATAGCCACGTGGCTCTCAGTCAAATTACTCTTGTGAGTTGGGCTATCAACGTCTCGGCCAAAGGTATTGTTTCTACACGCATATCCCATCACGTGCTACCTGACCTCACCAAATCCTTTTGTCCAGCATCGAAACCTCTTTTGTTCCCTTTGGGACTGCCATAGCCGAAAGGCACGATCTTCCCTATAAAAACCCCTCACTTGTAACCGATCCTCAGATCACCTTTGACTGCCATCCCGCCCTGCCGTTGGTGTGTTTAAAGGACTCCCCTCAGCACCCTACGCTGAGCTTTCTTCCCCGAATCTCCAACCTCTCCCCAGGACTATGGAACAGGTCGTATTGCCTCTCCTTACAACTCTCTGTCTTTTCTAAGCTAGTTAGTTTATGTTCGTCTTCTGTGTTTTATTCTTAATAAAGAATTGTTCATTGTTTGGAACCACCTTGTCTAGCCACTCTGTAACCCGACGCTGTAGACATAGGGTGAAAGATCTCGCTTCGTTACCCTGCCTCTCACTCGCAAAACCAGTGCTCTGAGTTCTAATTCCCCCACCTTTGGTATTTTTAATTGGCAAAGCCGGGTGCCCCTTGCGGGACCCCAGTTTTCAGGGTAACAGGAGCCCATAGGGAAAGTTCCTAAGCGGAGCTGGTTTGACGGGAATCCTACCCAATAATTCCTTATGTGCGTGCTCCTGCACATCAGTTTTCTCGCTGCTGTAAAGAAAAGGAATATTTCTGTGCAGTTTTTGCCTGATATGACAATTTGCAGAAGATTTTTTTGGAGTACGATCTTCTTGTGTGCATGCACAAAATGCTGGTTTTTTGGGTAGAAAACAGCAAACTCACATACACAAAAACGAACAAACATGTGGTTGCCTGGAAACAGTGGGGAGGGTATGCAAGACCCCACAATTCTTACACACACAAAAATGTGTATTTCTATGCATAATAATTTTCTGAAACACTTCAGAATGTGCAAATATTGGGCAAACTATATTTTTTCCTGACTGGGATTCCAAAGTGTTTGGGAGCTCATTTTTTCAAGAAATTAATAATGGTGAAGATTCTTTCCACCCTGGCCACTATCAACCAAGGCTTCAACAAAAGCAGAGGAGGGTGACCAAAATGGTGAAGGGTCTGGAAGCCATGAAGCCCTATGAGGAATGGCTTAGGGAGCTGGGGATGTTTAGTCTGCAGAAGAGAAGGTTAAGAAAGGATGCGATAGCTATGTTTAAATATTTGAAGGGATGTCAGGGTGAAGATGGAGTGAGCTTGTTTTCTGCTGCTCCAGAAACTAGGACACAGAGCAATGGATACAAACTACAGGAAAACAGATTTCATCTAAACATCAGGAAGAACTTCTCGGTGGCCATTGTGGTCTCTTCCAGCATTATGTTTCTATGATTCTATTATTTTCTTTAAAGAAAGGTAAATATTCCACTACAAAGGCAGCATTGTCTCATCTTTGGCCACCTTATATAGATAATTCTTTCGATTCCAGGTTTTGCAAGCTGCCTCACAAGATTTCAACACTATTCCACCTGATGGGTATATACCACCCATTCTCTCAAAGAAGAAAGGTTTCTCCTCCAGAAGGAGGCCATTAAATCCATATGGTCTGAGGAAGGTTCTGCTTTCTAAGTATTCCATTCCAGGCCCTTGACCTCCAGGTTGGTCACATTTGATGCATTACTTCTTGGGTAGGAGCAACCATGGAGTAGCAGAAATCATGTCATTCAAAGCAGCTAGAAAAGAAATCCTGGATTTTTATAACCAGTAGATTAAGAATCAATTGTACTTGACAAAAATGTAAGGATGTGTGTAATAGTGAGGATTCATATCTTGAATACTCTCCTACAGAAAAGTCAAATTTCCACACTTAGAGAGAACAAGTCTAAGTATTTTCTGTTTTTCTCGGGAAGGCAGCTTTTTATTTTCAGGCATTGGCTTTAATGACAGTGCATTCACTGAAGTATTTGATCTTCCAGTTCCGATATCTGCATCCAAAAGTAGCATCCAGGCAAAGTTTTACAGTCAATTCTTCGATTGTACAAACGTGCACAGCCACCTGTAACAGATTTTCTTCCCTTCTGCACTTTTAAACTTCCATATGTTACGTAACATCCACAAAGACGAAACATTATAAGGATGAAATGATAACATTGCCCCCCTCACTTAATTTGCTTTCATCGAATAAAGTTACACCCTCGCTTTGACGTATTACTGAGGTTTCTTTTGTGCATTAATTGGCGTTGGCTTTGTAGGGCTCAGTGGAATGTAATTTTATACAGAGATGTTTGATTGAAATCTCAGCTTTCCATTGTTTTATGCTTTTTCGGCTAGTGTTCAAAAGCCAACTATTTGCTCAAACTTCTCCTTGTGTTTTAGATTAAGGGAAGGTTGGGGATTCCTATTGGAAACATGAAGTGGAAATGGAAACATCTTCTCATGAGAAATTTTGCTCTCTGCTGCTCCAGAGGGGGAAGATTTTCAGGAGGGCAGTTTTCAGTTGAACATTAGAAGGAACTTCTTGACTGTAAGAATGGTTTGAGAACGGAACCAATTACCTAGAGAGGTGGGGGGGGGCTTCTCTGAATATGTTCAAAAAGAGGCTGTCTGTTGGGGATACTAGCTGGATTTCTTCCACTGAGTGAGGGTTGGACTTGCTGGCCTATGGGATCCTTTCCAACTCTATGGGCCTTTATGCACTACACTGTTATAGTGCTATTATTTTGCTTTTTACCTCCTGTGGAAGTCTGGGGTTTGCAGTTTACTGAGGCCCAAGCTCTCTGGCTAAGAATTCTAAAGGTCTCTCCCTAAACTACCAACCCCAGGATTCCATAGGATGTTGAAAGTGGAATAACAGCACTATAAAAGTATAATGCAGAAATGGCCTATGATGCTACAATGCTGTGAAACCTAGCAATCAAACTTTGATACATATATTGCAGGTGTGACAGATCAGCCCTGCAACAAAACATTGCAATCTTACGTGCACATTCTAACAGGGATGTTCCATTTTGTATTTCCAGACAACTTTGGTCTCGTAGAATCATAGAGTTGGAAGAGACCTCAGGGGCCATCCAGTCCAACCCCCTTCTGCCATGCAGAAACCCATATTGAAGCACTCCTAACAGATGGCCATCCAGCCTCTGCTTAAAAACCTCCAAAGAAGGAGACCCCACCACACTCCATTGAGGCAGCATCATATTCCACTGCCGGACAGCCCTGACCTTCAGGAAGTTCTTCCTGAGGTTCAGGTGGAATCTCCTTTCCTGCAGCTTGAATCCATTGCTCCTTGTCCTGGTCTCTGGAGCAGTGGAAAACAAGCCCACTCACTCCTCGACATGACATCCCTTCCAATATTTAAACATGGCTATCATGTCCCCTCTTAACCTTCTCTTCTGCAGACTAAATGTACACAGCTCCCTTATCCGTTTCTCATAGGGCATGGCTTCCAGACCCTTCACCATTTTGGTCATTCTCCTCTGGACACACTCTAGCTTGTCGAGATCCTTCTTGAACTGAATGCCCAGAACTGAACATAGCATTTCAAATGAGGTCTAACTGATGTCTCCTCCAAGATACTCTGTTTTCTCCCATTTTTCTTTTTCCACTGACACTAAATATTCTGTAACTATTAGGGCACATGCTAAAGGTACCTTAAGCAATATGTGACATTCCCCCCACCCTTAATATTTGTGAGGAATATTTTCTACTTCTACAAAGGTTGAGGTTTCTCAAAGCATCCTGATACCTTTCTTTCCTGTTTATCTCTTACTGCACTGTGGTGGCTACGTAGCTGTCCCCACTCACCATATGAGTTCACTGTTACAAGTGTTTTACGTTATTCTCCAAGATTTCTTTTTTTCAGTTTTTAATTTTGTTTCATTTTTTAGTTAGGTCAAACCTGTCCTAACTTTCCCTTCTTTTATATTGCTTTTATATGAGGTAATATTCTTAATCTACCATCCATGCAGTCTGCTAAGTTATTTGTTACTCATCAGCTGCAGTTACTGCTACTGTTTTGTCCTGCGATTATCCCAAGTGGGCAATTCAGAAAGACCACCTTGGAAATTTGGGGGAAAATACCAAGGACATTACAAAGCAACCCTTACCAGTTATCATCTCCCTTTGCTCAGATATGAGTCAGTTCACACACACAGTAATGAGTAACAGACAAATGACTGTAGGAAATGAGACTAAAACTGTTAGGATTCAGCCTTCATTTAGCAGAGTTTCACAGAGAAACGTTTAAAAGCTTGTCTAATGACTTGTGGCTTCAGACTGCCTGATGCAATAAATAAGGTAGCTTGGATAAAATACTTAAAATACTTTACTAATGACTTCTTCATTTACATCTGTATTGAGAGCCTGCTACCTGTCTAACTAGTGAATAGAATAATCTTCGGTCTTAACTCACCATCCATCTTGATGGGATTCTGAAGCATGCGGAGAGTTCAGAAAACAGACATGAGAAACAAAGAAGAAATAGAGAAAGTCAGAGAGGAGGGGACTTAACTTTATAAGACCAATGACCTAAGCACAGCCCTGGGTCACATGATCTGATCACCCGAGAACCAAAGGTATTTATGATCATGCAATAAAAGACAGAAAAGGGCAAATGGAGAAGATCTGGCATGCAGAGACAAAAGAGAGCCCTATCTGGCTATTTGCCCACTTGTTCTAACAACAAGATGTGGTGGGGGGGGGGCGAGAGAATGCTGAGATTTGATTTTCCCAACAATGACCCACCCTGTTTTCACTGTAAATTAGTAAACTATGGCCATACTCATTACAAGCCCCCCTCAAAAGGTTACTGCCCAAAATCATTAGAAAAACAAGTTATGGTTGGCTCTCCACAATTGCAGGTTTAACTTTCACGGATTTGATTATTTGCGAGTTTCTCCAACTCCTTGAAGCACTTTTCTGGGGAAACCTTCCCTCTTGGTAGCTTCAGTCAGGGCTTAAAAACCAACCCTGGTCTTCCTCCTCCACCACCAGCTTCTGTGTGGACAGCTAAGGATGGCTCACAGCTTGATTTCTCAGAATCACAAACTATCTCCTGTTACCCCATATTCTCAAGGAAGGAGATGGGCAAGAGAGAAGAAGTATAAGGCCATTCTGCCAACTGCCCTGTTCCCTCTCCTTTCCCTGACCTAGTTTGGACCCTGGATGTCCATTCTCACCACCATGCCTCAGTCTCCTTTCCACAGACACACGCATATTTTGGGAGTCCTCCCACTTTTGTGGGGGTCTTGAATCCCTACCCCTAGCAAATGTGCAGACTATACTTCCTCTTTCCCAGTTTGAGCCGTTATCCTGCTTCTGTTATAGAACTGCTTCATCCCATGTTTCTCAGCTAAGCAGCAAAATGGAGAATGCTTTTTGCATTCTTAGGGGATTCCCAATAGGGCAAAGACTGGGGAGCTCATTCAGACAGAGTGTTAAATTCAGTGCCAGAGAAGTTCATGGGAGAGGCGTTCAGGGGTTTGCACCATCAAGGCAAAAACGTAGAACAAAATGTTGCACTTTGCAGTCCTTACTGCTAGTATCTTAGACTAAGGCCATTTCTGCACTAGCCTGTTATAGCGCAATGATTCCACTTTCAACATCCTCTGGAATCCAGCTGGCCCCTCCCGAAACTGCAAACCCCAGGATTCCAGAGGATGTTGAAAGTGGAATCATCGTACTATAACAGGCTAGTGCGGAAATGGCCTAAGGAGAGGCAGTTCAGCCTTTTAGAACGGGAAAACTTTACCAAAATCTTGCATGAGGAAGGCAGCATAGCCATCTCAGAATCCCATCCCTGCAGAAGGAGAGGGCCAATTGGCTTGGCAGACCTGCTAACAGCATATGGTTTCAGGAGCAGGATGGCTGTGAGAATTAGAGAATTGAGAATTAGAATGTGAGAATTAGAATCAGAGGATCCACAGCATTGGGGCACCCCTCAAATCTGAATCCACTCACTGCTTTAAAAAAAAACAAAAAACAGCTTTTTTCACATGGATCGTTTTTTTAAAAAAAATCTTACTGCCCTTCTTTTCTCCCAGGCCATTTCTGCCCTAGGTTGTTATAGTACTATTATTCCGGCCAGCCACTCCCAAAACTGTAAACCCCAGATTCCATAGGATGTTGAAAGTGGAATAATAATGCTATAACAGCCTAGTGTGGAAATGGTATCAGTGTCTGAATAGC
Organism: Ctenosaura bakeri; assembly: GCA_948474755.1. Classification (NCBI taxonomy): domain Eukaryota; kingdom Metazoa; phylum Chordata; class Lepidosauria; order Squamata; family Iguanidae; genus Ctenosaura; species Ctenosaura bakeri. The sequence continues at coordinate 116,087 of CAOLHI010000919.1, read as the reverse complement.
AGGAGGACACCCTACAAAATCCAAGCTCCATTGGTCCCCCTGTCCTATAGCTTTTGGTTCAGTTAAAGTCCCTGCTTCTTCCTCTTTTCCCCGCCTTCCTTCTTGTTAATTACTGACGTTTATTGGTAATTGAATGAAGCATTAAAAGCTAATGCACTGTGTCTGGTCACCTTTAAATGGAACACATGGGCAACTCCCAAGGACCAATAGCCCAATCTTTTCTCCTTTTCCTCTTAAGGAAGAAAATATTACAACATTTAGGCCAGGCCATCAACAGCCAATAACTCTTTACGCCCCGTTATTAGAAGGTGTGCCTACAGTTTAACGATAATGGCTCCGTTGCCCTAAGTCATAGGTACTTATAGCCGGCAGTGTTTCTTCTTTCCTCCCATTCCTTTTCCTCTCCTCCCAGTTTTATGTCCTACACAGGTGATTAGCATGTTGTAATTGAGTTGGTTGTAAAAGATAATTAATTGACATTTCACTCCCAGAGAGGTCAAGCTGCCCCGTCTTCTCCCGTCATTATGAAGCCAGTTGTTCTGATCTTGCGTCCTCTCTCCCACCCAAGGTGGCAGGATGACCTTTATCTTGCTGATCAAGATATAATTGATGTAATTAAAGTAGACACAGAGGGAGGATTTGAGGAGTGATATTCTTGAGATGGGATTTTCTGACTGTGGTTGGCTTCATCACAGCATAGGGCAAAGACGTAGCCAGCAGTTGGGAAGGAGTGAGAAACTGGAAGCAGATATTGTGGCCGAGGGGCAGAGTTGAGGAACCAAACTGAGTCAGGAGGACTACTAGTACTCAGGCAAAGTCCCAGCCCAGAACAAAATATTTTGGGAACCCTTTCTATCTCGGGGAGTCCAATGACCAGGTGTTCAGCCTGTGAGCAGGTCCACTCCTGAACCTTGAGACCATGTCACTTCCCAGAGCTCCAAGCACCAGTTTTATCTTAGCGGGATAAAACCCAGTATTTTGATAGCCCCAATAGTATTGTCCTAAATTTTGAATTGCAAGTCATTGTAGTTGCTCCATGGCAACACTATAAGAGATGGGAGGGCCAGGGTGGGGGGACACCAGAAAAATTCAGGGGGGAAAGAAAGATTTTTTGCTATTTTTCCTCCTGAGTAGTTCCCCCTCCCTGGGAAAAAAGTCAATGAATTGGATTATGCTTTTTTTTTCAGAGTGATGAATAAAATGTTTAAGACAAGGTGTTGATGTATTAGTTTTCCCCAAATAATTTCCAAAATCTATGTAAAAGGAGGATTTTTATGTAACATTTTGTACAGGATCAGATCGCTACAGTCTGTGGTCTTGGTTTCTTATCCTCAGATCTTTTTTTATGGAATTGAGTGCATTGTGTCTGCTTGACATTATGGAGAACTAGATTTCCAAATATGTATTCCAAAGAAGAAAAATTTCCAGGATCAACCTATTACACAAGCAATTTTTTTTTTTAAAAAAAAATCACATCCTCTTGTGCCCACATACACAGCAGTCAATGGAAAGATGATGTCAGCACAGAGAGACAAACTCTGGTAGGTAGCCAGGGATTTCTCCTCTCCCGTCAAAAGTCCTGGTGCAGTAAGGTAAAAAAACAGGCATTGCAGTTATGTAAAACGCTCCACTGAATCAAACTCACAGTCCGGCAAGGGTTCAGCCAGGTTCCTGTTTTCCACTGTGGTCCACCAAATGCTTTCAAGGAAGCCCAGGGTCAAGCCATGTAGGTCATAGAGTAAGGCCATTTCCACACTAGACTGTTACAGTGCTATTATTCCACTTTCAACATCCTATGGAATCCGGAGGTTTGTAATAGCACTGTTTCTTGAGGCCTAAGAGCTTTCAGACTGAGAATTAAATGCCCCTCCTTAAAGTGCAAGCCCCAGGATTCCATAGGATGTTGAAAGTGGAATAATAGCACTATAACAGCCTAGTGCAGAAATGGTCTAAGAGCTCAGACCGGAGTATGAAGGCTTGTGGTACTAGGGCTGGAATGCTGGGAGTGTAAATCCTCTGCAGAAATAACCTCTTCCTTGGGATTGCTGGTGGTTCCAGGCTTTGGTGCCTTTGCTCCTCCTTGAAAAAGACCCTAAGTTTCAGGGCTGGAAATGGCTAAACCTGAACATTGCATGACATCTGGTTCACCCTGAACCCCCATGGTTTAGGTTGATACTTTAAAAAGCGTATCATGCTACAATTAGATAAGACAAGTCAGAACTTAGCAGCTGCAAAGTCTTTATCGAAAACTATTAGTGCATTAAGAAATTGGAAATTATGCTGTAAGCAATATGGTTCCTATTCATTGCTCAGAATATAAATACTGCTACTACAGCAAAAGCTAATGAACAGGCAGGTGTTAAAAGAACGTCCTTGCAAAAGTGGAACGGCTAACTTTTTAATATAAGCCTGCTTTGATTATCAGATTAGGAAGAAGGGTGGCACTGAACAATGCAACAGCCCTTGTTGTCTCGGGTGCAACAGAAGAAGGTGAGCATATACAGCAGTCAATGGAAAGATGGAATCAAAGACAATTGTTTGGGTGAGCTGTTTGGAGACTTGCATGCGTGTGTTTTGATCCATGTGCTCTCCACTAGCACATGGTCTAAGAGGGTGGAGCTTCTGCTGAGAGGATGCCTCAATGTGTGAAGTTCAGGGAAAAGAAGAAGGAAAATGGGTATTTTGCTGGGGTGTTTCACTGGGATCATTGGATCAACAAGATCCATGAGAGATTCATTATGATGGACCTGATCCTAAGCAACAGGTATAATGGGGTGGAAGTACTGGGATCTTTCAGTGGCAGACCACATTCTCCAGGAATTTGTCATGCAAAGGGAATGGGAAGCCAAATGCAGTCAGATGTGCACTGTGTAATCAAAGGCTTTGCTATAATCTAGAAAGCACAGGCTGATTTTCTTCTGAAATTCTTTGGTAAACTCCCTTTGTCAATATATGTTTGCAAAATGATCCCTAGTGCCCCTTCTATTCCTGAACAGGTTGGACACCTGGTATTTCTCATTCCAAGTATTATAAAATCCTTTGTTGTAGAATTCTGTGCATAACTTTGCTTGCATGGGAGATTAATGCATTTCTCCAGTGGTTATGACGGTCTCTGGTGTTCTCTTTGTTGGGGATTAGAATGCATACTGAACATTTCCAATCTGTCATTGTATTCATTTTAATATTTACTGTCAGGTTTTAGTTAGCTAGCTAGCTAGAGTAGATTCTATCTCTGCAGCCTGAAGCAACTTTCTTGGTATGCCATCTGATTCTGGTGATTTATTTCTCCCAAGTGTCAAGTCCAGTTTTGGTGTGTGATCAAATTCCATCTGGAATCCAGCATGGAATCATTTGGATTCTTCTTCTTCTGCCTCTATGGTTGGAGAATAAACTTGGTTTACAGTTGTATTGATGGGTTTTCCCTTAAGTCTTATTCATAGGATTCAGTCAGACTTTGCATTATATCATTTGATCGCTTTTGCTACATCTGTCCTCACTATTAATGTCACCCCATTTCTTCTTAGGTCTTCATTTCCTAAGTAAAACACTGTGTAATTATCTGATTCAAAATGTCCCATTCCTATCCACTTCTGACTTGCTCAAGTATTGCAATGCTCATATATTCCATTTCTTTTTTTTCTATGTCTAGCCTCCACTGATTCATGGTTCTAACATTCCAGGTTTCCATAATATGTATTGTGCAGCTTTGGACTTTACTTTCACCTCTAAGAACATCAACAGCAGAATGTCCATTTGGTTTGTGTCCAGTTGTGTCATTAGCCACGGTGCTACTTGCAGTTGTCCATCATTCTTCCCTAGTAGCTCGCTGAGTGCCTTCCAGCCTGGGACCCTCATCTACTGGTGCTATGTCTTGTTTAATTTTGGATTGTCTCATCATAGGATTTTTGTGGTAAAGGACATTCAAAGAGGGTTTATTTTGCCTCCTTCTGTGCAGCACTAACAAGTGCTAGCTCTGGTGTCACTGCAGTTGTCTCTGAGAGCTCCTCCACCGGGGTCACACACTCACACCCCACTTCCGCTGTTGCCTAGTAGCCGTTCAGCACATTTAGTCTGGCTGCTCAGCAAAATCCTGCCTGACATGGGAGACCCTACAAGCAACAATGCTAATGTCAGCATAGCCTCTTGCCTCACAGGAGCATGCAATCCCACCACTATGGAAAGGTAGTGCCATGGCGAGAGAGCCTCAGGGTCTCTTGCAATATGTTGAAAACAATACCTTCGGTGACGGAGCTTGGAGTGTACGGGGGGAGGGGCAAGGCTGTGGTGCGCGGGGGCATGGCCAGGGCATGCAGGGTGTGGCTACGAGCCGGGATGCCCCCAAAAGTTTGCTTCCCAGGGCGAAGCACCCCCATTCCTATGTGACTGAATACCTTGCAGAATTATTTGTTCCAATGTGGATCAGAAGCAGGGGGTAATGGTTGGTGGGCTTGATGAGTCTTGTCAGCCTCCCTCTTATATCATGGATCCTCACACTAAGAGATAACATACCTCACAAAGCATATTATCAGGCCCACACACCACTGCTTCTATTCTGTGCAACAGGCAATTGTCTGCTGTCACCAAACAACTCTTTTCTGCTGGGAAATGACAATAGTGCTTCCATCCACAGAACCTTCTAAGGTCACCTCCATGACTTAAGAGATGTAGGGCTCTTGTCCCTGTTCTTGTACTTCATAATCACCAATTAAGGGGAGAATTTGGAATTGGCTGTATTCTGCTTCTCTGTGTTATATTTCTTAAAGTATCTTCCTCCTGTTTTCCAAAATTATCACCGTCCTTATACATATCCCCTAATTCTTGCTCTTCCAGAAGATTATGCTCCACTCGTTCTAAAAAAGCTTCATTGTCCCAGATAAGTCCAAGTGTAGACACATGGACCTCAAGCTGCTGTGCCTTTTCCAACACTTGCTGCAGATATTGAATGGCGGATCCTCTGGTAAGATGATAAACGTGGCACAGATATTGCAGGTCACTGCAACAACTCTGTTAGCATTCTCCTGACTGCCAAGTGGATATTGTCAGTGCCAGGCGGTGGTCAGGCAGAGGCAGGGGAGCTGGTTAGAGCTGCAGGGCTTTAATGCAGTCTTAACAGAAATAAACACAGGCTGTTAAAGTACATAGGGCAGGTTACTTCACTAAGGCAAACAGGAGGACTGGTTTCAGGCAAGGGCAGGAACAAGGCACGGACAGCAGGACCACGGTTGACCGATGGTTGTTGCTCCGTGCCTTCCACAGCCCGGCGCCTGCCTCAAATAGCCCTCCAAGCCAGGCACCGACCAATCAGGCGTGGCCATGTGGCTGAGGGCCGACCAATCAGGCGTGGCCATGTGGCTGAGGGCCGACCAATCAGGCATGGCCATGTGGCTGAGGGCTCGCAGCTGGACTGTGCCTCACAGCTGCAAGCTCTCTGCCCGTCGGGCCCATGCCCCTGACATCACCCCCTTCCCCAGACTCTCCCCCCTACCCCGCCGAGGCCGCGGCTTGGCAGGGAAGCGCCGGTGAAAGGCCCGCACCAGCCGGGGCGCGTGGACATTGGTGGCATCCTCCCAGGACCGTTCCTCCGGCCCGTAGCCACGCCAGTCTACGAGGTACTGCAAGCGCCCTCTCTGCCAGCAGGAGTCGAGGATTTCAGCCACTTCGAATTCTTCCTCGCCATCCACAATCACAGACGCTGGAGGTGGACCTGGTCCGGCGTCGGGACGCACTCCCGAGGCCGGCAGCAAGAGTGACCTATGGAACACGGGGTGAACCCGCAGGTTGTGCGGGAGTTGCAGCCGATAAGCCACGGGGTTCAACTGGGCCATGACTTCAAAGGGCCCAATGAACCGGGCATCCAGCTTGCGGCTGGGGCGACCTGTCGGGAGGAAGCAGGTGGATAGCCAGACCCGCTCCCTGACCTGCAACGGCGGGCCCGGTTGGCGGTGGCAGTCGGTGGTCCGCTTGTATGCCACCTTGGCAAGCTCTAGTTGCTCCTGCAGCAGGCTCTGCAACGCCCGCAGCTCCTGGAGCCATTCGTCGGCGGTGGGAACCGCGGATGGCGCCCCGACGGCCGGGAACCAACGTGGATGGTAGCCGTAGTTGGCGAAGAACGGGGTCTGCTGGGTGGAGGCATGGACGGTGGTATTATAGGCAAACTCCGCCAGAGGTAGCAGGTCCGCCCAGTCGTCCTGCTGGTAGCAGCTGTAGCAACGTAGGTACTGCTCCAGGGTTGCGTTGGTACGTTCCGTCTGGCCGTCCGTCTGCGGGTGGTGGGCAGAAGACAAGCGGGGCTCTACGTCCAGTTGACGCAGCAGGCACTGCCAGAACCGGGCCGTGAATTGGGGTCCCCGATCAGACACGATCCCTTCGGGGAGGCTGTGGAGCCGGAACACATGGTGTAACACTAGGCGAGCCGTCTCCTTGGCGGTGGGCAGTAACGGGCACGGGACAAAGTGCGCCATCTTGGTGAAAAGGTCCACCGCCACCAGTATGACCATGTGTCCTCGAGACGGTGGGAGCTCGGTGATAAAGTCCATGGACACCGCCTTCCAGGGACCCGTTGGAGTTGGTAGAGGTTGGAGGAGACCAGGAGGTTTCCCCGGCGGGTCCTTGGCGCGGCGGCACACGGGGCATGTGCGGACGTAGCGGTCGATGTCCCCTCGTACCCGGGGCCACCAGAACTCGTGGGTCACCAGGTGCATGGTCTTGAACGGGCCAAAGTGCCCCGCGGGTTTGCTGTCGTGGCAGAGTCACAACACCTCGTCCCGGCACGGACCTGTTGGAACAAACAAACGGCCCTTGTGATACAGCAGCCCCTCCCGTTGGGACCACGGGGAGGAGGCGTCCCCCAGCCGAAGGGGCCCCCGGGGCGGCTCCCAAGCCTGGGCCTCCCGGATCCGCTCCGCCAGGGTGGCTACCTCCACCGCTGCCGCAAAGTTTTCCGGACGCAGGATAGTGGACCGCACCTCGGGCTCCGGAGTCGCGGCATACTCTGGCTTCCGGGACAGGGCGTCGGCGCGGCGGTTACGAGCCCGCGGCACATACTGGAGCTGGAAATGAAACCACGAGAAGAACTGGGCCCACCGCATCTGCCGCGGAGTCAGCTTGCGGGTGGTCTGGAGGTACTCCAGGTTGCGGTGGTCAGTCCATACCTGCACCGGATGCCGGGCGCCCTCCAGCAGGTGCCGCCAGGCCTCGAAGGCTGCCTTAAATGCCAGGAGTTCCTTCTCCCAGATGGTATAGTTCCGCTCAGGGGAAGACAGCTGCCACGAGTAGTAGGCACAAGGTCGGAGTTGGCCCTCTGGACCCCCAGCTTGCAACAGGACAGCCCCGACCGCCACATCCGAGGCGTCGGTCTCCACTACAAACGGCCGCCTGGGGTCCGGGTGCTGAAGAACGGGCTCAGACGTGAAGCAGGTTTTCAGCCGCTCGAACGCCTGCTGGGCCTCCTCGGTCCACCGGAAGGGTGCTTTTCCCCGGAGCACGCTGGTGATGGGGGCCGCTAGGGTCGCGTACTCGGGGATGAACTTCCGATAGAAGTTCGCGAACCCTAAGAAGCGCTGGACATCTTTGTGACTGGCTGGCGGCTGCCAGGACACGATCGCCTCTACCTTGGCCGGATCCATCTCCACTCCCCAATGAGACACTCGGTAGCCCAAGAAGTCGACCTCCGAGAGGTCGAAGGCACACTTCTCGAGCTTCGCGTACAGGCGGTGCTCCCGGAGCCACTGCAAAACCGCCCGTACGTGAGCGTCGTGGACCTGCTGATTTGGGGAGTAAATCAGGAAGTCGTCAAGGTAGATAATCACGAACCGGTCCAGGTAGTCGCGGAAGACGTCGTTGACAAAGTGCTGGAACACGGCTGGGGCGTTACAGAGGCCGAAGGGCATAACCGTATATTCATAGTGGCCATACTGGGTCTGGAACGCCGTCTTCCACTCGTCTCCCGCCCGAACCCGAACCAGGTTGTAGGCCCCGCGGAGGTCCAGCTTGCTGAAGACCGTCGCGTGCCGCAGGCGCTCCAGCAACTCCGGAATCAAGGGGAGCGGGTAGCGGTTGAGGATGGTGATCCGGTTAAGGGCGCGGTAATCATTGCAGAGCCGGAGTTCCCCCGACTTCTTGCGGACAAACAGCACCGGCGCCCCCGCCGGTGACGTCGATGGCCGCACGAAGCCCATGTGCAGGTTCTTTTCCAGGAAGTCCCTTAGGGCTGCCAGCTCGGGTTCCGAAAGCGCGTAGATGCGACCAGCCAGAATGGGCGCCCCCGGGACCAAGTCGATGGCGCAGTCATAAACCCGGTGGGGAGGTAGGCGATCGGCCTCCTTCTGGCCAAACACATCCGCATATTCCTGGTACTTGGGTGTCAGCTTGACGGAAGTTGCAGGACCAGGGGCCTCCAGGGTAGCCAGCAGCTTCTCAGGCCAGCAGTGCTCCTGGCAGTACTCGGAGGCGAAGAGCACCTCGTGCCGCGACCACGAGATTCGGGGGTCATGGCGCGAGAGCCATGGCATACCCAGCACCAGCGGGAAGTGGGGCACCGCCGTGACCAGGAAGCGGGTCCGCTCATAATGGCCCTGGATTTCCAGACCCACCTCCACCGTCCGGTGGGTGATGGGGCCCGACCTCAGCAATCGTCCGTCGATGGTCTCCACCGGGTGAGGCTTGGGTAGGGGCTCCAACGGTATCCGGTGATCCTGGGCAAACTGGAGGTCCAGGAAGTTGTTGGACGCCCCGGAGTCAAGCATGGCCCCCACGGGTATCAGTGCTGCCCCGCCGAGGCATACCATGGCGGCCACCAGGAGTGGATCTCGTTGCCTCTCGTGTGGATCTGCAGTGTCCCTGCTGCCGGGCTCCCCCAGGCCTCGCAGGCCTTCTAGGCCTGGGGGGTTGGCTTTTCCCGCCACGCCGGTAGCTGGCGTCTTGGCCGGGCACACGCGAGTGAAGTGTCCCCCCAGCCCGCAGTAGAGGCACAGGCCAGCCCGCCGCCGCCGCTCCTTCTCCTCGGCGGTCAGCCGGGGCCGCGCCCCCCCAAGCTGCATAGGCTCCTCCGGGCTCGAGGAAGCCGGGATGGCACCGGAACTGGTCCGGCTGGGCAGACCCTCCATCTCTCGTGGAGCGGGCGCCCAGGTGTGCACACTTGAGGTTCCGGCGCGGCGGGCCTGCCGGCGGGCTTCCAAGCACCCATCAATGCGGAGGGCCTGCTGGATAAGCTGCTCAAGGGTCGTGGGTGGGGAGCTGCGAGCCAGTTCGTCCAGAATTTCTGCCGAGAGGCCAGCCTTGAATTGATCCTGAAGAGCCAGGTCATTGTAGGCCACGTCCTGGGCCAAGAGCCGGAAGGAGGTGGTGTAGTCTCGCACCGAGCCCCTCCCCTGCTGCAGCTGGCGGAGTTGGCGGCTCGCGGTCTCAGACCGGACGGGATCCCCCCATACGGCCCGGAAAGCCTGCAGGAACGCAGCCATGCTGTCCAAGACTACACTGTTCTCCCTAAGCAGGGACGTAGCCCACTTGGCAGGCATACCGGCCAACAGGCTAATCATGAACGCCACCTGGGCACGCTCATCCGGGAAGTCTTGGGCCCGGACTTGGATGTACAGCCGGCAGTTAGCAATGAAGGTCTCCAGCTCTGTAGGCTCCCCCGAAAAACGCTGCAGTACAGCCATAGGGACCTTGGAAACAGGCTGGGGCTGGGTTGCCTGTAGCTGCCCCATCTGGAACTGCAGCACTTGCAGAGCATGCGAAAGCTGGTCCACTTGAGCGCGCAGCCCTTGGTTCTCTTGGGCCTGAGCAGCCAGCTGGGCCTGCAGGGCCACATTCTCCCCATCCATGCTGCCTGAAGGGACGGAGCAACAATCTGTCAGTGCCAGGCAGTGGTCAGGCAGAGGCAGGGGAGCTGGTTAGAGCTGCAGGGCTTTAATGCAGTCTTAACAGAAATAAACACAGGCTGTTAAAGTACATAAGGCAGGTTACTTCACTAAGGCAAACAGGAGGACTGGTTTCAGGCAAGGGCAGGAACAAGGCACAGACAGCAGGGCCACAGTTGACCAACGGTTGTTGCTCCATGCCTTCCACAGCCCGGCGCCTGCCTCAAATAGCCCTCCAATCCAGGCACCGACCAATCAGGCGTGGCCATGTGGCTGAGGGCCGACCAATCAGGCGTGGCCATGTGGCTGAGGGCCGACCAATCAGGCGTGGCCACGTGGCTGAGGGCTCGCAGCTGGACTGTGCCTCACAGCTGCAAGCTCTCTGCCCGTCGGGCCCATGCCCCTGACAGATATTTGCAAACAACAAGTGTCAGTTCGTTTTTGTTTATTTGACTTTTGAGCCACAAGAAAAGTATCTTGCAGCTTCAAAGTATCTTATGCAGATCAAGAAATATGCTGATTATATCCAGTTCAATTTTATGTTGTAATACCACAAAATGTGGAAAAAATCCAAGAGGCTGTATACTTCTGCAAGGCACTGAATCTTTCAGATTTATGGCCTAAACCCAATTGTTTGTCCCAACTAGATGGATAATGAACCAATGGAAATTAGAGAAATATTAACTGATCAATGTCTCATTGATTGAATGGGTGTCCTCTAGTTGGAAAAAACAATTTAAGCTGGGTATATCTTGAGTGTTGGACTACATGCGTCATACTCAGCCCCAGAAAACTCTGTGAAAACCTTAGGGTTGCCATAACTTGGCAATGACTTGAAGGCACATAACAACAACAACAGCTTGTCCTTCCCACTCAATAACTCAACAATCTTTTTGTATTTATCATTAGGAAAATGCATGTACCCCAATTCTATTTATTCTGTAAGGGCTCAGTGGACTGGATGGTTGCTTCCATTCTCCAGGCAGCTGCCCCCCCACCCTTTACCTAATAGAATGTCTGGCCCTGCAGGGACATTCCCAGACACAGACACAGATTTTTACTTAAATGTACAACGGATGATCCTTATGCTCCACCCATGACCCATTTCCTGAGTAAAAACTGGCAATGTTCCTACTTCATTTTTTGACCTAGTCTCCTTGAAGTCAAATTCACTTCTCCTAGTGATCCTCTAACATTTTGACCACTTCCTGGAAGAAGGTTTGTCCAACCTCTACAAAACACACAATCTGCAGCCTCTATCAGCTCATTATCCAATGAAAATCTCCTCTCATAGAGGTGTTCCTTTAGTTTTGGGAAGAGTCTATAGTAAAGAGGAGCCAGATCTGCTAAAATGGTGGACATTCCAGCAATTCAAAGCCTTCTTTATGAATGGCAGCCATTGCAACACAAGACCTGTGGCTGGGTGCATTAATGAAGGAGCACTCTCTGTCTCAACTTTCCATGATGTTTCTCCTTGATTGCAACACATACTTTTGCAATTAAGTCCGCATAGTAAGAAGCTGTTATTGTGGCTCCAACTTGTAAATAATCTACCAAGATAACACCTATGGCATCCCAAAAAATAACCTTGCCTACTGATAGCATGACTTTGAATTTCTTAGGGGGTGGAGAGCCAGGATGTTTCCATTGCTGACTTTGCAATTTGGTTTCAGGGTCATAGTGGTGGAGCCGTGATTTATCCCTCATCACAAATCTGTTGAAGAATTTCTGTTTATCCATCTGAAAGGTTCCTAAACGTTGCCTGCAAAGCATCACCCTCATTTGCTTTTGTGTGGTTGTCAACATTCAAGGTACCCATCTTGCCATTAGTTTTTTCATGTCCAATTCTTTTGTCAGTATTGTGTGTACTGTATGGTGTGAGACACCTGTTTCCTGTACTATATCCCTGATGGTCACTTGTCGATCTTGCATAACTATATCATAGATTCTATTGATGGTTTCTTCTGGGTTGACAGTTTTTGATGGGCCACTGCCATGTTCATCTTCACACAATGTTCTTCCACATTTAAATTCCCAACACCCTCTTTTTACAATATCATATGACACAGCAGATTCCTCCAAAGTTGTCGACATATTGTGGATTTCTGTAGGAACCATCTGCTTCTTTTGCAGGTACTTAATCACGACTGTCTGCTCGACATGATCCATTTTCCTACTGAGCCACCACCTCTACTTCTTCATGAACCTGTAATGAAAAAACAACAACATGTACAAACATGTAATTTGGCATGCACGCTACATAGATATCAGTCATTAGTACTGCACAAAATCAAAATCATAGCACAATTCTAAATGGATCAGGGGTGGAGCATAAGGATCAGCTTTTTCTGCTTTCACTGTAGCTTCTGAAAGGAGAGGAACATGCATATCTTCCTTGCAGAATGGCACAGTCTACAGACTTGTGGAGTTTACTTATCAGGAGAGATCTGCAGGTTTTACTTTTGAACATTAGGGGTTACACGGGTCACTTGTTCATCAGGCTACTGAAACTTTCCATCCTATCCAAAGCTGACCTCACAAATCACACTCAAAATGATTTGGAAAGGTGAATTATAATAATTTGAGCTAAAATGGCTTAAATCCAATTATTTAGACTTCAATTACACTGTGGTAAGTCTTTCTCTGTCCAAGCAGGAAGTGTGTCTGGTGGAGAACTAGTACCAGTCATCACAAGTCATCATGGATCCTGAAAGCAAACACTTTGCACTTAACAGTACTTTTTTTTTGGTAGGATTGTAATTCTTCACTAATTTTCTTCTTGAAGAAAGTGATGAGTAATTTGAACAGCTTCCTTCAATCTTCAGTATCCAATACCAGCAGTTTTCAAACCCTATCCATAGTTTGGGGCTTACCTGGCACAAAATTCACATGTGGTTGTTCTGTGCAGAAGAAAGAGTCTTCTGTGCAGGAAACATGTGCACACTTCTGTGCAGAAATATGACGTTTCGGTGCAGAAATGTTATATGTCTGTGTAGAAAATAATATTTCTCTGCAGAAATACTCATAGTGGCCATTTCCACACGGGTTGAGGGAATCACCCCGCGCTGCTACTTACCGGATCTTCTGGCTCCCCGATCTGGTCCAGGCTGCTCCGGAGCAGTGTGTGCTCGTCGCTCCACACTGCTCTGGCATTGAAAATGGCGGCTTCTGGTTGGTCGAGGGTCTCGACCAACTGCTGAAGCTCGCCGACCTAAAGCCCACCCCCAGCAGATTGCAGACTCGCATTGGTGTGAGCCTGTAAATCTTCACAAGGGCGCAGGCTCGCAGTGGCGCGCTCTGTGCTTTTGAAAGACCTGATTTTTCTGGTCTTTCAAAAGCACGCTGGATGACCACTTGGGGTCATTCTGGAGCAGGCTGAGGTGTGGATCTACATTAGTAGTCCAGACCCAGTCCGCTCCCAAGTGCAGACGTCCTCCCTGCACCGTTTTAAATACCCCGTGTGGAAATGACCATTATTTCTCTGCAGAAATAATGCATTCTGTGCAAAACAACCATGTGTTAATTATGCACAGAACAAGGCTCAAACTGTGAATATTCTTGTCTGTTCAGAATTCTTCATCATAAGGGTTTCTCAACACTTGAGAAACATGCCCTTGACCATTTTTACAAATATTTTAAAATATTCTTTCTGCCCACACCTGTTCAAGAAACACCTTTAAGTAAAACGTATGTCAAAACCTAGGGGGAGAAATATCCATCTTCTTACTTGAGAGGCCATAGTGCTATTGCAAGGGCAGGCCTTTTAAGTCATGCTGAGAATTCTGTGCGCACTGCCTTTCAGTCTTTTTCACTTTGAAATCTGAAAAAGAGCCCCCTGCATCTGGGCTCCATCTTCTTCCAAAACACACGTTTCTTTCCTGTACACGTAATAGGATACTGTGTTGAACCTAAGCAAGACAGACAGGTTCAGAGAACCTCAGTAGCTGCCATAGGTACTCTCTTTTATCTTTCCCTTTGCATTTCCTAAACTAGATATTAGTTATCTTTAACCATTTTTAAAAATGGTCTGAAATCCAATTTGCAGGGAATTGTTTGAAACATATTCATGATTGCCAGGAAAACAATAGTAGTCCTCCAATTATCAGCACCTGCATTACCATTCAATGAGTTTAAATTGCTAAGGGCTGATATCCTACTGACAACAATTAGCATTAAAACACACACACACACACCATTCTGTAGCTTAAAAGCAGTGGGTGGGAATTACAAAAGGTTAGCAGACTAAATATAAAAATCTTTTTGAATATAAAATCAATGTGTTTTGTTACTAAATTCTGGGTACTGTAATTTAACCAAAATAGGGTTTAGAGTATTTGGAGAGGTTCCAGATGTGATGGCGGGGGGAGGGACATATCTCCCCTTTGAAAGAAAAGCCAATAAGAGAGTTTCTGCCTACCAGGAAGTGGAGAGAGGCAAGTATGTTTTTTAAAATGCACATTTATTCAAAATTCTCTAAATGAAATTCTTCCCAGTAGTGGACATATTGACCTCACTGAGAGGTAGGAATTATACAGCCCTATAGTTGTCATAGAATCATAGAGCTGGAAGAGACTCCAGGGGCCATCCAGTCTAACCCCCTGCCATACAGGAACCCTCATCAAAGCACTCCCGACAGATGCCCATCCAACCTCTGCTTAAAAACCTCCAAAGAAGGAGATTCCACCACACTCCATAGACTCAGGATTCAAAATGACCTTGACAGATTGGACAGATTGCTGGGGCAAGGCTAACAAAATGAATTTCAACAGAGAGAAATGTAAGGTCCTACACTTAGGCAGAAAAAATGGAATGCACAAATATAGAATGGGGGACATGTGGCAGAATAACAGTATGTGTGAAAGGGATCTAGGAGTCTTGGTGGACCACAAGCTGAACATGAGTCAGCAGTGTGATGCAGCAGCCAAGAAAGCCAATGTGATTCTTGGTTGCATCAATAGGAATATGGTCTCTAGATCAAGGGAGTAATGGTACCACTCTATTCTGCTTTGGTTCGGCCTCATTTGTAATACTTTATATAGTTCTGGGCACCTCATTTCAAGAAGGATGTTGACAAGCTGGAACATGTCCAGAGGAGGGTGACCAAAATGGTGAAGGGTCTGGAAGCCATGACACACTATGAGGAGTGGCTTAGGTTGCTGGGGTGTTCAGTCTGAAGAAGAGAAGGTTAAGAGGGGACATGATAGTCATGTTTAAATATTTGAAGAGATGTCATGTCCAGGAGAGAGTGGACTTGTTTTCTGTTGCTCTAGAGACTAGGACAAGGAGCAATGGATTCAAGCTGCAGGAAAGGAGATTCCACCTTAGGAAGAACTTCCTGATGGTCAGAACTGCCTGGCAGTGGAATCTGCTGCCTCCATGGAGTGTGGTGGAGTCTCCTTCTTTGGATGTTTTTAAGCAGAGGCTAGATGGCCATCTATCGGGAGTGCTTTGATGTGTGTTCCTGCATGGCAGAAGGTTGGACTGGATGGCCCCTGGGGTCTCTTCCAACTCTATGATTCTATGATTCTATGATATGGTTCAGCAAATAGTGCTTTCTGAAGGGTATGACACCTGTGGATCTAGACAGAATTGCAGAAATGTTAGTTGCACATCAGGCCCCCATCTGTACCAGCATCAGTTAATGAACTCTATAGAGCACAGCATGTGTTTTGGGGAGATCCTAGCAGAATGCATAGGTTTTTGGGGTTCTGCAATGTTCAGAGTGGTGTAAGTGGTTTGAGCGTTGGACTATGCCTCTGGAGTCCAGGGCCTGAATCCCTGCTGAGACATGGAAACCCACCGGGTGACCTTGGGCAAGTCACACTCTCTCAGCCTCAGAGGAAGACAAGCACAACCCCCTTTTGACCATACCTTCCCCAATTCTACAATATCCTTTTGAAGACACCAGAAAAGAGCAAAAAGGAAGGTGGCAGAACTCAGGACACACAGCATGGGGTAATCATTAGAGTGGTGGGTTAGTTCTGGGAAGCAGAGTTTTAATCCCACTCAGCCATGGAAACCCATTGGGTGATGTTATGCAAGTCACACTCTCTCAGCCTCAGAGGAAGGCAACAGCAAATCTCTTCTAAATAAATCTTGCCAAGACAAGCCTATGGTAGAATCACCACGAGTCTGAGTCAGCTTGAAGACACATAACAACAATAACAACACATCACTTTAAAGACAACCACGTTACAAGAAAAAGATCTAACCTGTAGAATAAAAGGGGAAGCCAGCAAAATAACAAATCAATGGCACCCAGTTACAGAATTCCTCAGACACACATGGGGCAGCTTAGTTCTTGGCCCTTTTTGCACGGGCCTTTTCTCGCGCAACAGCCCCGTGAGCCTCGCGGGAGTGGGAGCGTTGCTCCGCACGACGCACTCCCACTTCCACCGGGCTCATGGGGCTGAAGCGGCACGAGCGCGGTTTTTTTGATTTTTGCCTCGAAGAGAAAATCACCCGTGCTCGTGCAACACTCCCGGCGCCCGCGTGCACTTACCTCTCGTGCGGAGCGTCCGGGAGCCGGCCGGGTCGCGCTTCCTTCCCTCCGCCCCTGCGGAAGGAAGGGACGGGACGGGGCGGGGCGCTAGTGCGACGGATGTGACACGTTCTGCTTCGCGCGCGTGCGCGGAGGGAGGCGGACGGGACGAGCACCTTTCTCTCTCACGCATGGGGGGCGGACGGGATGAGCGCCTTTCTCTCTCTCGCACGCGGGGGGCAGACGGGACGAGCGCCTTTCTCTCTCGCACGCGGGGGGGGCGGACAGGACGAGCACCTTTCTTGCGTGTGCGGGGGGGGAATGGACGGACGCGTGAGCCGCCGACGCCTCCGGGAGGCTGCCGTTTCCCCGCTCGTTCCTTAGCCTGCGGAAGGAAGGAGGGGGAAGCGGCAGCCTCCCGGAGAAGGCTTCTTGCGCGAGCCACCCTCCCCCGCTCGCGCGAGAAGACCTAATGCGAAAAGGGCCCTTGATTAAATTCCATCAAGTTTAGTTTAAAAGTGTTATATTTTGTTCCTTGGGTTTTCATAGTCTAATAGATCAAGTTACACCGATGTTTTGCTACCTCCAAAGGAGCAGGGCAAAAAGGCAAAATAGGAGTGCTGAGTGCAGAACGAACCGAATAAAGGTTTTACACTACAGGGAAGTGTAGGATAAATGGACAATCGCTTTTGTTTTTCCATTGAGAGGTAAAAATGAACTTAAATTTAACAATATCGTATACATATTTTATTTAAATTAAGGAAAATCAATTAGTGATATTAAGATGAAAAGCGAGGAGAGAAATGATAAAACAGAGAATATAGTATGTAAGAGGGAAGATGCTATGAACTGAAATAATGTTCTAATGCTTGTTTGTTTCATTATTATTTCTTGTAATATTGTTTATGCAATATTACAACTGGTATCATGAATTTTTTTTTTCCTTCTTTGGGATTCTCGCTTATAAAAGTAGTTTAAAAAAACCAACCACATTACTTTTTTTTCAGTTGAACATGTAACAAATGTCCCAAATTTTCCCAAAAACATCCAAAAGCACTCTGAAGTAACTTGCTGGTCGTTTTAACTGTTACACAAAAAACTCTAATGACATCAGTAGAAGTTACTTTTTTTCCCTTCAAAGTAATGGTGTTGAGCCTCCAAGGAATGTGTTGAGAGTAACCTTGCTATGTGTCAAGCATTACTTTCAAGCTCTACGTGAACAACAGGAACAAAATGTTGGCAGCGTTGGAGAAGGGTAGCGGTTTGAGCATTGGACTACAAGCTAGAAGACCAGGGCCATTTCTGCGCTACAGTGGAGAAGTGTTTCACTGTGGGCTTTTTTGCACTTTTTTTGCACTTTTTTGCATTGTTACTCACTGGACTGGTGCGCTCCCTCCGACGATCCACGCTGATCCGGAGCAGTGTGTGCCCGCCATACACGCTGCTCCGGGGATGAAAATGGAGGCTTCTGGTTGGTGGAAGCTCTCCACCAACTGGAGAAGCTCGCCAGCCAGAAGCCCGCCCCCGGAAGATCTGCAGCCTCGCGCTGGTGCAAGCTTGCAGATCTACACAGGAGTGCAGCGACAGACTGGGGTGTGCCGGGCTATTGAAAGATCTGTTTTAAGCGGTCTTTCAATAGTATGGCGAACCATCAGTTCTGGTCGTTCCGGAGTGGGCTGAAGTCCGAAACTACAGAAAGTAGTCCGGATCCAGTTCGCCCCCAAGTGCAAATGTCCTCGCTGGAGGACGCGCTGCCCCGTTTTAAAAACTAAATGCGGAAAAGGCCCTAGTGTCATGAGTGGTGTTTTTTACTCCAACTTACCCTGATTCCTGTCTGCACGCCCTCCGGTTTCTATTGAAGTAAAGCGGAGAAAATTGTTTGCAGCTTCCACATTGTCAATTCTCGCAAAACTCCTATTCCTCTCCCTTGCTCCCAACCTGCCGCTGCTGATTGGTCAATTTCAAAAAAAAGAAAGAAAAAAAGTTGTAGAAACTGTTGCTACGTTTTAGCGCAAGTGTGTGAATCGATGTAACACTTCTGCATGTAGGAAAAAACACAGCAGAAACATTTGGGTTGTTTACATAGGAGTTTTTCTGTTTTTACAATACATTGGTTTAATGGTGATGTTAACCGTGCTAAGACCTCAACTCGTGTGGAATCACGGAGGACAGAATGACGTCAAACCAGTTTAATGTGCAGATGTGAAAGCGACAATATGACACTACTGCGTTCTATTAGCCCTGTGCAGAAAGGGCCCAGGGTTTTGTTCCCCGCTTGGCCATAGAAATCCACTGGGTGACCTTGGAGGTGTCACACACTTCCTATGACAGGTTTGCCTTAGGATTGCCGTATGCTGGAAACAACTTGAAGGTACAGAACGACAACCACAGGTTTAACCACAGAGACTAAGGCCATTTCTGCACTAGCCTGTTATAGCACTATGATTCCACTTTCAACATCCTATGGAACCCTGCAGTTTGCAGTTTCGGGAGTTCCCGAAACTACAAACCCCAGGATTCCATAGGATATGGAAAGTGGAATCATAGCGCTATAACAGGCTAGTGTGGGAATGGCCTAAAACCGCTCTGCTGCAAATGGTTTATAGTTTCCAGATTTAAATCCATCTTCCCATAGGTGGTACACTGAAGAATTATTCAAGTGGAGGGAAGTGTGCACCTTAGATATAAAAGCACCACTTCACCACTGAAAGCTGAGAGGCAATTAGCATGGGAGAGAAAAGACTGACTGTAAAGGCAATGCCTCATTAAAAGGAGTTAATGGAAGAAGTGCCTCAGAAGTAACCAAGACTTTTTTTTTTTTTTTTGTCACAATTAGCAGCATATTTTCCGGCACTCCCTACTTTGTCTGTGAAAGAGTCAAGTAAAGCTCAAGAACTAGTCTGGAGTTTTGTTTTGTTTTGCATTGTGAAAATCAACAAACAGATTAATCATCCCATTCATAGCTTTGTTTCAGTGGAGAAAAGATTATTGAAGTGTATAAAAGGCTGCAGACAGGAAAACTCTTGCAAGCTTGTTTGGACATCTAGTCAAACGAAGAGAAAAGTAAATGCCGGCGCAACCACAATATTGCAAAAGGCACTTCAGGCCTCGACATGCTTAATCCTTTGAGACAGTTCTGCGAGGCAAAGGCTAGGCTGCCAAGATCTCTGTGCTTTCCAGATAGAGACTTGTCCACTGGGGTTCTTCCCTTCCTCTCTGGACAGATGGCTTGCTTGCTGCAAAGATTTCTCAGCACTGCACCGTACTTTTTAAATAAAAGCTGACACCAAGCAATTTACAGACTGAAACTGAGCTCTTTAACCCTTCAAAAATCTTATGGAAAGGAAAATCCTCAATTGTGAGGAATTAATATTAGGGAATGCCACTAGGAATACTTTCAAATTAAGCATTCTTGCATCCCTCAGATTGCAAGGGAAATAGAAGCATGGACATATAGAGTTGAGAATAATCCACAGCCCAGCCCCCACAGAATATAGGAAATCCCATTACTGATACAGGGGCACCCAAGCTTGGGTCCCAGTTCCGGGAGAAAGGTGGCCTACAAATACTAAATAAATAAATAAATAAATAGATACCTCTTTTCAAAACCTTTCAATGAAAGAGAGTCCAATACTTTTTAGGGTAGTCTGTCCTGCTGTCAAATAGCTCTTACAGTCAGACTTTCTTCCTTTCTAGCTGAAATCTTCCACTTCAAACACGGAGCAGCAGAAAATGAGCTTTCTCATTGTGACAGCTCTTAAAAATGTCTGAAGAAGGGTATCCTTTCTTGTTATGCATTGTCAAATGGATTTTGACTCTAGAAATGAGCGCCTCCAAGAACTACACTCATCAATTGCCGTGCTCAGGTCCTGTGAATTCAGGGCTGTGGCTTCCTTGGTTGAAGAGGAATCTACTTTCTCTTCTCCTGCTTCCTCTTTTCTTACTGCCTTCATCTTTACTGAGCATGATCATCTTTTGTGGCAGCAGCCAGCAGGGGAACCAACCCATCTCCAACTTAATCAATAGTCCTCTCTCTACATTCGCAGGTTTGACATTTGTGAATTTGATTGTTCATAAGACATGCGCTTGCCCCCCCTTTTCCTCCTCCCATTCCCTTGCATTCCTCACTCCAGGCTTGCCAGGCTTGTGTTAAAAATGGACATTTTTCCCCTTTTGACTGAGTAAAGTCCCTCCCTCAGCTGGAGGCCTGTATCCTTTGCCATGTGGCTGCACATTCTGCTATGTAATGGCTGCTGACTGGTCAGGTGCTCTCTTTGTTCCTTTCTCAAGATGTCCACTGAAAGTAGCTAAAATGCCAGAACTCTGTTCTTCTCCATCTGAGGGAAAGTGTCAGTAACCCCTTTACCATGTCTTTTTTCTTTGTCCCAGGAATGCTAGGGCCAAAGCAAAGGAATGGGATGGAGGAGCTCTGGAGGGGAACTATGCTGTGTAGGGAGAGTTATCCATGGGTTTTCCACTGTCATGAGGATTCTGTGGTCCAAACTCTTACAAATGTGGAGGGGCTACTGTATAACAGTTGCATACAATAAAACAACAGTTGCAACACAGAAGAAGAGAAAGTGGGCACAGAGGAATAGAAGAAAGAATAGAACCTGCAACCAATCACTCTATGCCTCCCACTCCAGTACTGAGAAAGTAACTCAGTTCTGGATGAGGAGGCCGTTTCCCCATCCACTGCTGAAAATAAATATCTCACAGGAAGGCCAATGTTCTTTTTTCCAGCAGTGAAGAGGAAACCTCCTACAGTGGGACATAAAAAAGCTCTCAATCACTGGGTGGACAAAACTGAAGAAACTTAAGTAGACACCACCCACTGCAGAATTCATCTGCTGAAAGAGGCCTCTGTGGAGGTGAAAGCTTCCAAATGGCAGTGATGCACAAACATAGAGGGGAAGCCCAAATGGCTGCCCTGCAGATATCCACTAGGGGAGCACTCATGGCCAGAGCAACAGATGTGGTGGCATTATGAGTGGAATGAGCAATAACCACACAGCAGCGCAGCTTCTGTGATGAAATAGCAGGTAGCAATGCAGGCCTTAATCAACCTAGCCAAGGTAGAAGATTGCATCTTCTTGCTCAGTGTCACAGATTGGAAAGAGATAGAAAGATGGTCCAAGACTCTAAAAGGATGTGTGATAGATGATGGCTCAGAGGTTGATGAGCAATTGATTGTGCCAGGAACAGAGCCACGATAGACCAAATTAGCTTGCAAACACCCCCATCAGTTGAAAGACAAGCAGAGGCAGAGTTGTTGCAGCCAGCCCCAGAGGAAGAGGGGACTGGCAATGATTTAGAGGGATTTGATTCACCTTTGCCTCTGAGCCGCCAATCACTGAGGAGACAGAAACGAGAAGCTCAGAGGGAAGCTATTTTGGCAAGATTAAGAAAACAGAACAGTGATAAGAAACACCTACTCTTGTCAGCTATATAAGTCTGTCAGCATGGCTTGCAGTTTGCTTGTTGCAAATTACTATGCAAACGTGTTCTGGATCCCTCAACCCCTTTGGATGGACCTTAGGCTTTCTGGACCCTTTGGATTTCACCTTGACTTGGCTCGGCTCAGCGTTTCCACTGGTTTGTTTGCATTGGACACTCCCCACTGCCTCCTCCTCTAGGGCAAGTACTCTTGCCTCCCTTTCCTTGCTGGCAGAGAGGCACAGGCAAGGAGTGGGACCCTGACAGGATGGGTACATTTGAGAACATTTTGAGGGCTCTACGTACATCTAGAGTATAGCAAGATTTATCTAAAGGCCTGACTGGCAGAGGGCAGAAAGAAGGAAGAATGATGTCTTGAAACCTGTGAAAAACAATGTTAACTCTGAGCATAATGGAATGATTCAATCTCAAGACCACTGGATCTGGACGAAGTATGCACAACTCTTTTCAGGCTGACAATTCCTCAATCTCCAAAATCCCACTTGTGAAAGTAATGACTCTAAGAAAAAGAACCTTCCATAATAGAAACTTGAGTGACACCTGTCTCAATGGCTCAAAGGGTGATTTGGGTAATGCCATAAGCACCACATGAAGCTATCATGTAGGATACCGATGGACAGTTGGTGGTTCCAGTCATGCGGCCACAAGTCTGTAGACTGTGCCATTCTGCAAACACGTGGAGTAGGGTGGCAGAGAAAGATCAAGCAAAGGCCAAATTATTTGATATCAAAAGGATATCTAGTGCTCTCACCAGACATATCATAACTGTAATAACAGTTTTCCCTCCTCCACTGCTGGAAAATTCAGGGGTGGGGGGCTCTAAATAGGAACCAAGGCACAAGAAGCAGGACAACAAGCAGCAGCTGGAAAGCCGTAGGTTACTGGAGTTCCCATGTGCGAAATGCAACAAACAGTGCAACCTATCAGCAGTGGCCTATTGAGGTATCTGGTCTAGAAATAAGGGTAGAAATAAATAACTTGTGTAATTCATAAAGGATCCATCCTGGTTTTAAAACTGTTAAACACCTGAGTGGGAACAAAGATTTATTCAGTATTGTAATCCTTCCCTTTAAAATAGATGAAGCAAAGATGTTCAAGAACCCCATCTTTTGTGTCCAACTGCACACTGCCATGAAAGTTTAAGTCTTTTTACTAGCTGAAATGTACTTGACACTGCCTAGGTCTATACCTAATATCCAAAAGGGCTCTGACTTTCCTGCTCCTCCTTATTTCTGAGCTTAGGAATCTCATATCAGAGAGCAATCCTCCATTTCACTTCAAGAACTTTAGCAGCAGCACCATTGCCTTCTCCAATTTTCCCATCTTTTTTTTCCTGCTTCAAGAATCTTAGCAAGTAGGGAGTTCCATAGCCTGAAAGCAGCCACTAAGGCTATTTTCCGTGCTAGACTGTTATAGTGCTATTATTCCACTTTCAACATCCTATGGAATCCTGGGGTTTGCAGTTTAGGTGATCAAATCACCCCCTTTTCCTATTTTCACCACCACCTGCTCCAACCAGCCTAGTGACTATAGCAAATGGCAGTGCCTCACCATCACTGCAGGAAGAGAATGTTACCCTAAGAAGCAGGTGACTTTGAGGTCCACCTACAATGTCTCCTTAAAATTAGGGGAACTATAGCCCAAAGAAGACCTATGAGAGGAGGGTAACAGCAAGATCTTTTCACCTGTGTGTACTGGTATTAACTGTAGAGAGGACTCCAGTTAAAAGCTAAACAGAGTATTTTATTTGGAATTAACAAACACACAAGAAATTGGACACTTTCAAGAATCATACAAGGCTACTGGAAAGTGAGGCAAGAAGACTGAATAGAGATTGGGTGGAAAGGGTGATAGGTACCAGGACTGAAGCAGACGGTCGAAGCGGAGTGGCTCAGGCAGCGCCTGAGGGTAGAATGACAGAATGGAAGTCTAGGGTACCATGTGCAGTGTAATATGCCCAAAATACTACCATTTGCTAGGGCAAATTTGGGGTTCATACACCCTATTTCTTACCCTGAAGGAGGGTGCATGGACAAAGTAGTAATTGCTTTTTCACAGGGTTGACAAAGGAGTCTGGAATGGGTTGATTGTCTTAACTCTAGGTGACACTGATGGGAGTTATGGCAATTTCATTATATCTGGTCAGGCAGGGGTCTAGGGAGGATTTCCAAAAGGGCAGGATCACAATAGGGTCCCTGATTGCTTCACCTGGGTAGTTTTGCCTTCCATTGTATACACAGGGCCTTCGGTATTGAACGGATTAACACAAACCCATTAGCGTCAGGTTTTCCTGTCTAATCCTCTCTGAACTTATGACCTCACCATGTCTCAGGTCATCCTGGCCTGGCTGTCTTCTGGTCAGCATAACTGACCACGCTTTCCAGCCATAAAGATGTTCAATCATGAAAATAGCACATCCCACAGAATGAGGGTGTAGGGTATGGTAACAAGGACCTGAGCTGGCAGTACTGCTGCTCCAGCCCAGTCCCACAGTGTATCTCCAGCCACATGTTGGTGGTGGAGGAACAACAGTTAGGGAGCTTGGGCTGGGCTTAGAACAGAAGGATGAGGAGACATCGGCAACAGACAAAAGCCTCGATGCTTTGAGGGGAACCACCATGACTAAGTGAGCTGGGAGGATGCCAGTACTAGTTTTTCATCTTTGATATGTTGGAGGATATGGAATATTGTCTTTCAAATAGCCTGGACCCAACTCAACTGAAAGAGCTAGTAGTCAATTATTATATTGTCATAAGGACATGGCATAAAAAAAAAAAAAGTCCTGCTGGATCAGCCCAATAGTCCATCTTGTTCAAGGTCCATCTAGTCCACTCTGGGGAAACCAGGATTCAGATGGAAGTAGTCAAAGGGCAATATTGGAGCATATGCCCTACATGCGTAAGATCCCAAAATCAATCCCTAGCATTTCCAGTTAAGAGGGGATGATAGAGGTCTTCTCTTTCCCAAAGAACTAGGGAGCCAGTGCCAGTCAAAGCAGAGAATACTGGGCCAGATGGACAAAGAGTCTGATAAGGCAGTTTTATACATTTTATACATTCCTTTGCAGGTGGTCCTTTTTAATTTTGTTATTTGTACAGCTGTAAATAAAAGTTGAAAGACATTCCTCAGTTATCCTTCCTCTTCCCAAACCAAAAAGTTCTTCTTAATCTTCATTTCCTGTGGGAAACAGCATGCTTGGTTGTGCTTATGTGCCCACAATATTTGCAAGATGAAAATTTCTTTAAATCCCCTCTTAAGCCCATGCTTTTCGATGAAGCCTTTTGTTCTTGAGCCTTCCTGAAGTCAAACCTAAAGATGCTGTGCTGAAATGAGCAAACAAAATCAGAAAGGTGAAGATAGGTCTAAGAGTCCATGGAGACCATAAAGTCCAACTTTGGTTTGATGGGTAGTGTTTTCATAAACTTCAAATCAAGAGCAAGTCCAGCTGTGACAAGCACTGCTGGTAACATCTTAGCAAAAATGAATAATGACAAACTCAGGGAAATAGTAGGCAGAATCCCATGGCTGGAGATGTTAAAAAAAAAAGAAAAAAACCTAGCATGGGTGGGATTTCATGAAGAAGAAATGGCTAAAAGCACAGTCACAAACAATTCCACGGAATTAGAAAAATGAGATACATTTGAAAAAGCCAATGTGGCTGCACAATAAACTTGAGGTGGAAATGGAAAGAAAAAACAGCATATATAAAGAATGGAAGGAAGGACAAATCACTAGAAAAGAATAAAGACATGTAGCCCAAGCTTCCAGGAATAGTGTAGGAAAAACTAAAGCTGAAAATGAGCTGAGACTTGGCTAGGCAAGCAAGGGGCAACAAAAAGTGTTTCTCCAATATGTTCAAAGCAAGAGAATGACAAAGGATACGGCAGGACCGCTGCTCAGTAAGGATAGTAAAATGCTAACAGAGCACAATGAAAAACCAGAACTGCTCAATATGTATTTTGCTTAGGGTTTTTTTTTTTACCCCAAAGAGGACTGTGTGCTTCCATGCATCACAGAATCATAGAATCATAGAGTTGGAAGAAACCACAAGGGCCATCCAGTCCAAACCCCTGCCATGCAGGCATGCACCATCAAAGTACTTGCTGTGACAGATGGCCATCCAGCCTCTGTTTAAAAACCTCCAAAGAAGGAGACTCCATCACACTCCATTGAGGCAGCATTTTCCACTTTCAAACTGCTCTTATCCTCAGGAATTTCTTGCTAATGTTTAGATAGCATCTCTTTTTCTGAAGTCTGAAGCCATTGCAATAACCAGTCTAGTGTCTTATTCTCTGGAGAAGCAGAAAACAAGCTTGTTCCCTCTTCCATATGACATCCCTTGAACTTTTTAAACATAGCTGTCATGTCGCATCTTAACCTTTACTTCTCCAGGCTAAAGATATCCAGCTCCCTAAGCTGCTCCTCATAGGACTTCATGGTTTCCTGGCCTTCTGCCATTTTGGTCACCCTCCTATGGACATCCTTCAGTTTGTCAATATCCTTCCACAACTGTGGTGCCCAGAAATGGACACAGTATTCCAGGTGGGATCTGAGCAAGGTAGAATAGAATGATACCAACATTCTCCTTGACCTAGACACTATACTCCTATTGATGAAGCCCAGAACCACATTGGCTTTCTTAGATGCTGCATGACACTGCTGACTCATGTTCAGCTTGTGATCTACTAAGAGTCCTAGATCCTTTTCACATGTACTGCGGTCAAGCCACATGTCACCCATCTTATATCTGTATGTTTCATTTTTTCTGCCCAAGTGTAGTACCTTATACTTCTCCCTGTTGAAATTCATTTTGTTAGTTTTGGCTCCACTCTCTAATTTGTTAAAATCATTTTGCATTCTGATCCTATCCTCTGAGTGTTAGCTACCCCTCCTAATTTGGTGTCATCCGCAAATTCAATAAGAATGCCCTCAATTCCCTCATCCAAATCATTGATAAAGCAAAGACCTTGGCAAAGGTATCAGGAATTAGTCAGGACTCACCAAGTAAACCTAAATGAGTTCAAATCTGCAAGACCCAGTGGCGGAGCTTGGAGTGTGTGAAGAGGAGACCGGAGGGGGCGGGGCTATGGCGCAGGGGCGCAGCCACTATACATGGGGGCGTGGCCAGGGCATGCAGAGGTGTGACCAGGGCACGCGGGGGTGTTGCTATGGGTTTGCCCCCCCAAACATTGCCGCCCGGAGCAAATCGCCCCCATCGCCCCCCGGTCCCTACATGACTGGCAATACCAGATGAACTACATCCCAGAGTATTGCAGAAACTTGCTGACTTGCTTGCAGAACAACGTGCCATTATTTTTGAGAAATCTTGGAGAATGGGTGAGGTGCTAGAGGACTGGAGATGAGCAAACATTGTCTGTCTCTTCAAAAGAGGGGGAAAACAGAGAAGATCCAGGAAACTACAGACCAACCTGCTTGACCTCAATACCACAAAAAATATTAGAATGGATTATACGGGAATCTGCCTGTGAGTCTCTTGATGATAATGCAGTAATTACTAGCAGTCAGCATGGGTTTGTCAAGAACAAATCCTGCCAAACTTACATTTTATCTTTTGTTTAAAATCAGGCCGCTCTGGCTATTGCTATGGTCACTGCAGTACTAGACGTTCTGAAGGCACGTAGAATAGCTGTTTGTGTATATGAAATAGCAATGGCAGGGTTTCCCCCCCCCCTTCTCTTGTTGGTATGAAATACAGCTCTTGGCTTTCTATACAAACTTTTAAGCAAGACAGTACTGCTGGATGACTTGGATGATGGAATAGAGGGCATGCTCATCAAATTTGCCGATGACACCAAATTAAGAAGGATAGCTAATACCCCAGAGGACAGGATTAGAATTCAAAATGACCTTGACAGATTAGAGAGCTGGACCAAAACTAACAAAATGAATTTTAACAGGGAGAAATATAGGGTATGACATTTAGGACGAAAGAATGAAACGCACAGAGATAGGATGGATGAGGCCTGGCTTGAAAACAGTATGTGTGAAAGGAATCTAGGAGTCTTAGTAGACCACAAGCTGAACAGGGGTCAACAGTGCGATGTTGACAGCTAAAAAAAGCTTAAAAACCCCAATGTGATTCTAGATTGCATCAATAGGAGTATAGTGTCAAGATCAAGGGAAGTACTAGTACTGGTCTATTCTGCTTTGGTAAGACCTCACCTGGAAGACTATGTCCAGTTCTGGGCACCACAATTCAAGAAAGATATTGACGATCTGTAATATGTCCCGAGGAGGGTGACCAAAATGGTGAAGGGTCTGGAAGCCATGCCCACAGAGTAATAGACTCAAACTACAGGAAAAGAGATTTCACCTAAACAACAGGAAGACCTCCCTGATGGTAAGAGCCGTTCGACAGTGCAATATGCTGCCTTGGAGTGTGGTGGAGTCACTCTCTTTGGAAGTTTTTAAACAGAGACTGGATGGCCATTTGCTGGGGGTGCTCTGTGTGTTCCTGCATGGCAGAGAGTTGGACTCAGTGGCCACATAGTCTCTTACAACTCTATGGCCCTTTTTGCACGTTACCCGTTTGCGCAGCTGGGGGGGGGCATCTCGCACGAAAAGCCTCAGCAGGAATGTTGCCGCTTCCCTGCTGCTTGAGTTCTGCAGCACCTCCTGGTTGCGCGAGCGTCACGCAAGTGCCCCACCCCTTCCTACCGCAGCGCTACCTGGGAATTGTAGGCTAGTGCTGCGGCAGGAAGCATGACTGGCTCAGCTCCCAATGCACCGCACAGCAGGTAAGTGCGCACGGGCCCCGGGAGCATTGCACAACTGTGCAGCATTTTCAGCTTAAAGCCAAAAATAAAAAGGTGCGCGTCCGCTCTGCGTCTGGCTCTTGAGCGTCGCGTAAATGGGAGTGTGTCGTATGAACCCCTGCTTCCATTTACACGACACTCAAGGGGTCCTCTCACAAAAGAAACTGCGTGCGAAAAGGGCCTATGATTCAATTAATTGTGCCAGCAGGAAGTCCACAAATAGGATGTGCTTGTAACAGCACTCTCCTGTTTCTCTTGCCGAGAACCTGATTTACAGAAGTATATCAGAGATGAAATACAGCCATCAGAAGTGAAATACAGCCATTTGTTATTGATGTTACTTTTTTCCTGTCACTTCCAGAATCCTCCGTACCGGCCATGCTGCTCGAAGGACACTGGAAGCTGCAGTACAAAAGATGTCATTTTTCTAGCACTGGCTTTGACCTTCTTGTGGCATTTATTATGTTGTTACAACCTTTTTGACTTAGTATTTCTCAGAATTGCCTTCTTCAAAACCACTCACCAAATGTACCCCAAAGGTGGCTCAAATATGAAAAAAATAATAATAATCTGCATGTGTTGGAGCCTTGGTTTCCACTGAATGTTCATTTTCTTGTCTCGTAAATTCCACACAATTTAAGACATGTAACAAAATAGCTATCTTCAGTCCAGAAGTATGAGAACTATTTTAGCTGATGCAGCACAAAATGCAATGATATAAACCAAACTTTTAAACAGATGGATTACAAGGAACTGGACAGCAAGCAAAAATCATGTTGCTATTGTCAGTGCCTAGAAACAGTCTGTATTGTTGCACTTTGTTTTATAAAACACAAAGACCACAAGGGGAATATTCTTCCTCAGTACGTGCGTATCATTCCACGAGCGCTATGTCAGAATAAAACAAACAGATCAGGATTGTTGCTCAGAGTCCATTTGTTAATGGGTGGAGAGGCTTTTAAAACAATAATTTATTATCAATTCAAAATTGAAGGGGAAAAATATTCAGAATTCCTGTTCTAAAACCAAACTAGTGTATGGTACAATGGAGGGGAAAAAGAAGACAAAGAGAACCAGCAGCACTGCCTTGCTTAAAAGTTTGTACAGAAAGCCAAAACTATATTTCGTACCAACAAGAGAAGGGAAAAAAACCCCTGCCATTGCTATTTTATATACACAAATATATACCCGTACAGCTATTCTACATGGCTTCAGAATGTCCAGTACCACACTGACCATCGCAATAGCCAGAACTACAGCATAACACATAATGCTGGCAGGAGGATACTAGGAGTTATAGTCCAAAATGAAATATTTCCAAGTCCCAACCGTAGCTCAGCGGCAGAGTATTTGCACAAAGACGGTTAAAAGGATCAAGAAGCTGGTCATGGCAAAGATCTCCGACTGAAGACAATAGCAATGGCTCCATGATCTGATCCGGTAAAAGGCAACTTCTGTTGTTGCTATGGTTTGACAATATCAACTTTAATTTCAAAAATAAATTTCTTGTCTTTATTGTAGAATAAAACAAACAGATACACTGTTATCAGCTATCAGCTTCAGCTGATACGCCAGCTGCGCCCCTTCCTGGACTTGGAACACCTAAAAACAGTGGTAAAAACAGTGGTACATGCGCTGGTAACTTCACGGCTTGACTTCTGCAATGCGCTCTACATAGGGCTACCCATGTGCTTAGTCTGGAAACTTCAATTAATTCAGAATATGGCAGCCAGGTTGGTCACCGGAAGATCTAAAACGGACCACATAACACCAATTCTGAAGTCTTTGCATTGGCTGCCTCTTAGTTTCTGGGCACAGTACAAGGTGTTGGTTTTTATCTTTAAAGCCCTTCATGGCTTGGGGCCAGCCTACCTGCGGGATAGCCTTCTCCCATATAATCCGCCCCGCACACTAAGGTCCTCTGGGAGGAATTTACTGCAGCCAGTCAGAACTAGGTTGGCTGCGGTTACCCAGAGGACCTTCTCTTATCGCTCCCAAGTTATGGAATGGCCTGCTGGAAGAGACCCAGCACATTACCAGTCTTGACTGCTTTAAAAAAGTGGTCAAGACTGTTCTCTTCCGACAGGCCTTCCCAGACTAGTGTTCCACCACCTCTCATCAATTGTCCTTTTGGTTTTAATTTTGTTTTTAATTTGTTTTAATAATTAATGTGCTTTAGGGGGATAGAAGGGTTGGTGGGTGGGGAGGATGGGGTACATTTTAATGTTTTAATGTATTTATATATTCCTGCAATGCCGCCTCGATCCACTGGGAGAGGTGGGATAAAAATAAATTATTATTATTATTATTATTATTATTATTATTATTATTATTATTATTATTAAAAACATCAGAGCACACAGCAACCCAATTATTCAGCCGGTTTTAAGCATTATTTTTATTCTCTTTTAAATGTCTATTAATGCCATTTTTACTTGTTTTTTACTTGTTTTATTTTTAAATAGAAATATAAGTCCATTTTTTTAAGAAAAAACCTTTTTACCAAGCATTTTTAAAATTTCATTGTGCTTTTAAAATGTTGTGAGCCACCTTCCATCCTGTGCTAGGAGAAGGGCAGTATAGTAAATAAATAAATTAATAAGTTTCTTTAAAATGAGCTTTTAAAAATGGTTAAAGGAGCTTTTTCATGGAGTGCTTACCGCTATGAAAGTCCATAAAGGCCTCCCTCTTTAGTACAGAAGAGAAGGCAGTCTCTCTCTCTCTCTCTTTCTCTTCCTGTGTATATGTGTGTATATATATATATATATATATATATTGTGTGTGTGTGTGTGTGTGTGTGTATGTGTATATATATATGCACGTGCGCGTGTATGTATATGTATATGTATGCGTGTGTATGTATGTGTGTATATAATCTCCCTATATGATCCAGGCTGAGTTTTAAGATCTTCACGAGAGAGTGTTTTCTTGGTCCCACCAGCAGGGAACATCTGCTTGCACTGTTTAGTGTGGGTGTTTTCTTTGTTTTTGGTTGTGTGCCTTTACACGGTTTAAGGATGGGGCTGTTAATTCACTAAATACAGTCAGCCCTCCACATTTGCGGGTTTGACTCTTGTGGATTTGATTATTCACAGGCTTTTTCCGCATTTTGTTTTTAAAACGGGGCAGTGTGTCCTCCAGCGAGGACGTTTGCACTTGGGGGCGAACTGGGTCCGGACTATTTTCTGTAGTTTCGGACTTCAGCCCGCTTCAGAACGACCAGAACTGGTGGTTCGCCATACTATTGAAAGACCGATTAAAACAGGTCTTTCAATAGCCCGGTGCGCCCCAGTCCGTCGCTGCGCTCTTGTGTAGATCTGCAGGCTCACACCAGCGCGAGGCTGCAGATCTTCCATGGGTGGGCTTCCGGCTAGCGAGCTTCTCCGGTTGGTGGAGAGCTTCCACCAACTGGAAGCCTCCATTTTCGTCCCCGGAGCAGTGTGTAGCACGGGCTCCGGATCAGTGTGGATCGCCGGAGGGAGTGCGCCAGTCCGGTGAGTAACAGACTGCCCCGTTTTCTTCCCAAAGTGCAAAAAAGCCCACAGATGATTTGCTGTCACCTCTGCTGCCTCCCTATCCCATTTTTAATAGGGACTGCAAACCGCGTGGATCACTTAAGTTCACAGTACCAACATTGCAAGCAACCATCCGCTACACAACACAGGATAAAACTAGCTTAGACTGCCCTAACTAGGAGAGCATCTTCCCTTATATATGCCTATTGCCACTGAGACCTTCAACAGAGGCCTTATGGGTCAATCTTCAACCAACAGATTTGACCCTATCATAAAGCAGGCTTTCTAGCACCCACTCTTGGCTATTCTCCTCCTTGGGAGGTTAGAGAGATTGAAACAGCATCTGTCTTCAAAAGATTACTGAAAAGGTCTATTCACACAATTCCCACACTGGTAATTATTTTCAGTGCTCTCTTTCTTGTATTGATGGCTGAATATTTTAATATTTAATAGTTTATTGTAGTGTTATATATTGTTTCTTGGATTGTATTCTGTTTACTTCTAAGGTAAACAATTTGGAGATTTTGCGTTATCAAGCAGCATACACAAATATTACAAATAAATAAATAAATAGCAAATGTGACAAAGGAGGGCCCTCTGTCAAGAACGGCTTTTAATCCAGTTTTGGGTTTCACTGCCAGGGCATAAAAACTTACAGGCAAGCGTATCTATTTCTCAAAGCAAAAGGCTCCGTTCCATTTCTCAGAACCTTTCAGAATTCCATTTTGCTGACAGTTCATCAATAGTTCATGGGGCTGGATGCATTTCCATTACTCTGTTATTACCACCCTACTAAAAGAACAGGGCAAACACAAGCCTCAAGGACCTCATAATTTGCCCATCAGTACGAGTTATTCCTGAGGTGTTTTGAGACGGTGCCAAGATTTTGCTCAGAAACAAGACACGCAAGGTTTCAGGAGAAAAGGAATTAAAATAGAAAGGGAAAGAAAGGAAGGTAGAAAGGAAGAGTGAATCGCTGACTGGGTGGAGCTGGCCCCTCCCAAAACTGCAAACCCCAGGATTCCATAGGAGGTTGAAAGTGGAATCATCACGCTATAACAGACTCGTGAGGAAATGGCCATAGAAGCAAAACTATTAAGAACCATGGTTTAAGCTTGGAGCTATACAATTGCTTCCAAGCTCTCTCCTGAATCTGTGATTAATCTGCTGCCTTGGTTTCTGCGTAAGCAGAATGGCAACTTTAAAGAATGAATGAATGAATGAATGAACGAACGGACACAAGAACAGGGACAATTGTCTCATACTTCTGATGTTACGGACACAACTTTGGAGGGTTCTATGGGTGGAAGAGTTATTCTCACTTCCCAGTAGAAGTAGTGGTATCAAGCGATTCCCTGTTGTGTGGAGCAGAAGCAGTGGTGTGTGGTACTGATAGATAAAGTGTCTTGAGAGGCAAGCTGTCTCCTGGAAATGGAGATCCATGATGTAACAGAGGGGCTAATAAGACACATGAAGCCCACCTACCTGCTCCTTCTGATCCACCTTGGAACAAATGATACTGCAAGATAAAGCCTTCAATATATTGCAAGGAACTATAGGGAGGAACTAAAGGACCTTCGGGCTCAGGTTGTTATTTCATTGCTCCTTGCTATTGAAGAATGTGGCCCAGAAGAGGGAGAAGAATATTAGAAGGGAACAACTGGCCCCACAGATGGTCCCATCAAGAGAGATTTGGTTTCTTGGACAAATGGGGAAGGATTTCTAGCAAGGGATGGGTTGCCCCTAACAGTAGTTGGAAAAATGTATTGACTAGGAGTCTCACAAATCTCATCAACAGGGCTTTGAACTGACTTACATGGGGGAGGCAGATAATATTCCAGATAGCAAGAGGGCACTAGGCACTGAGAACGATAGGATAAGTGATACAAGGCAAAATGGGCCAATGGCAGGAAAAAAAGAAATCAGCTGGAAAGAGCTGGAAACTAACAAAATGATTTCCATAGGGATAAATGTAAAGTATTACATCTAAGCAGGAAAAATGAAATGCAGAAATGCAGTAATGTAGGATGGATGACACCTGACTTGAAAGTAATACATGTGAAAAGAATTTAGGGGTCTTAGGAGGCCACAAAGAGATCACATGAGTCAACAGTATGATGCAGAAGCAAAAAAGGCCAACACAATTCTCTGCTGTATCAACAGAAGCATATTTTCAAGACCATGATTAGAGTTTTACAATTGAAGGGTATAGCCTATTCTGGGGACAAAAATAGATGTGGCAGGAAAGGAAAGTAGCATTATATGTTAAAGACAAATTCATTTGTATGGAAATCTACATGAGTGATCAGAGTGGATCAGCTGAAAGCATTTGGGTAAAAATTAGTGTAGAAAGAAAAAAATGCAACCTTGTGGTAAGAGCTTACAACTGGCCACCAAATCAAGAAGAAGTTGTGAATTATGCTTTTCAGAACCAAATTTCAGAAATCTCAAAGATGCAAGAATTAGTAGTAATGGGGACTTCAGTTACATGGTA
This sequence comes from Ctenosaura bakeri, assembly GCA_948474755.1. Taxonomy (NCBI): domain Eukaryota; kingdom Metazoa; phylum Chordata; class Lepidosauria; order Squamata; family Iguanidae; genus Ctenosaura; species Ctenosaura bakeri. The sequence goes on along the minus strand of CAOLHI010000919.1, from coordinate 81,504 downwards.
TCTGTTGGGAGACTAACTCTGCTAAGCACAGGCTCTAAAAAAAAAAGGAAATCCTGATGTGCCTTGCAGATAACTTCTTATTTCAAAAGAAGGGAATTGGCAATCCTGGACTTCATCCCAATAGGGATCAGTTTGTCACTGATGTCAAAGAAGTTAATAGTTTAAGGGGAAGTGACCACGTAATGCTAGAATTCACAATTGTGGGATAGCATAAAGAAGAGAACAGGTTCTTATAGACCAATATCTTTAATAAATCAAGATGCAAAAATCTTGACAGCAATAATGGCGAAGAGGTTAAATAAATTTATTTATAAGTATATACATAAAGATCAATGTAGTTTTATTCAAGGAAGACAGATGGCAAATTTAATAGGGAAAACGATAAATAAAATAAATATAATGGACAGAGATAAACAAAAAGCTGGAATTTTAGCCCTAGATATATTTAAAGCCTTTGATTGTGTGGAATGGCCGGCATTAAAAACAATTTTAAATAAAATAGGATTAGGAGAGAGATTTAAAGGGTTAATAAATCAATTGTATTCACATAATACATCTGTAGTGATGGTAAATGATGGATTTACAGAACAGATTCAAATAACAAGAGGAACGAGACAAGGATGTCCATTATCTCCAGTTTTATTTGCAATAGTTATAGAAATGTTAGCCAATGTGATAAGAAATGATGAGAATTTGGAAGGAATTGGAGTTATGGAAAAAAATAAAATAAGCTTATTTGCAGATGACACATTGTTGACAATTAAGGATCCAATTGAAAAGATAGATAGGATAGATAAATATTTAATAGAGTTTGGGGAGAAGACGGGATTAGAAATAAATTGGGCCAAATCAGAAATAATGTTATTTAATTATACTAAAGAAGAAGTACAAAAATTTATAAGTAGTAAAAATATTAAAATAAAAGAATCAATTAAATATTTAGGAATAGAGATTACAAAAAATTTACAAGAATTACAGGAAAAAAATTTCAAGAAATTAAGATTAGAAACAAAAAGGAAATTAGAGGACTACAAAAATATAAAGCTATCGTGGTTTGGTAGAATAGCAGTGGTAAAAATGAAAATTTTACCTAAAATTAACTTTTTGTTTAGAATGCTACCAATAAAAATATCAGAGGAAGAATTAAAGGAGTGGCAAAAGATATTAAATAATTTTTGTAATGGAAATAAAAAATCGAGGATTAACAAGAAATATTGGTATAAAAGTCAAAAAGAAGGTGGCCTGGGACTTCCAAATTTAAAATGGTATTATTATGCAAATCAATTGAGATATATCATAGAGGGGGTTTCAGGAAAGGGTGATTTAGATTGGTTAGAGATAGAAGATATGAATATTGAGACAAAATTAGAAAATATATTTTTTAGGAATTTTTCAAAGAAAGAAATGGAGAAGATAGAAAATCCTTTTATAAAAAATATAATAGAAATATGGAAAAAAAATAAAAGAAAATTAATACCGAATATATCAATATTAACTCCGATAGTGATGATGGAAAAATTTCCAATAAATTTAAGAGAAATAATAGAGAAAGAAATAAAAAAACAAAAAATTTATAGATTAAAAGAATGGATGAAAATAATGATAAATAAAGATAGAATGAAAGAGAGATTGCAGGAAACTAAAATATCCTGGTTAAATTATATACAATTAGAGCAATGGACAAAGAGTATGAAAAGATATGTTAAGGATTTTAAAGAATATACTAAATTTGAACAAATTATTATTCAAAGAGAAAATATGCAAGAAAATGAAATACTAAAAGGTATTACAAGTGAAATATATAAAATATTAGCAAAAGAACAAGAAGAAGATTTTCTTAGAAAAATGTGGGAGGAAGAGATAGTACAAAATATAGATATACAAGAATGGAGAAAAATTTGGAAACAACGTCATTTAAAAAAATTATCAATAAGAATAAAAGAGAATTATTATAAATTAGTGTGGAAATGGTACTTGACTCCAGTGAAATTAAATCAAATAGATGAGAAATATTCAAGATTATGTTGGAGAGGATGTCAAGAAATTGGTACATATATGCATATGTGGTGGAATTGCAATAAGATAATGGAGTTTTGGCAAAAGGTTTTTAAAGAGATAAAAGAGATTATAGGAGCAGATATACCAGTATGTCCAAATATTGCATTGTTATCTATATATGATAAGGTTGAGTGTACTCAAGTAAAGAAAGAATTAATAACAAATTTGTTAACTGCAGCGAGATTAATAATAGCAAAAAAATGGAAAGCAAATGAAAAATTTCAAATAGAGGAATGGTATAACGAAGTGTGGAAAATCGCAATTAATGATAAACTAACATGTAGAATTAGGTTTATGAAAGGTTTGGTTAAAGGGAATGATTTTGAAGAAATTTGGAAAATATTTTTGGATAAAGTTCTGAAAAGAGATAGTAATACTACCCTGTCAAAAGAAGAATGGCAATTTTGGAAAGTGGATTAAATAAAAAGTTGGCTCTGGGGGGTGGGTATTTTTTAGTTTTAGTTTTGTTTTTCTTTTATGTTGTATATTTTATAAGTGATGTCAATGTTTTTTTTAAAAAAAAAAGTTAAAAGAATTAACAATAGAAATAGATTAAAGGGGAAGTGAAAAATATTGAATTAAATGTGAAATTATAATAGTTGAACAGATTTATAAATTTAAGGGTAAAGGTGCAAAATAACAATGAAAGTTAGTATTGCTTAAGAGAAGAGAAAAAAAAGAAAAAGAAAAAAAAATTATTATTTTTTTAATTCACTATTATGTATATCACATGGTGTTTAATTTTTTTTCTTGTTTTGTATTTGTGATTTAGTTATATAATTAATAAAAATTTAAAAAAAAAAAAGAAGAGAACAGTCAGACATGGATCTTAAATTTCAGGAAAGCTGATGTTAACCAGTTCAGGTGAATATTGGATGGAATCCCATTGCTAGAGATGCTAAAAGCAAAAGATGCCCAGTGAGGTTGGGAGGTCTTGAAGAATGAGTTGCAAAAAGCAACATCACAAACAATAACATGGAGGAAGAAAAAAAGGAAAAAGTCTGAAATGGATAATGCGGCTGCACAGCAAACTCTAGGAGGAAGTGAAAAGAAAAAAGAGTATATTTAAAGAATAAAAGGAAGGACAAATCACCAAGGAAGAGTATAGGCGTATAGTCCAAGCTTGCAGGAACAGCATAAAGCCAGGTAAAACTCAGAATGATGTGAAACTGGCTGGGCAAACAAGGAGCAACAAGGCAAGAGAATTACCAAGGGGATGGTGTGGCTGAGGTTCAGTAAAATGGTAAAATGCTAAGAGATTACAATAAAAAGGCAGAATTATTCAATGTTTATTGGGCTTCAATTTTCCCCCTAAAGAGAACTGTGTGCTTCCATGTAGGGAAGAGATCCAGATTGCAAATCAAGATTGACAGAGAGTTAGGCCATTTCTGCACGAGAAGGGAGGAGTGGTTCACTGCATGTCAAGAGCAGTGTTTTTATACTCTGATTCACAGAAATTCAGAAACTGTGCTGTTTGCACCCTTCCCCATTTACACTGTACTACTGCAGGGAACAGCGGTTGCTGCATCCGCAACAGCAAGTCCCTGGCCACTCCCATTTCCCTCCCTCACTCCACCCCACCATCGCTGATTGGTCTGTTTTTTTAAAAAAATGCACACATTTTTAACACATTTCTGCGTTGCTACATTTGTGCATAGGAATGTATGTTCATTGATACATGGAAAGAACACGTCTTAACAGTCCATTACCAGAGTCACTCTCTTCCCACTGTCCATTTTAACACAGGAAGACAATAATGACGGGAGCCTGTCCTCTGATGGGCGGAGAGAGAAAGAGGTGGAAATGTTGGAAGGGACAACCTGGGAATGCCCATAGCTGGCCACTTCTGCTATGTGAATCGATGCTACGCTTTTGCATGCAGACAAAAACTGAAGCAGAACTGTGTTACTGCAGTCTCTAGTCCGGACTTGTGGGATATTTAGATATCACTTTGATATCAATAATTCGGCCTTCCTCGCCCATTCCTCTCCACATGCTGCGAGGTCCCCCGGACAAGCTCGCAGACAGGCACGGCCACTAATTGCTGTAATATTTCACACAATACAGGTAGGCCAGAAATAGCCGACCCGCCACTTCAGGAGACCTCAAAGGCAAGTACTCTATTATGTATGCACGCTGCTTACAAAGAACTCCCTGCCCCGAGCAGGCAGCTTGATTAGAAGAATCCTCATCTGTCAAGCACTCCACGTTTGCATACTGACTACTCTATTGTCAATTCAGACCTAACTCAATCATGCTAAATTTTGACCTTTCAGAGGCTTTGTCTCCAGCCCGAATCGGACTAGCCTGTGGCCACATTTCTCCCTATAAAAACCCCTGACTTTGAGAGCTACTTTGGATCGCTCTCGACTTCCATCCCACCTTGCCGCGGCTTTGCTTTGCCCCTCAGTCCCACGTACTGAGACTCCATACCTACAAACTGAATCTTCAGACTACCCAGGCTTCAGGACAGGTGTAGTATTACCCGAACTAACAATTCCTCTTAAAAATCCCTCTATCTCACTCCAACCTTCATTTCTATAGTTATCTGTGTGAGTGTGTTGCATACATTGTTTGACTGTATTTTAATAAAGATCACAATTACTCTTATACTTTGGTGTGCTCCTTGACTTGGCCTGACCCCGTAGACATTGGATAAAAGATTCTGCTCTGTTGCCCTGCCTCCCATATTGCTAGCTTGTGCTCTTGACTAATTTCCCTAACTTATTATAATTGAGATCGCATTTAGGTGTCCCTCACAGGACCCCAGAAATCAGGGTAACAACTGGTTTGGGAGATTTACATCAGAGTTTTTGCAGTTTTCACATACATCGTTTTCTCATTGCAGTGAACCACAGTGAACTGTTCTAGGAGCTGAAAACATGCAGAACCACAAGGAAAAGTATGAAGCTAAAATGGTTCAACGTGCAGATGGGAGGGTAAGAATTCAACGTGACTACGATGTATTGACCTCATGCGGAAATGGCCTTAGTCAGGAATGACCTAGTTAATCTAAGTGAGTTCAAATTTGCGGGTCAGATGAACTGCATTCCAGAGTATTGAAGGAACTTGCTGACATACTCTCTGAACAATTTCCATCATTTTTGAGAAATCTTAGAGAACTGGTGAGTCATCAAAGGACTGAAGAACCACAAACATTGTCCTCCTCGTAGGAAAAAAATGGCAAAGAAGTAAGAGGAGGAGGAGAAGGGAAAGGAGATAATAATGATCCAGGAAACTACAGTCAGCCTGAGCTCAACACAGGAAAAATAGTGTGAATTATATGAATTATACAGGAGTCTTTCTGAAAGTATCTTGGATGGCAGTGATTAGAAGGAACCAGAATAAACTTTAATTAGAAACAGTAATTTTAATTTTAATTAGACAGGCTGTCCCTCCATTGCAACTGCCACTGTTGTGGCCTCAGAAAGAAAGAAAAAGAGGCAGGCACATCTCCATCATGCCTAGGTACCGAAGGAGATGACAGGACCATCCCAATTGCCACTGCCCTCATCTGAAGGGGAGATTTAAACACTGTGAGAGCAGGTTTATTTAATATTCCAGAACTTTGGGTAATTTAATAGTGAGAGTCAGGTGTTAAACAAGGGCTCTTGTAAATATTTAGTTTGGCTGGAGAGAAGGCAAAATTGAACCAAACTTAATATGACAAAAGAGAGAACCAAACAAAGTGTAGCACACATATCAAAATAAACTCTCCAGAGTCCAAAGATAGATACTCTTTTAACTATCGCTCAGTTTTTCCTCACATAGTTAGCAAATCGAGTGTATTAAGATGCAAATCATGTATTTACAATGGATCAAGTTATACGGGGTGGATTTAATACAGTTCACAATAAACCAGAGTGATTAAACTTTGATTCAACCCCAAACATCCCAGCATTTAGCCTCTCGTGATTAATTCCAGGAATAACTGGCTAGTAAAATAATACCAGCATATTTATAAAGAAAGTGTTAGCTCATCTGTTACTTCATGTCCTCTAGGAAACCAAAACAACAATATAGGCAGCAAATGTATATATGTATAAGATGATCAGTCAGCTTTGACTCACTGGAACTAATAATAAACTTTGAGACGCAACTCTGAGTGGGTGGTTTTAGGTAAAAAGGAAAAGGGGCCCTTACACAGTAGTAAGAGAATATGGCAGAGGTTATTTTATTATTTATTTTCTTCCACGAATTTTTGAATGTCTTCCACTTACCAACTGCTGAGGCTGATTTGCAAAGAAATAATAAAATACTAAAATACTACCTTAATATGGAAAACAAAGGAAAATTCATTAGAACAGGAGCAATCTCTGAATATGTTCAGTCCTGTGTTTGTGTCCAAGGATGTTTCTGCAGCCCCCAACACACACACACACAGACACACACACACACAGGCACACACACAAACTCTCCTTTTTTTTTCTGGGAAAAAAATGGTGATCTGCCATACCCTGAAAACCTCTAGGAGCTTCAAACAGACCACAGAATTCCACACCACACCATTTAACATTTAACCCCCCCTTTTTTTTTTCCAGAAACAATTCATTCTTGTTTTTCACTCCATTTTAGGAAGGGAGAAATTTGGGAGTTTCTGCAGCTCCCAGGGGTTTCAGGACAGAAAATTGGTTTCCAGACCTGTTGGAAGTTGTCAACTCCTGCTAAAAAAAACCCATACAGTCAGCCTTCCACATTTGCGGGTTTGACATTCACAGTGTTACCCTGATTTCTGAGGTCCCTTGGGGGACACCTCAATGTGCTCCAGGTGATGGGGAATGGAAACTAGCCAGAGCATGAGCAATAGGAATGCGAGAGGCAGGGTAACCTAGTGGGGTCTTTTTACCCAGTTTTTATGCGGTCAGGTCAAGCCAAAAACCAAACAAAAATGTCCAATAGATGATTTTATTGAATGCAAGTCTCACGCACCAATGCACTCACACACAATGCAAGAGCTATTAAGAAACTAAAGAGAGGAAATTGGATAGGGGAGTATTAGAGGGGTACAGTTGGGGTAATGCCACACATTTTCCTGAAGTCCTTGGTCCTGGAAAACAGCGGAGAAGTGGGGCTCAGCACGGAGAGGGTTGAGGGGATTACCCAACGGATGGAGCAATGGTCTGCTGGGGTGACTGGGAGCGATCCAAAGAACTACTCAAAAACTGGGACTATTTGTAGGGGAAAAAGTACCTGGAGGACTAATACTTTCCCGGGGAGATCAATGGGTGTTGGAGTGATAACAAAGCTCCACCATGGCAATTTCCTTTGTGTGATGGGATTGCAAGGTTTTGCCAAAGTCTCAGGATCTTCGGCTGTGTTAGTTTGTGGTGTGAGTTCATGTAAATGGTCCTCGCCTATGGAATATTTGCTCAACTTGGGGCATACATGCTAATTCCCTCAAGTCGGCTTCTCAGGGGATGAGGACCCTTTGTTTATTGTGGGTTTGCACATCTTGAGGTCTCCTGGGGCTACGTGACTGGTGATTTTACTGGCCTGACCTGATTTTCGATCCTTTGACCATTGCTGCCTACGTGCCCATCTGGATTACCTCTCAGGCACATTGAATCATATTTTAATATCAAAATTGTAGACCCCAGGGTAGGGTTTTTCCAGTGAGATAACAACAGATTTGATTATTTTTGAGTTTTTCCAACACCTTGTCCAACCTCCCACCTCAGATGCTTCTTTTTTGGGAGAATCTTCCCTCTTGGCAGCTCCAATCAGGCCGTACAGCTCTTTAAAAAGCTGCCTGCAGTCTGTCTCCTCCTCCACCAGCCACTGCCTGGCCAGCCAAGGACAGCTCAAAGCCTGGTTTCTCAGAACTGCAAACCTTCTCCCACAGCCCTTCTTGCACCCAAGGAAGGGGATGAGCAAGCAAGAGGAAGTACAGAACCACCATGTCAATCATCTCCTTTCCCTGAGCTGGTTTAGACCCTGGGTGCCCACTCTCCCCACCCGTGCCTCAGCCCCCCTCCCACATCACTAATTTTGATATTTGCAAATTTTTCACTTTTGTGAAGGTCCTGTGCCCCTAATCCTAGCGAATGTGGAGGACCAACTGTATATACAAACAAACAAAAACCCTGCATCAGTCACTAAAAGATCAGCAGAAAAGTAATTTAGACAATATATAACCTATGTAAAAGTCAATAATCAAAGAGCTGTGTACTCTCTCTGGAATAGGGGTTTAGTCTCTGAGTATTCCTTGCCTAAGAAAATGTTATGAAATTCATGGGATCACTTGAGTCAACAGATGACGTGAAGGCACATCCATGCACATCATCAACAACATACTGATAAGACCCAGCCTGAGGAATACCATGGGTCAACTTTCTCACTCTGGTGCCTCCACATCTGCTGGACTCCAACTCCAGGCAGAACTGTTGGTCTAACACATACAGGAGGGCAGATAAAGGGATCTGCTACAGGCATGCCGGTGAATGTTCATCAAGCTGGTCCTCTGGTTGGGCCATTAGTATGCCTTCTATGTAGGCATCCTCTGGCTCAACATCTGATGGCATCATCAGTCCATGACAGCATCCAACCTCCGGAAGTGGTCTGGAGGCAGGACTCTGTCCACTGGCCCCATCCCTATCTGAGGCCATTTCCACATTAGACTGTTATAGCACTATTATTCCACTTTTCAATATCCTATGGAATCCTGGGCTTTGCAGTTTAGGGAGAAGCCTCAAAGGCTGTTTAGTGTTGAAAAAAATAAATATAGTAATAACAACAGCAGTAATAACAGCAACCAACAATAATAATGCTGTAGTGGAAGCCTCAGTTGTAGTTTAGTGGGGTCTGTGCAGGTGCGTATATGTGTGTTTACACACGCAGATACACATGCATGTAGACCTTACTACCTTATTTCAGATCTCGGTCAGATTGTTGTTACTGCAGTTTAGGCCTCCTTGGAGATACCCCAAGATATCATCTTGATATCATAATTTGGCTCTCTTCCACCACCCCTCTCCACGTGTTTGTGAGGCCCCCGGACAAGCACAGAACTAGGCTTGGTCACTAATTGCTGGACATTCCATTCTCCACCCAGGCAGGCCAGAAATAGCCAGATCCTTGCTTTAGGAGACCGCTCTACAAACATCCTCATTATATATGCACGCTGTTTACAAAGGACTCCCTGCCCCAAGCAGGCAACTTGGCAAGCTGAATACTCAACTGCCAAGCACCCTGCATTTGCACACTGGCTAACTCTTTATTAATTCGGACTTAACTCAATCACGCTAAATTCTGACCTTTCAAAAGCTTTGTCCTGTGCCCGAAATGCATTGTTTCCCCCAAGTATGGCATAGCCTGCAGTTACATTTCCCTCTATAAAAACCCCTGATTCCGAGACCATCCTTGGATCGCTCCCGATTTCCAGACCGCCTTCCTGCCACTTTACTTGGCGAGCTTCCCCTCAGCTCCACGTGCTGAGATACATCGAACCCCAGCATCGCTCTCTATCTTCTTTCTGGGTGTCAGGAACAGGTTTCGTATCACCCGAATCAACTATCCCTCTGAAAATCCCACTATCATACTCACACCTTTATTTATGTGTGTTATCTGTGTGCATGTGTTGCTTACATTGTGTGTTTGTATTTAATAAAGATCATTCATTTATTTCCAATACGATTTGCTTCTTGACTCGGCCTGACCCTGTAAACATTGAGTTGCGAGATCCTGCTGCGTTGCCCTGCCTCTCATTTTGCCAGCAGTGCTCTTGACTAATTTCTCCCATCTTGTGTAATTGTAAGGTTATAGAATCATAGGATCATAGAAATGTAGAGTTGGAAGAGACCACAGGGGCCCTCCTGGGACCCCCAGTAAACAGGGTAACATTGTTACCTATAGTCCTTTTATTGATATCTTGTTTTACCACCTTATTGATTCCTTTGAGTAGTGGCAGGTGAGTGGTGCCAGAAATAAATGCAGTAATAAGAATAACATAAGTAATGCTTATGATGCAGTGGTAGCATCAGTGGCAGTTTAATGCAGTTTCTGCAAGTATGTGTGTGCACATGTTTGCATGCATGCTTGAAGACTTTACTGATTTCTACCTGTGCATTTGGAATATTCATTTTGAATAGCTTCTTTTGTCTGAATACAGAAGAAGAAAAAAATATCCAATAGCGGTTGCATAACAAGCAAGACTAGTCCTTCTTTCAACACTGGCAAAAGAAAGAATATTCTGTTCTATTTGTTACAAAGAATATCAATAACAACTCTTCATACACTGCAAAATTATTTTGTAGACCAATTCATTTGCAAGCAAAAAGCTATGCCAGATTTTTCTCAAGTTGCTTTAACAAGGAGTATTACAAACCTTCTCTTTTTTTCTCCCTCAGCTAACTGTAAAAGAGGAGCTCGCAAGTCCACTATCTCTACTTATCAGACTGGTTGCTGGGGATTTGATCTGGATTCTATCTTGACATCTCCATTGGGAATTTGGGCAGAATAATAAACCCAGATTTGCTGACAGTTGGCAGAGTGGCTTCTGGCTTTCAGGAGTGACCACCATAATAGAATAGCTAATGTAATCAAATCCAACACCAAAGGAAGCAGAATTGGCACTTCAGTTTGCACTGATAGGTTTTTAAAGCTCAAAAGAAATAATCCAGATATGGTGGGAACAATCTGAACATATGTGGCTACAGTAGAAAGCCTTGGTTACATCTAACAGAACATTCTGACAGTGGGTGTCAGGGTCTCCAGCTGAAGTCTTTCCCAGCAAACTGTTTATTTGAGATCCTTTTAAAAGGAAGACGTTGTTGAAACGGGGAATTTACCACTGAACTATAAACCTATCCTAGTTAAAATACATTAAAGTTAGAGACACATGCTATATAGATGTAGTTTCTGTGTAGTATTATCTACCAGATTACTAAAAACCAGGCATGCAGCCCTAACTCTGTACATTGAGGTTGTTGGGGTAACCTATCTCTTATTTGTCAGGTCTTGGTGACCTGTAGTCTAAGGCAACAACTGTGACAACCTTAAATTCTTCCCAGCAGCTGCATATAAAAACAAATTCTTCCTTTCATTTTGATGTTGGAGTTTACTTAATAGAGTCGACAGCTGTATTTTACTCGGTGTTTTGAATGTGCATTCCAAGTCGATGGCCTACTGTTATTTTTATAGGGAAATAATGAAAACATATTCTCCAGTGGCAAATCATGTACCAGATTTTCACAGGTTAGCAAAGCCACTTCAAGAAAGTGTTTAATATTAAAGAGTGCCACAATTCAAATAATCTAGCTAGCAACTGTAAAAGTGGTATTTGTACACTCTTGGGAGAGCAAGAAGGAACCAGACCAAACCTAAGCATAAAAGATATTTGAGTAATTTGGCTCTGCACCTGGAAAACAAGGAATTGGTATCAATTGCTGCTGGGTCTATGTAGTCGGCAGGACAGATAAGAGCACTAAACTTTAGCTGGGACTTTCTCAATGAAGTTCCTTTAAGACCTGTACCGATTTCATTCAGATTACATGATTGGATTCTCCTAGGCAGAAAGAATTCTGAAAAACCTTCCTGTGTTAGTTTTGCTTTGCTGAAGACACAAGGTTTTTTTTTTTGAGCTCCTATACACAGGTACTTACCAAAACATTAGTTGAAATTCCCTCTTTCCTTGCTCTTTGACCTGCCTCCTGATTTATTCTTCACTTCTGACCTCTGGCTTTCTACTAGCTCATTTCAGACTGCTATCTATAGCCCAGTTCTTACACTTGGATAAGGTCTCTGAAATCTAAGCTCCAGTATAGGAATGAACATGTGATAGGTTCTAGTACAGAATGATCTGTCCCATCCCATCCCATGCAGTGAAAAACAACTGGATGAGCCATGCTCCACCAACTGTCCAAGTCTTCACATTTGCCTGAACCTGGAGTGCATTCTCACTTTGGCACTAACTTTCTGTGATGGAGGGATTATATACTCCTGTGAAGCAAGAGGCTATGCTTATGGTAGCAATGCTTCTAGTAGGGTGTCCAATGTCATACAAGCTTTGGCTGAGCAGCCAGACTAAATGTACCAAACAGCTACTAGGCAGCAGCAGTAGTGGGAGGTGACACTGGCAAAGGATCTGTGTCAAAGTCAATGGCAGTAGCACCATCGCTAACACTTGTTAGCACTGCCTAGGTGGAGGCACGGCAAACCCCTTTTGAATATATTTTACCATGTAAATACTATGATGTGACAATCCAAAATGAAACAAGAGAAACTTCCAGAAGATGAGACTCCCAAGTTTGACGGTGCTGTGTGAGCTACTGAGGTATAGCAGAAGGCAACAGCAAGTAGGGCTGTGGCTAATGATGCAACTGGATTCAAACCAGAAGGAAGTCCAGCCGGTGACATGCTCAGAGGGGAAAGGAAAGTGTTTCACATAAAGGTCTAAAACAAACTAATACCACTGTCGAGAAGGGCATTCTATGTCCTCCTCATATTATTTTCCAAGCAGCATTCAACATTTAATGGGTATTGGGCTTACCTAGTTTTCCTCCCTTAGTTTTTTTCTTCGAAAACACTTTTTATGTTTCTGCAGCCCTCATCATTTCCCCAAGCATTTTGATCAGGACTGATTCTGTCATTCGGAAGAGTAACTCAGGTGTCTCAGGCTGCAAAAACTGGATGTCATGAAAGGGCAGAAAAATTTTACCTACTGCATTATTATTATATTTCTGCTGTTCAGCATGGCTTGTACAATCTTTTGCTTCATGTACAAAAAATATTGACAAACTGGAGTGTGTCCAGAGGAAGGCAACCAAAATGGTGAAGGATCTGGATGCCATTCCCTATGAGGAGCAGCTGAAGGAGCTGGGGATGTTTAGTCTGCAGAAGAGAAGGTTAAAAGGGGACATAATAGCCGTGTTTAAATATTTGAAGGGATATCATGATGAGAAGGGGGTGGGCTTGTTTTCTGCTGCTCCAGAGACCAGGACAAGGAGCAATGGATTCAAGCTTCAGGAAAGGAGATTCCACCTGAACCTCAGAAAGAACTTCCTGATTGTCAAAGCTGTCTGGCAGTGGAATCTGCTGCTGCCTCAATGGAGTGTGGTGGAGTCCCCTTCTTTGGAGGTTTTTAAGCACAGGCTGGATGGCCCTCTGTTGGGAGTGCTTTGATGTGTGTTCCTGCATGGTAGGGGGTTGGACTGGACGGCCTTTGTGGTCTCTTCCAGCTCTATGATTCTATGTTTCTATGAATTACCTGTGCAGCTCAGGGCATCATGCACATGGGTGGCACAGGGCATCTGCACCTTTGTTTCAGATAGCAAAGGGCCTTCAGCCAGGATGGATGTTGATACCTCCCTCATGCTTTTAGTGGCTCTTGTTTTAATAATATTTTATATTGGTTTTCATTTAAAAGAAACACTTCCAAGCAGTTCACAATAAAAACAGATAAAATAAAACCAATGGCTAAAAATAATAAAACAATACAACAAATATAACCAGTATAATCATTCATTGAAAGCAATTCCCTGAAAACAATTCCCTAAATACAAATGGCAACTGCAGCACCAACAATCAGAGAAATAATCAGGAAAATACCTGGGCAAACATATAAGCTGATGGGATAAACACCTAACACTGGGAGCTCACCTAACCTCAAAGAGAACATAATTCCTGATGGCAGGCACCAGAACTTCTTCCTTTGCAGAACAACCAAATGAATCTCCTTCAGTTAGCCAGAGAGGGTGACTGTGTGGGAAAGGCTTAATTCTCAGGAGAAGCCTAGTGCGACAAGCATATCAACTCTGATACTTTATTCTGTTTGTTACCTTAATGAATGTTATAGTTTATTTCTTGAATCCAGAATTTTCCAAATCCAAATCTGTATCTGAATCCCTGGAAGGGTCTGGGAATCCACGACTCTCACAAATCTCGAATCTTTCGAATCCTTTTTTCAAAAAGGGTTTAAAAAGCAACTTTTAAAAAAGATTTTAAACTTTTAAAAACTTTTTTTAAACAGAACTTTTTCTAAAAAAAACCAACCTATTTTTTGGTTGGTGGATACCAAAGATTTGGTTTGCCTATTTTTGCACACGGATTTGGATTTGCAAATCTCAAACCCTTGCTGAGGGTTCAAGGATTCGAGGATTTGGTTGGCCCATCCCTAATTTTTATAAATATTGACTCCGCTAAAAGAAAACACACTACCATAGAATTGTAAAGGGATTCCAAATAACCATTGAAAGGCCTCATCCTTTTACAGAAAGATGGTGTTATAAAGGGGAATGCAGAACTGTGTGGAAAAGACAAGGTGTCTTAGCAGATTGGGGAACTGCCATACCAATCTGGGAGAGAGAAGTAAGCCCTGTCACTGGGTCACTCCCAGGAGGAAAAAAAGGGAATGAAGAAAGTGAAGTGCTTTTGTAATGTACAGAAATAAGAAGAAAAGGATAATATGGGAGAAAGAGAAAGAAAGAAACTGTAGAAAAGGAATGCTACTCAGGACTAGAGACTGAGAGGCAGCATGGTACAGTAGCCTGAGCACTGGACTATGGATGTTGGAGACCAAGGTTCAACTTCCTGCTCAGCCATGGAAACCTACTGGGTGACCTTGGGGACCTCACACACTCTCAGCCCCAGAAAACCTTATGATAGGTCATCTTAGGGCCACCATAAGTCAGAAATGACTAGAAGGCACACAACAGCAACACAGCAACAATAACAACATCAAGAGACTACCTGAGAAGTGAACTCTATGGTGGAAGACAAGGAACTGGAGAAGCAGTGGCTTTTGATGGCAAGTATAGCTGCGCTTCAGATGGTGACAGGGTTCCCACCAAATGCTACTCAGCCCTGGAAAGTTCTATACATGTTTGTGCACAGGCACAAGATCCAATTATGTGAGGAACAGAAATCATGAAAAAGAAGGGTTATATTAGCATAGTGCTTCAGCAGGAACTAGATATAATTTGCAAGAATGTACAGAAATACTTTCTCTATTTCCTTATTCTTCATCATAAAAAAGTAAGTTCCATTCAAGAGTGTCAAATGCCTTGGAGGCATCAAATGACAGAACTACCCAGGAAGTATATATCATCATCATCATCATCATCATCATCATCATCATCATCATCATCATCATTCCTGAACTGGATTATGTTAAGAAGACAGCTGACAAGGGCTGCAATGTGCCTACTTTTAAGAAAACTAAATGGACAGTATTGTATATAATTTGAGGCCAAATTGTTAGAAAGAGTAGCAGTGAAAATGTTGTAATCTTGATTCAGAGCTGAAAAAGTAAGAAGATCCCATATATTCTGAATTTTTCCCCAGGTCTGGTCATAAGGATTATGCATGATGTTTGACAAGAAGGTGGGAGTGGTCTACTATCTAAAAGTAAATATGATTTCTTACAAGTAAATATGGTGCAAGTTCACTTTCAAAAGTTACATGAAACGAGATACTGGAATCAGGACATCTTGAAGATTTGACAATTATTTTTAGTTTAGTTATAGGCCATTTCTGCACTAGAGTGGAGGAGCGTTTCACCATGTGTCATGAGCGGTGTTTTTTACTCTGACTTATCCCCTGATTCCTATTTGCATGCCCTCTGGTTTCTATCAAAGTGAAGTGGAGAAAATCGTTTGCAGCTTCCACATCGTCAATTCTCATGGAACTCCTATCCCCGTCCCTTGCTCCACACCGCCGCCGCTGATTGGTCAATTTTAAAAAAAAGTTGTAGAAACCGTTGCTACGTTTTAGCGCAAGTGGTGTGAATCGATGTAACACTTCTGCACGTAGGAAAAAATGCAGCAGAAATAGTTTGGGTAGTTTACATTGGAGTTTTTCCGTTTTTACAATACATCGGTTTAGCATTGATGTTAACCGTGCTAAGACCTCAACTTGTGCGGAACCACGGAGGACAGAATGACGTCAAATCAGTTTAACACGCAGATGTAAAAGCAACAATACGATGCTACTGCGATGTATCAGCCTTGTGCGGAAGGGACCATAGCCACACATTCCATCCTTTGTAATCCTATGTCTCCTAAATGTCTCCTAAATATAGTTGGTCCTCCATGTTTGCAGGCTCAGCACTTGCGGATTTGATTATTCACAGGTGGTTTTATTTATTTATTTAATTTATTTATTTAAAAAATTTCTTGCTCTATTTGCCCAAGCCGTGGAAAAAATATGTTCTCTCTAGGAATTTCTAGGTCTTCCAGTATGCTTCTGTGGTCCACTTATGCCTGGAACTGCTAGGTCCTCCAAATCTGATTCTTCCAATGGAAGTTGACCCTAGACTCACACAAACCCCTAACCCCTGTGAAAATAGAAGGCTCACTGTATATTCTTCTGAAAATTATTTGAACTTTACTTTTTCTACATTTACTATTACTTTGGTTGAGTCTGATTTCTAGATGTTTAAAGTGCTGAACGGTATGAATGAAATTTTCAGTAATTTTATTTTATACATTTATTCTCCTAATTCATTACCCCTTGATGTAATTCTAGATTGTGACTCCTCCCAAGATAATTTTCAGTTTAGAATTTGTATTCCTAAATGCATAATATTTCTGAGTTGACACTGTAAATTAATTTGAATTTGTAATTCATTTCTTTCTTTCTTAGAGTAATCCTTTCCTTTGTGGGCTTTTTTTTTTTTTGTGCTCTTCTAATTTTAAAAAATCCTATTCAGAGTTTTTGTCTCAAGTCTTTCTTTTTATATATAAGTCTTTTTTATACAGTGCTCTCTAATGACACCTTTCATAACATTCCATATGATAATAACTGGTAAAACTTTCCTTAATTTCCTTAAAATGATCAATCATAAGACTGCTTAATTTTCTTTATTGTCATGATGTTGGGTGGAGTAGAAGCCACCCTGATAGAATGACAAGGAATTTAGTGAGCTTTAAGAGTCAGAGCTATGCAGCTCTAGAAGAACATGCAGACTTCTGTAGCCTTGCATTAATAGGCACACTGAGTTAACTACGCATTAAGAGAAGATCATTGGCACCAAGCAAATACAGCTTCTCCTATACTTCTCCTTTCCAAACTCCCACAACTTATTTCACTCCTCTGAGACAAAGCCCTTTCCCCCTGTCCCACAGACCCCCAAAAACCATTGTACTGCACCCCCACACACACATTGGATAGTGGAGGGGCTTTTTTACTGGGAAAGGTCATTTATCTCCACACTTGCAAATTTTCAGGTACCTTATAGAATGAGGGAGAATATTTAAAATGGAATGAAGAATGAACCCCTAAGGTAAGGTGCTGCACTCAGGCAGAAAAAATGGAATGCGTAAATATTGGATGGGGGACATGTGGCTGGATAACAGTATGTGTGAAAGTGGACCACTAACTGAACATGAGTCAGCAGTGTGATGCGACAGCCAAGAAAGCCAACACGATTCCTGGTTGCATCAATAGGAGTATGGTATCTAGATCAAAGGAGGTAATGGTACCACTCTATTCTGCTTTGGTTAGACCTTATTTGGAATCCTGTGTCCAGTTCTGGGCACTTCATTTCAAGAAGGATATTGACAAGCTGAAATGTGTCCAGAGAAGGGTGACCAAAATGGTAAAGGATCTGGAAGCCACGAAGCCCTCTGAGGAGCAGCTGGGGGAGCTGAAGATGTTTAGTCTGCAGAAGAAAAGGTTAAGGGGGACATGATAGCCATGTTTAAATATTTGAAGGGATGTCATGTCGAGAAGAGAGTGGGCTTGTTTTCTGCTACTGCAGAGTCTAGGACAAGGAGCAATGGATTCAAGTTCCCATTATCTAGGCTTAGCTAAAAAGGGGACACTTCCCTCTTCAGGTAAACTAAGGGTTAATGAGGTGTTGGAGATTAGATTACATGTCAGTGTGGGTCAGCATCATAGGTCATGTGGGTCAGCATCATAGGTCACAGGGTGAGACTTGACCAATCAAAAAGGAAAGAGGTGAGCATCTTCAGGATGCTTCCAGATGCTTCCAAGGAGAAGTTATAAAATTTCTTGCGAGGCCATGTGGCGGAGAGAGAACAAAGGGATAACAAAGAGACAACAACCAAGGGACCTCCTGGAGGGGGATTCTGAGCCAGTAGCAGGCTGTAGGCCTAGCCTACTGGTTTCTCCCTTTTAGAACATCTAAGCCTGGGAACCATCTGTGAGTACTAGACTAAAGTAGTTAGTCGCATTAGGGACTTTTCTGTTATTTTGGAGGCCGGCTGATCTAAAGAATGTATCTGTGCTTTTATATCTGTTCTTTTGTAACTACTTGTAACTAAGCGTGCCTGGGAGGAGGGAGCTTCCCATGTGTGTTAATTTGCCTTGCTCATTTACATACATTTTAATAAATACTTTCTGTAAAGACCCTGTTTCTCTCCTTTCCACGCCAATGCTAGATAGACTGGGGAAAAGGAAGATCCTTAAGCTTAGGGATTGACATGTTCTGGATAGTGTCCCATTGTACTTTCCAGGAATTCATAATTCAATGGGTGGTGGCAGCGAAGATGAATTAACAGCTAAAATTAATAACAGGCTGGAATATATATCATAACAGGCTGGAATATACATCCCAGCTTCACATGGTGACATTTCCAGCTTCACAAGGAGATTCCACTTGAACCTCAGGAAGAACTTCCTGACAGTCAGGGCTGTCTGGCAGTGGAATATGCTGCCTCCATGGAGTGTGTTGGAGTCTCCTTCTTCGGAGGTTTTTAAGCAGAGGCTGGATGTCCATCTATTGGGAGTGCTTTGATATGTGTCCCTGCATGGCAGGGGGTTGGACTGGATGGCCCTTCAGGTCTCTTTCAACTGTATGATTCTATGTAGGGGTAAACATGTGCTATTGGAGGGATCAGTAGTCTGTAGGGCAACATGCTTCTGCTGTGCAGATATAATTAGACATAATGAAAGATTGCTTTGTTGAAGGGACATATGAGCCGTCTTTGCATTTATTTCTTATTTCTGCATTGTTTTCTAATTACAGTCATCCCTCTACATTTGCTAGGGTTAGGAGCACAGGACCCCTGTGAATGTGGAAAAACCATGAATAACTCTAGGTCCTCCCAAAACCATATTTGACAGAAAAAGGTGTGATCACCATATTCAACCCACCGTAGATTCCTTTGAGGCATCAGGGTTCCTTCACAAGGCAGAAGTGGGTGGCTTGTGGGGCTTACTGCCACCTCCATGGTTGCCCCACACCATTTTTAATAGGGACATAGTAGCCTCATTCACAGTTTCTAAGTCTCATGAGGTTTGCAGTCCCTATTAAAAATGGCATAGGGAGGAAGCAGACATGACAGCAAATAATCCACGAATAATCAAAGCTGCAAAAGTGAAACCCGCAAATGTGGAGGGCTGACTTTATATATAAGTAATTATCTGTCATCTTGCTGTACTTGTGACTCTGTTTCATTTCATTCTTAATTCTGGTTTAGCTGGAATCTAATTGGATTAGACACCCAGAAGTACCACACTGGATTGTCAGAAGATTCATTTTCTAAGTATGAATTTAAGGTTAATGATCTGTAATCTGTTAACTGTTACGGGAGTGCAGTCTGACACCATTACAGATGCAATTATTGCATTTGTATTTTTGAGGACCAATGTTCCAAAATATTTTTTTTTAATGTTGTTAAATATTGTTTGGAAGTAGTCAACCTTTGTAAAAGATGTCCTTTTAGTCGTCCGGCATTTTTGGGTTGGGCAAATGGCCACTCAAAGAACATCTATTAGAGGTAAGCGACCTATTTTTCTTTGCAGTAGTGTCTGTGCATCACACACATGGGAAGGAAAAGCCACCTTACCAGGAGTTAAACTGGGGGACGCATATTAGGAAAGCACTGATGATTGAACCGCTCAGTTGAAAAAGGAATCAGTTCTGGACCATCTTGACTGTGTAGAAGTAGAAGGTTATGTACAAGTGACCACCTTGCACAAGTCTAGGGTTGAAACTCTTTGTACAAGGTCAAAAGTAGGCAATTTTGCCAAATTATGTGCCAAATGCGACCATTTTAGAAAGAGCTTGAGGATCCAGGCTCCCCTTTTCCTGGATCCAGAATGGCAGACAAATAATCTTGAAATTTGTCTGAAGACCTGAGTCTGACAGATGTAGAAAGTCAAGGCTCTTCTTACATCCAAAGAATGTAAAATATGGTCCACAGAAGGATTTGGGGCAAAAGATTGGTAGAAATGTCTTGGATGAAAAGAGGACACTACTTTACGCAAGAAATTAATGTCCAGAAAGAGAACAACCTTGTTCCTTCAGTCAAATGAGGTATGGCAAACAAACTCTCACAGTACACAGGTAACAGCTTCATTGTGTTGTTGTGTGTGACAAATATTCTAGTGAAAGTGTAGCAAGTGGTTCAACTGGTGACTTTTTAAAACAAGACAACCACTACAGTGAGACTCCAAGCTAGTGGTTTAGTTGTTTGTGAAAGATATAATTTCTGAACTCCTTGTAGAAACTTCTTGACCTCAGACAACATAAAAAGAGATGCAGATGGTTGTGAAAGAGAAATGAAAGCATCCAGGGTTGTTAAGTATATCTTAAGGAGAAAGAGAGACTCTTATCCAAAAGGGATATTAAGACAGGAAACACCTGGAACAACAAACAATTAGAAGAACTGGAGTGATGTTCAGTAGAATATTTGCAAAAAGATGTCCACATGCTTATATGAACACTTATATGGATGTCTTACAAATTTCAGTTAATATTTCCACAACTGTTAATAGTTGTGATCCCTTGAATCCTGCAAGTTGCCAGTTGAAATGTCTGCATATCTGGATATAAGATGGCCATGTTATCCTTCCAGATTACATTTTTCCATAAGGAAAGTTTGAACATTCATAGGAGGACTGGAAACCATACTTGTTTTGTCCACCAAGGGGTTAAAAGGATGCAATTCATTCTGCCCCTGTTGATTTTTGTGACAATCTTGTCCACTGGTGGGAAAAGGACAGGCCTTTCCCAGAGACCTCTTGCTCAAAGGGTTTGAGTCAGACTCAGCAGTTCTTTCAATAGTGTGCTTTCTTGCTTCTTCATATACCAGGCCACTGCGGTGACGACTGAATGCAAATGTACTGCTCTTCCTTAAATGAAAGGAGGAAAGGTCTGTCAGGTTTTGACAACTGTTCAGAAGTAACATTAATATCGCTGGTCTAGTTTGTGCACCCATTGTGCCCAAATCAATTTCTGCAGGGTGTATTCTCCAGCCTCGAGGTCAGTGCCCTGAGCTCAAAGAAGAACGTACTATTTCATTGACCAAAGACAGAAGGCCTAACTATTGGTGTTTCTCCCAGGCTTGGCCAAGAGATGGGTTTCATCTCAGCAACGAGCCACAGAAACTCCCCATCCTAAGATCCCAAATTCAGATCGTCACTGATGCTCTAGAACAGAGCTTTCCAAACTTTCATGTTGGTGACACACCTTTTAGACATGCATCATTTTGTGACACAGTAATTTAGTTTTACTAGCAAACCGGAGGTTAGATTAACCCCTTATAAGAGATACAGACATATACATAAATTGTAATAACAAAATGTATGGGGACACAACATATCTCATTAAAACTTTTCATATATTTTTAAAAATATATGATTTATAAATAATAATATACATTTCCAGGATTGTAGGCGACACACCTACACACTTCAGGCGACACACTAATGTGTTGCAGCACACCGTTTGGAAAGGCCTGCTCTAGAATGACTGGTCCAAGATCAACCAATAAAATCCATGCAGGATAGAGACTTCAATTAAAGTTTTTCCTGTTAGACACACTAAGCACCATGCCACACTTAGTTCTATCTACTGTGATTTTCTCCATTCAATTCTGAAATTAAACATTTGCCACCTTGATGATCCGCCTACGTCTATGAAATATGCAAAGAGCCCATCCTCCACAACCATAATTACCGACACTAGTTACAGAAGAGTTCCCCGCTCTCAATGCACAAATGAGGTTCTCATGGAAAGAGGACCATAATTCCTTTGGCAGCATTTTCCTGTTGCAGGTCCTCAGTTCATCCCAGGAACAGATTTTCCCCACTGCCAGCCACTCTCCTTCTTCAGAGAGCTAATTATAGTGACATGTCCCAGGAATTAAAATGATGCCAATGCTGCAGTCCAACTGGATTAATCAATAGCGTGAAAGACAGGGCATTATGCTGGAGTCTCATTACTAACTGAGTTGCATAATCAAAGTACATACCAGCAGGGAAGCCATTGAATCATAGTCCATCATCGATGACATCTGAACAACAGATTACAGAGCCCTGTCCATTGAATGTGTAGTTTCTCCACCGGCCCTTTGAACAGGAGAAGGGGGAAAAAACCAAAAAAAACAGAAGGAGTGGGCATTGGTTTCAGTTTTAAACTGCAACAGGGTAACTACAGAAAGAAGAGATTAAGCCAGAGGCTTGTAACAGCAGGGTGGGTGGTCTTGTTGGAGATGGGGCTTCCCAGAAATACTCTTCCAAAACTGGGGCAAAAATGCCGAGTGGGAGAAGCACAGTGGTGTGTATGTGTGTGTGGGCATATGCATACATGTGCATATAACAGATATATAGTTATACCTCAGTTAATGAAATAGACGTGTTCCTGAGCTTTACTTCTTTAACTGAAATACTGGTACCAGAGGCAGAAGTAACATGGAAAGAACAGGAATAGGTTCCTACCCAACAACAAAACAACAGTTCAACATGTTTCAGCCAACTTTTCATTCAGAACTAACATTATGCATGTGAAATGAAACAACCAGGAAAGGTAAGGCCTGCATATGTAAACAGCAAAACATTTTGAATCTTCTAGAGATCACTTGAAAACATCTTCCAAAATGCATCCAGGATTTCTTTTCCTTTCAAACTCTCCAGTTATGATTTCCATTTTGGTGGCAAAACACATGCTGGATCTATGCTTTTCCAACATGCCAGGGTAGCTGGCGAAGCTGGTGGCTGATCTGCTTTCCCCAGTTCTTTCTGTTTTGTTCTCCACGCATGCTCAGTAAGTGATTCTGATGGCAGCTGTTTTACTTGCCTGTTGTACATAAGCCCACGCAGCTACAGTAGGATCTCTTGCAGGAGAACCTCATTCCTTCCCAACTCAATCTTTACTGCATTCTTCATTGCAGACACACTGCTGCAATCCAACACTGAAAAACTTTCTCCCATCTTTCTTCTCAATGTCAATGCTAAAAAAAAAAAAAATTCCCAGCTAGGGAGAAGGCAAGAAGAGGCAGGGTGCTGCATCATTTTTTATTTTTTATTTTTAGCCAGCAGGCAAACACCTTTCTATTTAGACAGGACTTTGGCTTTTAAGTAACTGTAGCAGAATGATCGTTTTAATGGGAGTGTCTTGTGCTGGTATCTTTTTACTAAGTTTTCCTATGTTTTTAACTGATGCAGTTTAGAGTTTTCAAAAGAATTGTTTCTTGTTTATAAAACTGTTGTCTCAAAAAGGTCTTTAGTGCACTTTGTTTTTAACATGATCTGAGTCACTTTGGTTCCTGCCACCAGGAGAAAAGTGGGATACTAGATAGACAGACAGACGGACAGTGATGTATTTAAGTCTCTTACCCGAAGTCTCAAGTCGAGTCTCAAGCCTCTACCTTCAAGTCTCAAATCCTTGAAGATCCTTTCCAGTCAAGTCTCAAGTCTGGGAACCAACTTTATAACCCAATCTATATTCCAGATTTTCCTTCTCAAGCCCATTGCCTAACACATATTCTGTTCCCCTCTGAGATACAAACCTGGCACTCTGGGCATGAGTCTTGCTTTCTGCTCTTAGGAAAAGTTTCAGAAAGATCCTCCTATATGTAGCGGAGACAGGCTGCTGAACCGACCTCAACCCTGCCTCAAGCCCATTGCCTATTCCATTTGCTGTTCCCTCTGAGAAATGTGTCCACGCTTTGAGACAGATGGACTTATGACCAGTGGGCAAAAAGAGACGGAAGCGTTGTTCAAAGTTGTAAGCTTTCTGGTTGAGTGTGATATGTTACTGAACCAAGAGCAGCAAGTCAGTCACTAAAAATATACAAGTCTCGAGTCGAGTCGAGTCAGTGCATCATCTATTGCCAAGTCAAATCCAAGTCAAGTCAATGAAGTGACTTAAGTCCGACTCGAGTCTGAGTCAGTTGAGTCAGTCAGTCTACATCACTGCAGACAGGGAGACCGACAGCCACATTTGTTATAAATGACATCTGAACAATGGATCATAGAGCTCTCTCAGTTGACAGGCAGGGGGGCAATTTTTTCCTATTGGTAGTCTGATTCCAGTTTTGTTCTCAGGTCTGCCCCCACATTTCTTAAAATAAGTCTCTCTCTCTCTCTCTGCTACTGACTTTCAAGATGCCACCCCTAACAAGGTTCTACTCCTTCCCACTAACCCCTGATCTACAGGCTTTAGCTTACAGGATTTGCCCAAATGAGGCAAAGTGTGAAGCAGCCTTTACTGATATCCCTCCAAAGAATTACAACAAAATACATTTGGGCAGAATGAGCAAATGGATAGCCAAATCAGGCCCACAACATTTGGCTTCCTGAGGAGTATAAAAGGCCACCTTTCCATACATTTCAGTTCAGAATACAAACAGACTGGTAGTTAAATCTTATTTTAACACTGGTGATGTGACCACGTCCTTCACTGTTATCTGAGGGCAGCAGCTAGCTTAGGAAAAGTATGGCAAGCAATGTGACAAAAACAGATTTTGCTGCTGCGGCCCACCTACTTGCATCTGCCGCCTGAGGCAGTTGCCTTTATTAAACAGCAGGACTGTTCCTATCGCTGATAATGTCTGTATCTACTTTTTATCAATATGCATGTAGCATTATGCATGTGTATGCAGAAACGTGGTGTAAAATTCAGACTAGCAGATGTCAGCAATGGGGAGGTGGGACTAGTTAGCAAGCTCCCCACCACCACCATCTTGAAGCCATCTTTTTCCTGCTGAAAGGCTCAGGCTACAAATAAAATGACATATCTGGGGGCGGGCATAATCAGGTACCTGGCACTGCCAGCTGACAAATGGTGGCTTACGCAGAACAAAGTGCTACTATAACTCTAAATTTATCTGTGCCACCATCAAATCCCAGATGGATCCAGAGACTCAAATACTGCCAGTCTCTCCTTCTTACACCCTTAGCAACTAGTATCCAAAACTGAAGGGGAGGGAGGGAGGAAGAGAGCAAATTGTACAGGCAGTTCAAAAGCAAGCATTGGAAAAACACGTTGCTGCAGCAACTAGATTTGTTCTGTTCTTTCCATCACTCTTTTAAAAATATTTCTACTTAGATCATGATACAGAAGCAAGTGTTCTGTGAGCTTTCGGTGCTTTATTTTATACACACGCTGTATAAACCTGCCTTTCTGTCTTTGGAAGTGCTGGAAGCTCAAGAAGAGATGCCAAATTATTCTCATCAACTCACTGCAACACATTATATTTATTCATGCATTTTCAGAGCTAAAAAGGTGCCCAGACTTATACTGCCTTACACAGAGAGCACCATTGCAAATTTTCAGCTGAGATAGGCAATAGCTGGCAAAAAGCTCTACAATAGTGATTCCTAAACTCTAGTCCTCCAGGTGTTTTGTACTTCAACTTCCAAAGGTTCCAGTTGCCTTGGCCAATGATCAGGAATTCTGAGAGCTGAAATCCAAAACACTTGGAGACAAGAATTTGGGAAGCACTACTCTATAACAAGGCTGAAAGTAGAGAATACCACTTTAGAAGGACAAACAGTCTAAGAGTGTAAAATGCAACTTGCTGCATTTGCCCAGGTCAGGCCCAATTTGTGGATATATTCAAAATTAACTTTTTCAAAATAGCAGTACTTATTGGTATTTTTTCGCCCACAAAAGGCAAACAGACACACTTAGAAATAAATAAGCACAAAATAAATAAAAACAAAATACAATTAGAATGCCAAAGTCAATAATTCTACTTCTTGCTCCTAGGGATTATGTTTTCTATCTCAATTTCATCCCCCCCCCCGAAATCTCTTATGTATTTTTTACCACTCTCATTTTGCATTAGGTTGCAACACTTCATGTGGGTGTTAGTGCAGAAAAATTCATGCATATTTTGGTATACACTTTCCTTAAGATATGCACTTTTAAATGTATTTTCCTTATTGCATGGGTTTTGTACATATTCTTCCATTTGACATGAGTATCTTTGTGAAATGTTTAGGGAAAAAACCCCACTGTAACGACAAGCTGAGGTTCTCCTTGGGGTAACTCATCCTCAGACCCAGCACTTGCATCATAGAAGTTTCACTCACATGTCTTTAGGGTCAATGTGAGTTTTATTTATCTTCACAAAAGTATCTAAAGAGCAGAGGGTCAAGGTTGCAGAGCAGATGTGAGGAAAGTGCAACCTTTGAATCATAGAATCATAGAATCATAGAAATGTAGAGTTGGAAGAGACCCCAGGGGCCATCCAGTCCAACCCCCTAGGGGAATAAAGTTCAGTATCTGGAACACTGGATTCAGGCTTTGATAGCGCCTTTAAAATTTAGACTAAACAGCAGAACAGATTCATTGTTCCATTGACATTGGCTACTACCTGCTCCTGGTCTCATCACCTGCACTGCATGCTTGGGTCAATAAAATGAGGTGGAAGGAACTCTTATCAAATTGGAAGATGATTCAAAACTCGGAGGGGTAGCTAACACACTGGAAGATAGGAACAGAATTCAAAAGGGCCTCAATAAACTAGAAAACTGGGCTGAAATTAATAAAATGAAATTCAACAGAAACAAATGCAAAATTCTATATTTAGGCCACAAAACCCAAATGCACAGGTATAGGATGGGGGACACCTGGTTCAGCAGTACTACATATGAAAAGAACTTTGGTATCATTGTTGCTCATAAGTTGAACATAAGCCAGCAACGTGATGCTGCAGCAAAGAAGATAAATGGTTTCTTGTTGTTTTGTGCCTTCAAGTTGTTTCCAGTACTTGATGACCTCTCAATGAACCTATCACAGAGTTTTCTTGGCATCATTTGTTCAAAGGGTGTGTGTGTGTGCTCAGCCTTCTCTCAGCCTTTAATACTGAGAAGTATGTGACTTGCCCAAAGTCACCAGATGGTTTCCATGACTGAAAAGGGATTTGAACCCTGGTCTCTAGAGTCACAAGTGCTCAAACCACAACACTACATTAGCTTTCTAAATGTTATCTTAGCCTGCATTAAGAGAAGCACAGTGTCCACGTCAACAAAACTAATAGTTCTACTGTATTCTACATGGTCAAGCCTCATCTGGATTACTGTGTTCCATTCTGGGCAGTTCTTTCTAAGAAGTATATGTGTTACCCCAAATCATGGGTGACTCGGGGTCCACCTGTGATGCCAGTACCTCCACACGACAGAGGGGAATTAATTAGCTCAAAAATTAGGAGGCCTGCAAGAGGGGAAGTGACTTAATGAGATCTTTCCCTGGTGAGATCTTTCCACCAACATTTACAGAGGAAGGAGGCAGCATTCCAGAGGGCAGGGAAACACCAAGTACTGAGGACAACAGCCTCATTGGTACAGCAGGAACTGGGATGATAGCACAGGAACCCAACAGTGAGGGAAAAAACAATGGACTGAACATATACAGCTCTCTTAGTCATTCCTCATCAGACTTGGTTTCCAGACCTTTGATCATCTTGCTTGTGCTTCTCTAGACATGTTCAAGCTTGGATGATGCCTTCCTAAAACAAATGTGAAAACATCAGAAAAAAAAAGTATTGGCAGACTTCAACCATTCTAATATCTTTTGGAAATCAAATTCTTCCAAGAAGACAAAGTCAAACAAATTCTTCACTTGCCTTGCAGACAGTTTCATTGTAGAGAAGGTAGAAGAGGCAACAAATGAATCAATTATTTTGGATCTGGCCCTAATAGAAAGAGATGAACTATTTGTTTGTTTGTTTTGCTACATTTGGAGTAAGAGACAGATCAAGGAAATGGCGGGACAACTATATAGAGAAGATGATGAAATGCTAACAGAGGACAGAGAGAATGCAGAACTGTAGAATACCTCTTCTGCACCAGTCTTCTCCCAAAAGACAGTGAAAACAGAATAAAACATGCCGTAAAATGACTGCAGCAAAAAATAGGTAAAGAGATAGTAAAGGACTATCTATCTATTCTATATGAATTCAAGTCTCCAGGCCAGATGAACTGAATCCAGGAGCATAAAGGAACTTGTCACTGACAATAATCTTTGAGAATTCTTGGAAGACAGGAGAGGTCCCAGCAGACTGGAGAAGGACAAACATTGTCTCACTCTTCTCTTCTGCTTTGGTAAGACCTTACTTACAAGACTATACCCAATTCTGGGCCCCGCAGTTCAAGAAGAATATCAACATGCTGGAAGGTGTCCAGAAAAAGGTGTCCAAGACGACCTAAGGACTGGAAACTAAACATTACAAAGAACAACTAGGGGAGCTGGGTATGTTTTTCTCAGAGAGAAGAAGACCAAGAGATGACACAATAGTCATCTTTAAATATCTGAAGTGATGTCATGTAGAAAAGAGCAAGCCTGTCTTTGCTGCTCCAGAGACTAGAACATGAATCAATGGGTTCAAAATACAAGAAAAGAGATTCTACTTAAACATTAGGAGGAACTTGGTTTTATTGTAAAAGTTGGTCAACAGCGGAACAGATTGCCTCAGAGGTTAGTAGATTCTCCATCTTTGGAGACCTTGAAAGAGAGGTTGGATGGACATCTTTCAAGAATACTGGAGTTGTGTCTTTGGCACTCCATTAACTCAGCAGAGGGGAGAAGAAAGGATCTTGTCCTTCCCAGCAGAGTCAGATAAAAGCAAACTGTTGCAGCCTCTGCTAGCTTAAGTGTTCTTTCTCATTAATAACTTTGGTCATCTTGACTTGTGACAAAGTTCTGGGAGTGTGGCTGTCTGAAGTGCCAGTAAAGCAGATTGAAGCAGGCTGCAGGCAACCAGAATAGCACCTCAGGAGAGAAACCCAGCCCAGTAAGCTTGTGGTTGAGAGAAAAAAGCCAAGCATCTGTAGGTAGCCACATTCTTTCAGAGAGAGCCTAGCTAGGAGCTAAGGATTAGAGTCCCTTAGCCAGTCAGAGCATGTGACTCTTTTGGGAGCTTTAGTTCTCAGCGGAAGCCTAGTGAGAGACAGAGAGTATTTAAGCCCTAGTAGGATTTGGTCAGAGAATGTGACCTAGATTGCAGGCGTTAAGCCTTTGGTAGGAGTTTAGCCAAAAGGTAGTCATATGATACTTTATATATGAAAGTCTAAAGATACAATTGAACTGTTTCTGAGCTGGTTATATTGTCTAAGAAGTGCACCAAGGAAATGCATCAACCTTGACCTGCATAGGAAGTCTAACACACTACTTTATTTTTATTGTTATCTGAATAAATGTTATAGTTTATCTTTGTAACCACTGACTTGGCTGACTGGTATACAGTATATAAAGTAACAGAGAAAACATGCTACCATAAAATTCTTAAGTGGTTGTAAATAAATATTGAAAACCCTCACGCTTTTACCCAAAGGTGATGTTATAAAGGGAAGGCAGAGCTGTGTGTAAAGACAGGGTGCCTTATCAGATTGGGAACTGCCACACCCGTCTGGGAGAAGTAAAGGCCTGTCTCCCAGCTTATGTATTCTTTCTCATTTAATAACTTTTGCATTAATAACTCTGATATTGCCTGACTATGCATCCTTGTTTTCATCTGTGAAATGTTGGAGGTTATGATACCATCAGTTCTGAAGATGTTGGAATCCGCGATGGAATGAACTGCACTGGGCAACAGATGTTATCATAAGTAGAAACGGGAAGATTCCCATCTGAAACCTCAAAGAGCCACAGCCAATCAGGAGGTACTACAGTCAGCCCTCCATATCTGTGGGTTTCACTTTTGCAGATTTGATTATTCACGGATTATTTGCTTTTACCTCTGCTGCCTCCCTATGCCATTTTTAACAGGGACTGCAAGCCTCATGAGACTGAGAAACTGCCAACCAGACTTGTAAGACCCTCTTAAAAATGGTGGGGGCCGCAGAAAAGGTGGCCATAAACCCCACCAGCCCCCTACTTCTGCCTTGTGAAGGAATCCTGATGCCTCAAAGGAATCCACGGTGGGTTGACTATGGTGATCCTACTTTTTTGTGTGTTAAATTTGGTTTGGGAGGGCCTAGAGTCATTCACGTTTTTTCCACTTTCACAGGGGTCCTGCACCCCCAACTCTAGTGAATGTGGAGGGATGACTGTAGTGAGCTATGCTGGACCAGCGATTTCATTCTGCACAACGCAGATGGACAAAGTGCGCTCCCGCAGATATTGTTTGACTCCCAGTGTTCCTCACCATTGGTTACACTGGCTAGAGCTGATGGCTAATGCCCAAGCCTGGTACATAAAGTAGATTCATAGGTAGCATTTACTTGTGGGCTTTGAAAATTTAATTTGTCAGATTACTATTTATAGAATCCTCCAGCCATTGGTATAATTGGCTCTGATGTCTGAGAAATTCTGTTAGGCCAAACAAGGTGTTCTCTCCTACTCCTTTGACTAGAAACCTTGTAGTTGATTTGCCCTTAACATAACCACTTATACACTGCCAAAACAGGAAAAAGTCATCTCCAGAAAAGAAGACAAATCAGAACATGGATTTGTATAGAATATTCATATCCAATTGTATAAGCATAGACCCTAGTTTATTTTTTTTGTATCATTTTATTGAAGTTTCACAATTAAAACAAACATTTATTATTGCTATTTCACATGAATTATTTCTTGAATCTTCCAAACTGATCTAGATTTCATTTTCAATATCTCTTAACATTGTTATATCTTTGTACTGCATTTTTCAGCTATTTTACACGTTAGTACATAGCATTTCCATTTTCCATATCCCTGCTTCATGATATCTACCGTAATCATCACAATGAAATTTTTCCACGTATTACCATGAATTATAGACTTCTATCAAAGGTCACCCAGCAATCACCTACAATTTGCCATTCTTTCTGAATTTCATCATCTGATTTCCCTTTCAATCTTTGAGAGACTATGTCAGCGATTTTATTTTCGATAAAGGTTTCCCACCATTGTTCCATTGTAGGTATTTGCTGTGTTTTCCATACCTTAGCGTATTCAATACGTGCAGTTGTTATCATATATAAGAATATTCTCCAATATTTCTTTATATTCATACCGTCTACAAAATCTGTTATATTTAACAAATACAATTCAGGAATCATAGGAAATTGTAGCTTCATTACTTCACAAATCCTATTATGTATCTCAGTCCAATATTTCTTGATCTTTGGGCATGTCCACCACATATGATATATCGTACCCACCTCTTTTAAACATTTCCAACAAAGCCCAGCACCTGAATTGTAAATCTTTTGTATTTTATCTGGTGTCAAATACCATCTATAAAACATTTTATAATAGTTCTCTTTTAAATTCTGGGCAACCGTAAATTTGTTGACCCTAGTTTAGACATAGTTCCTAAAATATACATTAAAAACACAATTATTTTATCCTTCTGGGAATGACCATGATCAATCTACGTGTCTTGCTGTTTGGTAAACTGTCCATGTCCTAAGTGCTGACAGCCAGGTTCAAGACCTCAGCTGATCTCCCTGTAGAGTTCTTTGTCTTTAAATCAGACATAGATATGCCAGACTTTCAAACAGTGAACTTCTCCCTGTAAAGTAGCATCCACAGCCAGTTGACTTCCCTGACTGAGATGTTTATTGCTATTGTCATATTTATTTGCTCCTTGGGGGACCTCTTCTGCTTCCGATGGGAGAGGAGGGTCAATTTTCTATTCATTGTTGGTTAAAAACGTTACTGAAATATTTTGATCCAAAGTTTACTTTTATTTTATTCTTGGAATTGTTGTATTTGTGTTGACCTTCACGAGCTGGCTAGGGAGAGTGTTTTGGCCAAGAAGGAAAGAATCATAGAATCATAGAATCATAGAAATTCAGAGTTGGAAGAGACCACACAGGCCATCCAGTCCAACCCCCTGCCATGGAGGAACACCCTCAAATCAATCCCGACAGATGGCCATCAAGCTTCTGCTTAAAAACCTCCAAGGAAGGAGCCTCCACTACACTCCAAGGCAGCACATTCCACTGCCGGACAGCCCTGACTGTCAGGAAGTTCTTCCTGAGGTTCAGGTGGAATCTCCTTTCCTGCAGCTTGAATCCATTGCTCCTTGTCCTGGTCTCTGGAGCAACAGAAAACGAGTCCCCTCCTTCCTCTACGTGGCATCCCTTCAAATATTTAAACATGGTGATCATGTCCCCTCTTAGCCTCCTCTTCTGCAGACTAAACATACCCAGCTCTCTAAGTCTATCCTCATAGGGCATGGTCTCTATCTTTACTTTGTTTTCTTGTCGGAGGAGAAAGGCCTTTTGTTTAAATGTGTAGTGAGTACCACTTTTCAGGGTTCAACTCTTTCTCCAGGTCTCTAGTACATTCTTCTTCCCCTGTCTGTTGTTGAGAGGAGGTTGAAAGGAGGTTGTAGTTAATCACATCTGGCGGGCACCAGGTTGAGCAAAGTTGCTTGAGAAAAGATACATCTTGTCTGCAATGAACATTCATGAAAGAAGTGGTGGGCAATTGTGTGAGAGAAAGGAGTCCATTTTCAGCCATGCAAACCAAACCAATCCATTGCCAAAAGGCTGGGAGTGACATGACATCATTTTTGGCCATTAATATCTTACCCTGATTGGATGAGAATATTATTTGTATTACTGGAGGCTGGTAGACATCTCCAGTCTGATTGGCCAAACAGAGTCTGGGATGAACTGGACCAGAAGAAGGCAGAATACAACCTCCTTTGTATCACAATGGATGTTTGGTGACAGCTAGACTGTTCCTACCTGATAACTGCCCAGACCAGACTGATAAAAGGGAATGTCTGCTCTAAATTAGGCTAAATATCTTTCCTGTCTCAATATACATCTGCCCCCAATGAATAACAGATGACTATTAAGGATGTTTATAGACATAGTAGCATATACATCTGGTGTTGCCCAGGATTTTATTTTCTCATACGTAATACTTGTTAGAAAGATTAGAGATCCTGTGTCTCTAATTTCCCAAACTGTCTTGTCCAGTACCTGTAACTTTTCCCCATATTTCCCAATCCAATCGGTATTTGGAGTTGTTAACATACAAATGTTGGGTTCCTGAGAGAATACACTGACCTCCTCCTCCTTGCTGCTAGGCCTCATCTCCATAGCAACCAGCCTATTCTCTGGCTGAGAATTCTAAAGGCCCCTCCCTAAACTGCAAACCCCAAGATTCCATAGAATCTCCTTACACAGCCAATGATACAAGATTTTTGACTGACACAGCCAATCATATGAAGTCTTCACCTGACATAGACAAACAGACCAGCTTGGACTTTTATATATTAGATAACAGATGCTCCTACATGTGTATAGCAACATTTGCGTACTTATCCACAAATACCTGTTTACAGAGGTGTATGACCTCAATAGATGAGATTTTATTTGTTAGTGGATAGACAGCTAAGTCATATAGTGTAAGAGGCATAATTCCCTACAAGTCAAAGCATTTATAAAATGAATTTATAACACCTTACATGGAGTGTAATGTAATGAAAGTAATGTGCCTAGACACTGAAAATGCTATGTGTTTCCCCAAGGGGAGTGTATGCTTGTATATTTATGATGGCATATCATAAATAGTCTTCAAGACTAAAAGAATTCCTGCTCAATCACTCATATAAATATTTCGAGATTTCAATATTTAAGAATGAGTAAATGAAGTGTTGATGTCCATTTGGATTTTATCATGGTTCATGACTTAGAAGCCCAGGAGACCAGATTCCGATAACAGGGACCTCCAAACAGATACATATTAGCTGATAAATGGCAAAGAACCCTCAGTCCATCAGTCTGAAGACACAGGGATGGAGAATGACAACAATTTCATAGCACACTTCAAAATATTTTTAGCAAAAGATTCAAAGGGTAGAGCATGAAGTGAGCTTGTTTTCTGCCAAATTTGAAATTACAGGATGAGAGATTCCACCTAAACAGTGGGAAGAACTCCCTTACTGTAAGGGCTGTTCAGCAGTGGAAAGGACTCCCAGGGGGTGAGTGGACTCTATTCTATTGGAAAGCTTTAAATACAGGCCGGCTGGGCATCTTTTAGGGATGCCTGAACTGTATATATTTCTCTAAAGCAGCAAGATGGGCTACATGTCCATTGAAGTCCCTTCAAACATTATGATTTTAATGTTGGACAGTTGGAGCAAAATGATGAAGCCGTCCTAATTCATGTCCTACCACCCCATTTTGTGCTTTCATTAAAAAAAAATATTAAAGAAAGTCTTAGGTCCTTTGCACACAAGGTTGATACATCGCAGTAGTGTCGTATTGTTGCTTTTACATCTGCACATTAAACCAAGGCTCCACACGAGTTGAGATCTTAGCACAGTTAACACCGACGTTAAACCAATGTATTATAAAAATAGAAGAATTCTGATGTAAACAACCCAAATCATTTCTGCTGCGTTTTTCGTACATGCAGAAGCGTTACATCGATTCACACCACTTGCGCTAAAACGTAGCTACGGTGTCTACATTTTTTTTAAAACAAAATGACCAATCAGCAGCGGCGGGGTGGAGTGACGGAGGGGAATAGGAATTCCACAAGAACTGACGACGCAGAAGCTACAAATGATTTTCTCCGCTTTACTTTGATAGAAACTGGAGGGTGTGAAGATAGGAATTGGGCTAAGTTGGAGTAAAATGAGCGGTGTTGCTCATGACATGTGGTGAAACACTCCTCCACTCTAGTACGGAAATGGCCTTTGTAAGTTTTAACTTCAATTAAATTGCACTTACTCTGAGCTAGTAGAAAAGTATTCTTCAGTTCACTTCAAATAAGTCCATTTTCTGTAGATGATTCAGTAAAGAAATTCTTAGGTCTCTTTCCATTGCACACTTCAGCCAGTTCTGTTCCATGCAGCATGAACTCACCAACTACTACCATACATTAATTCTTCTTCTGGGAACTAACAATAGCTCTTCCAACCACACAGCCCTCAAAGGTTACCTCTATGACTTCAGAGGTGTGAAGCTGTGCCTCACAATCGCTACATGGACCTCACACTGCTGCATCTTCTCTTCCAAAGGGGCAACCAGCCTACACTTGCTCCGGATATAGCATGGCAGATCCTGTGGCAAGAAAACTAACGTGATATAGGTCACTGCAACAAGTCTATCTATGTTTATCATCTTATATATGCAGCAGCACATCTGTCCATGCTTTCTCCTTAAAGTCCCGCACAAAGTGCCCATAAAAATGCCTCTTTTTCTCTTCCTGTTTGGTGAGCTTCAAAGACTGAGGTAGCTGCTATATTGAGCTAGTGGCTGCTAGCTCTGCCTTCAACCTAGTCAGTAACTTAGCAAGAGCCCCACTACCTGAGTCCGTGCGCTCAGGGAGAACAACACATGGTCCAAAACAAACAAAAACATCCACAGAAACTTGCAAGCAGCATGGGCAAAACAATTAACACTGACCTCCAAAACACAAGCTTACTTTCTTCTCAGTCTTCAGAGACTCAAACTGATGGAAGGTACATGTGTTGTCCAGATCAAGGAAAGTAATAATACTGTTCTATTCTGCTTCGATCAAACCTCATATGGAATACTGTGTCCAGTTCTGGGTACCACAGTTCAGAAAGGATGTTGACAAGCTGGAAGGTGTCCAGAGGAGGGTGACTAAAATGGCGAAGGGTCTGGAAGCCATGAAGCCCTATGAGGAGTGGCTCAGGGAGCCAGGGATGTTTAGTCTGCAGAAGAGAAGGTTCAGAGGGGACATGATATCCATGTTTAAATATTCGAAGAGGGAACAGGCTTTTTTCCTCACTGCTCAAGAGACTAGAACAAGGAGCAACGGATTCAAACTACAGGAAACCTCAGGCAGAACTTTCTGATGATCAGAGCTGTCCGGCAGTGGAATATGCTGCCTTGGAGTGTGGTGGAGTCTCCTTCTTTGGAGATTTTTAAACAGAGGCTGGATGGCCATATCTGTCAGGAGTGCTTTGATGTATGTTCCTGCATGGCAAGGGGCTGGACTGGATGGCCCCCGTGGTCTCTTCCAAATCTATGACTCTATAGTATGGGGTGACTCATCCAGACCTGCTGTCCTACCTCTCTCCACTTTACATATATAAAAATCATACAAGTGGCATCCAGGTGGGGATAAAAATGAACTTGTCACAGTTATAGTCTACCATCGTACCTTTTGCAAGTGTGTTTTGGATTCTAGCCCTTAAACTCTGTCTTTCAAAACAGTACAGGAATCACTGAGAACTGAGCCAACCCTCCCTGGCACAGCAGCCTGAGTCTCACACTTTGGTATGATGCAATCTTGATCTTTTTAAACAGCACCACAGAGAAAAGAAGGGGCTTTGGAAACTTGCTCTTATACAGACAAGAAATGGAAACTGAACCTGTTGCCCTCCAGACATTACTGGACTTCAATGTCCATCATCTTTAGTTAGCAACACCAGTGAACAGAAAAGCTGAGCACTTTTCTCCCATCAGCAGTACTCCTGTTCAGAAATCCTGCTACCAAGCCATGCGTTTTTCCAGATTATGGTAAATTGTAAGTAGCTCAAGTAGAACAATCAAAGGTCTTTAAACAGAGGTTTGAATGGACATCCTTCAGGACAACATTAGCTGTGTATTCCTGCATGGCAGGAGTCTGGACCAGATGGGCTTTGTGGTCTCTTCTAAGATTCTATGATTCTAATTCACACCTTCATACCCATTTTCCCCCATTCATTTCTTTGTTTCCAATCAACATTTAACATTCTGTCTGGTTGGGAGGCCACTGTGCATGG
Source organism: Ctenosaura bakeri (assembly GCA_948474755.1). Classification (NCBI taxonomy): domain Eukaryota; kingdom Metazoa; phylum Chordata; class Lepidosauria; order Squamata; family Iguanidae; genus Ctenosaura; species Ctenosaura bakeri. The sequence continues at coordinate 44,629 of CAOLHI010000919.1, read as the reverse complement.
TCAGTCCTCAATGGGCTATTTTACATCCCACAGAACCTTTGCCTTCCTCCTTTTGATTAATATATAGAAATATTTTAAGTTTTTAAATTTAATTCACTCAAGTGTAGAGAAATAACACCTTTATTGGAGTGGAGCTATTTAATTTCCAAAGATACAGATATGTTAACCACCTGAGTTTGCTATTAGAGGGAAAGGGGATGGTATCTTGGCTTTTTAAAGAAAAAAGAAGGAAGGGAGGTTGGGAACTGGCCATTACACAGACAATACATGGGACCCATACTATTTTAAAAGAATTATTTGCTGATATAAAAAGGCATTCATACCCACTGTATATTATAAACATATGATACTGCTTTATGATGAATCAGATCACAAGTTGTTGTAATGTGTTATCATCTACTCTAAGCAGCAGGACCTTTTCAGGGTTGTGTGTGTATGTGTGTGTGTGTGTTGCTGATATCCTATACTCTTTAGGCTGAATATGGCAACAAATGAATTTGGGACACTTCGGACTGAAGATTCTGCAGACTGAATCTAGGACTTTCAACATAACAAGGAATATGCTCTGTTATGCAGCTTAAGCCCTTTCCTTAAGAACGGTTCTAACACCTTTCCAGCCCCCGTCCTAATGCAAATCTCAATCTGCAGCATGACTTCATGTTTAGCAGATGCTATGCTACAGTCTCTCCTGTTCACTGCTTTTTGTGTGTTTTGGCTGCGTTTAGTTTGTCTTCTTTCCCAGAGGAAAGCCTACTGCTTGATACACCTGTTAGCAGCACTGAACAGGTGGCTAACCTTATGGGCTTCTCCCACCTGCAAAGAAGGAGCTTCTTCAGAGAGAAAAGAGTCTTGCTTCTTGCTCTGCCAAAGGAACAGTCACAACACATGGGATATGGGCATATGCACACAGGCATGCACACACACCCACAAGTACAGAACCCAAGATGAAGTGGCTGATACAGAAGAAGGGTTTAAATCACCTTGAATTATGCTAGTGGGAAACCAACTGCAAATTGGAAGCTGAATTATGCTGCATCAGGTCACTGGTCCATCTTGCCTGGCAGGTTGTATTTCACAGGCAGTGGCCGATGAGAGATTTAGGCAGAGAAAAGTCTTTCTCATCATATTTGGGCAAGCAGTCTCTCACAACAGATGCCAAGGACTCAATCTGGAACATTTTGTATTGAAACCACAGGACTAGGCTCTTCCTTCTTTTCCCCCATCCTGCCCCAAATAATGGTTCACAATGTAAGTTTAGAGGACACTAATTAAACTAGTAAGGCTGCCTTCTGCTGAATAATATAATTTTGTCATCTAGCTCATGCACAGACAAGTTCCAAGGGTCTATTTTTTGCTCCAGGACCTAGGCATTCTGATCTTGAGAAATCAAAAGTCTCGGATTAAGACTGGAAAGACTGGGGTTCAAATTCCTACCATGTCATCAACTCACTAGGAAACTTAGAATCAGTTGCTCTCTCTCCCAGCCTAATGTATCACACAGAGTGTAAAGACAAAAAGGAGGAAGTATTTGCAGGACAACTGACAGAACAAAGGATAAATATCTATTACTCACTTCACTTCAATTTTTTGTTCAATTTTTTTTTTCAGTTTACTAGCACACTACCTACCCTAAACTGGCAGAAGAAAGTTTCAACTTGAGTTGAAAACAAGAACGGTTCCTAAGCTAGCTCGTGCCAGGCTTGTAACCATGAGCACCAGAAATATGTTAATTTTATATTTAAATCAAAGTTTCTCCAAATGACCATGTTCTGCATCAGATCCCAAGCTGTTAAGTACACAAAGTATTAATCCTGTTTACTTTGTTCCTCAGTTTTCCAGCAATGATAATATCCAACTGAGAGGGTTTTACACTTCAGTTTTGCTCAATTATCCTCCATGATTATTGCTGCTGGCTGAGTTAGGAAGCTTCAGTTCACACACATACATATACAAAGTGTATAAGGAATAAACAGGATTACTAACAGATCTAGCACTATTCAATCCCCACAAATTTTAATGATGTAAATAAATGCAAAGGAGAATTAATTTCAAATGAGTAAGGTGCTCAACTTTAACAAAATTGGAAAATATATATTGAAAATTGGAAAATTGTAAATATATATATTTCCATATGCCACTCTAATTGAAGCAATCACACTTTATGTACACTAGAAAGAGAAATGGAATGAAAGGGTGAATCCTGAAGAAGTGGTGACTTCTTATCCCACCAGACATGGACAGAAGCCCATCAAGGCAGGCTCCAATCCTAGCACAGCTGTTGATCTAGACTGCAAAGAGGAAAGTGAGGCCATTGGTCGATACATCATAGCAGTGTCAAATTCTTACTCTCTGCTCTGCACGTTGTAGCGTTTAAGAATTGTAATTTTCCTTGTGGTTCTGCATGTTTTCAGCTCCTAGAATGGTTCACTGTGATGCAAAACCGCTGTATGTGAAAACTGGAAAAACTCCGATGTAAATCTCCCAAACTGGTTCTGCTTTGCTTTTTGCCTACATGCAGAAGCGTAGCATTGATTCACATTGCAGAAGAGGCCAGCTATGGGTGTTCCCAGGCTGCCCCTTCCATCATTCCCGTCCTTATCTCTCTCCGCCCATTAGAGGACAAGCTGCCGCCATTATTGTCTTCCTGTATTAAATGAACAGTGGGAAGAGAATGGATCTGGTAATGGACTGTTAAAAGGTGTTTTTTTCCCACATATCAACAAACATACATTCCTACGCACAAACGTAGCAACACAGAAATGTGTTAAAAATATGTATGTTTTTTAAAAAACAGACCAATCAGCAATGGTGGGGCGGGGTGAGGGAGGGGAATGGGAGTAGCCAGGGACTTGCTGTTGCGGATGCAGCAACTGCTGTTCTCTGCAGTAGTACGATGTAAATGGGGTGTGTGTGTGTGCGCACAGCACAGTTTCTGAATCTCTGAATTCAGTTTCCGAATCGGAGTATAAAAACACTGCTCTTGACACACAGTGAGCCACTCCTCCCCTCTCGTGCGGAAATGGCCTGAGTTGCAAGGACCTGCCTGGTCACATCTCTTCCTCTGTCCACTTGTGAATCTTCAAAGGTATTCCAAATATCCATTGTCTGTAGCCCTTTCCTTCATCATCATAGACACATCATAGACACAAGGTACAGTCAACACAGGACAGGGACTTATACTAAGCAGGTGAAGTTTTTCGTCCACCTAGCCCTGTTACCATCTGCGATTAGTGACAGCTCTTCTCTGCCATCTCTAGAAGTAAAGAATCTTTTCCACTACTTAATCTTTTCAAGCGAGACCACGATTGAAAAGATTCTCTAGCACAATACCTCCCTTAATATATTAAGTGAGTCACTGGTTCACCTACCCATACTACCCACTGTGACTATCAGTACCCACCAGGGTGTTAGGAAAGAGAACTTCGTATTAGAAACCCTGGAGAACCACTCCCAATCAGTGCCAGCAGTGCTGACTCAGATTTAACAGTATAAAGCACATTCCTTGTTTCTTATGGTTCTAAACTCATCAAGAAGGAGTAGAGATAAAGGGAAGAAACAGAGCAAATGTTGACACTGATAAAACAAAAGGCTTTCCTTGCCCTGTGGAGTGGAGTGACGGTGATAGATAACATAAACTAGAGGACAACACAAGCTAGAGGACTAACAGATCTGGGAAAACTTTATAAATAGGCTTTTAAAAAATGAAACAGGAAAGCATTTAGAAAACAATTCTTCCTGATGCCTCCCACTATTATCCTGCTTAAACCTATGTTCAATTTGTTTGCTGGATTTGACTGGCTGGTGGTTTGATATCAAATTATGGAAACACTGCTTGTTTTTGGACTACAGCTCTCGAAATTGCTCAGTCAACTTGACTAAATTCTGGATAATCTTAATACTGGACTTCATGGTTTTAAATGTGATGGGCTCAATAGATGCTCATGTTTGCTACATCTTAATGAGGAATGCCAGCCCTACAGTGCCTTGAGGGGTCCTCCAACTCATTCCGGGCCCTGGAGCTCTGCCCCAAAGTTATTTCCAGACAGTGCCATTGCCAGAAGGTGTGCTTTGAGCTCTTTGGAGGGAAAGCAAAGAATTAGAATAACAAGAAATGGAGAATCCAGTGGATAGTATTCAGAGACAGAGAAGGAGAGAAAAAATTCCTCACCACACAGCAACTGTGCAAGCCTCTACCATCTCCTGCTACAGTCCCAAAGTCCCCAAAACCTCATTCTGTTCTAAAGGGAATTATTGTCTAGCCTTGCCTGCCTTCAATGCTGAGCTCACATGCAGGAGGGAAGTAAGGACTCACATAGAGCCGCCCAAGCCAAATTCCCAAAGAATTGCCCTTATACTCTGGCTGTGTCTTTGCTTTACCCAGAAACAATGTGCAAAGGCCAACTGTGGTTGTTCACTCTTCGCAATAGCCTCAGTCCTGGATGGATCCTGATCCCTTGCCCTGCTCAAGCTCAGAGCCCCAAACAACTTTGCAGTGACATGCTACATACAAAGAAACTGGGAACAGTTTCAAGGGAAAAAAAAAATATTTAAAGCAAATGTTAGAGAGCCATCCAGTGGTGGAAAAGAAGATAGCATCAGCCATGGGATGCTAGATAGTTTTCTACTCCATTAATTAGCACTAATAGTTTTTAAGACCATAATATTTTATAATTGTGAAGTTCCGAACACATATCATTATTTAGCAATTATTTATTTAGAAAAGAATCTGATGCCTTACCCAAAGAGTTCAATGCCACGAACACAATTGCATCAGACCATCAGTAGTAAAAGTTATAAGATCTAAAAAGCATGGAAGCAGCTAGAAAAAGCAGAAGGATCATCAAAATAAGAACAATACAAAACAGTCAAAACTATTCAACTCAGTGTGCTTACTCTAGTTGGCACTAGTAAACGAGTTTAACCCTTAATCCCTTATTTATCTACTGTACTATAGATAAACAATCCACATTGTTTGACGGGTGAGAAAATAGTATACTTATTGTCTGGATGGTGACCAGAGAATGAAAGAAGAGATGTAGACTGGTGATAAAATGCACTTGGCAGATTGCAAGATACCGTGCTTTGGGATAGCCTTCCCCAATGTGGGAGTTCCAGGTATATAGAACTACAGTGATGTATTTAAGTCTCTACCTCCAAATCTCAAATCAAGTACGAAGTTCTTGAAGACACTTTCAAGTCAAGTCAAGTCAAGCCAACTTTATATCTCAACCAAAATTCCAGAATTATTGGATAGAGTGAAATAAATTTAGTTTTAACAATTTAAGCAGAGTCAGCTCTCCACGTTTGCAATTTTGCCATCTGCAGCTTCGGAAGTGGGGAATAGGATCCTATGTTACTTTGATGATTCAAAAGCTTTAAAAGGAAGGATCCTTCTTTCTCAAGCCCATTGCCTAACACATTTGCTGGTCCCCTCTAAAAAATGCACCATGCACTCTAGGGGCAAGTCTTGTCTTTTGCTCTCAGGAAATGTTTTTGAAGGCTCCTCCGATATGCAGCAGGGACAGACTTCTGAGCAGACCTCAACCCCATCTCAAGCCCATTGCCTAACTCGTCTGCTGTTCCCCTCTGAGAAATGCACCCACACTTTGGGCTCGGGACAGATTGTCATGTGACTAGTAGGCAAAAAGAGATGGAGGCATTCAAAGTTGTAAGGTTTTTGGATGAATGTGTTATGTTACGGAACCCAAGGGCATCAAGTCAGTCATTAAAAATATACAAGTCTCGAGTCGAGTTGAGTCAGTGCATCATCTATGGCCGAGTTGAGTCACTGAAGCAACTTAAGTCCGACTTGAGTTCAAGTCTGTCAACTCGAGTTTACATCATTGTAGAACTACAAATCTCATCACTCAAGTTAGGAACTGAATTATGAAGCTTGTAGTCCAAGACATTGGGGAATTTTCAGGGAGAGGGGAACTTAAGGTACAAAATGAGCCAATTTAAACAAGCAAAAAACTCATTGTGCCAGGAAGGGGCAACACAGTTTACCCTTGTAACATTTTTTTCCCTAGAACATCTTTTGAAACTGATAACGCCACAGCTAGCTGGATGTATAAAACAGCTCCACGCTAGTGATAATATAAGCTGAACTGTATTCTGGAATGCTCAAACTAAAATCTTTTTGTTCCAGGCTCTGCAAAATGGTAACTAGGGATGGGACGAATCCAGAATTTTCTGAATCCAAATCTGGATCTGAATCCCTGGAAGTTTCTGGGAATCCACGAATCTTGAATCTTTCAAATCCTTTTTCAAAAAGGGTTTCAAAAGCAAGGGAAAGAAGGATAACCTTGGGCAAGACACACGCTCTCAGCCTCAGCAAAAGCCTAGGCAAAGGCAAACCTGCCTCTGAAGAAATCTTGCCAAGACCAATTGTCATAGTTTTGCCTCAGGATCTCACCAGACTGAAAATGACATGGAGGCCCTTTCTACATAGGCAGGAAAACATAGATTAATCACACATTTTCCTGCCTGTGCAAACAGGGCCATATACTGCAGTAGAGAGATAATCCAGGTCCAATCCTGGATTTTCTTTGCATAGCTCCTTATGACATCCTGGGGTTTGTAGTCTGATGATGCACAAGCACACTTTGGCAGAGAAGGATGTGGCACCTGGTAAAACTACAAAGCCCAGACTTGTGTCTGAAAGAGCTTTGCAAGGGAGCCATGCAAAGGAATGTTTCAGCTGTCCTTCAAATCTCAAGAAGATTGTACCTTCCAGTCAAGTGCTGAACTTAAATATTAAATGTTCAATTTAAATACCTTAGAATACAACCCCAGCTGTAATTTGTGAAATTGTTAGTAAAGGCCGTTATTCCTCCAAGGGAAAAACTCACTTACTTGCCACCTCCTCTTCTATGTTTGGTCGCCCAGGTTTTCAGGCGTCCTGGTCTCCAACAAACTATTTGGTTGGTGGATTTGAAAGATTCGGTTTGCCTATTTTGGCACAGGAATTTGGATTAGCGAATCTCGAATCCTTGCTGAGGATTTGGGGATTCGAGGATTCGGTTGGCCTGTCCCTAATGGTAACCATTAGAAATCTCTACACTGCATACCTTCCAACTGTCCCAGTCCAGCAAGGACAGTCCGCATTGATCATCTGTAATCCTACTTTTCTTTCCAGCTGCTTTTTAGAAAGCCTAGTATTTCTCTTTATCATGCTCTCACTTTTCTCCCTCGTCTTCTGCTTACATCGGTTGCTGCAAACTGAGCTCAAAGTGAACAAAATAGTTGGCACTGAATCAGCAGGGGGAAGAAAGAGAGGAGGGGACAAAATCGTGCCCTTCTTGGTAGGTTCAAACCAAAGCAAATTGCTGCATCCTCTCCTAGCTTATCTGTTCTTCTTCATTAATAACTCTCACCATCTTGATCACACTCTGACATTCGTTGCCCTCAAATGCTCCAGTTTTCATCTGGGAAATGTTGGAGGGCATGAAATTGTATACTAACAAACATCATTATATTAACTTATTGGTTAGTCCCAACTCTTAACTATATTAAATTAAATGGTGAGACAACATGTAAGTAAATCCCACTGACTCAATGGGTTTATACTAGTTGGAACTAACAATATGATTCATGCCAATGAATGTTAACAAGAATTCCAATATAATAAAAACGCTGTCTTCGGGGAGTGAAAAACAAGGATCACAGTGCTCTAAATTCAGCCCATTGAGACAATTTGGAAACAAGACTGCCAGTGTTCAACCCCATGAGCGAAATTATTTGGATTTCATAAAATGTCAAACTACATATGCTACCCTAAGATTCTGTCTACTTAGATACAAATATACTTGGTAAGCTCTTTCCCTCTGTGAGTGTGTAATCATGTATGTAATGCACCTTCTGAAAGCATCTGACATCATCAGCAGGTACCCATTTTTTAATTTCCTGCATTATTATGCATGAATGGTACTGCTCCATATTTTGAGCAATAAAACAGGACAAGCCATATCTTTCAATGGACATCAGAAGCAATGTAAAATAAAATGGAGGGTACCTTTAAAACCACAAAAAACTTAAGCTCATGACAACATAACTTGAAAGTTGGAAGAGATACCTACCATATGTAAGTCTGCAATTGAATAATAGACCACACCAGTATTCCAAACTTACTGTATTGAGATCCAGGAAAATAAGAAAATATAATTCAATATTTCGAAACGTCCAATAACTACCAATTCTTAAAAAATTACCAATTCTTAAAAAATATGTTCTGATTGACCTATAAAAAAGATAGGGATGGGCCAACTGAATCTGCAAATCCTCAAATCCTTGGGAATAATTTGAGAGTAGCAGATCTGAATCCCTGGGCCAAAACAGGCGAATCGAATCTTTCAAATCCCTGCACACTTGGAGGCCTGAGCTGGCACGAGCGTCCTGGATCAAGCTCACTCCTGCTGCCTGCCCCTGGGGCTGCCTCCCTCTGCAAGGTAATTATTCTCTTCTTCCTATTCTTTTGATTTGAGACTGGAGGGTAGGGTTTGGGACTGGACTAGAGGCTGGTGTTTGTTTTTGTTAAATGCCTTCCTTGTTTTAGGGCTTGAGACCGGACATCAGGGTGGAGAATTGAGTCTGGGCCAGAGGCTGCTGTTTTTGTTTTTCGTTTTTTTAAAGTGTCTTCCTTGTTGCAGGACTTGAGACTTGACTGGAAAGTACAATGTTCTTGAGATTTCAAGGACAGCTGAAGATTCCTTTGCATGGCTCCCTTGCAAAGCTCTTTCATACATAGTTCTGGGGTTTGTAGTTGGACAAGGTGTGAGAGCCTTCTCTGCCTTTGGCCCTTTTCACATGGGGTTAAAAAAACGGTGTAGATCGACCTCCACGGAGGTCGTCTACACCGTTACGCGAATTGGGGTGGATTATTCGCGAGTAAATCCACACACAAATCTGCGGTCGGGCGCCCGCAAGTGGCGGTACTGCGTGCTTTTGAAAAATCACATTTTATGTGGTTTTTCAAAGGCACGGGGCGTCCAGCCCCATCCAGCCCCATCACAGCGCCCATGTGTATTTGCGGATGCGCGAAAGGGCGTCCCTGCAAATCGGGCGGGGGGGTGGGATTTCTGGCTGGCGAGCTTCTCTGATTGGTGGAGAGGCTCCGCCAGTCAAAATCCACCATTTTGGGCTCTGCCGAGCGCCGCCGTCACCGCCAGATGCTGCAAATGTGTGGAGCAGCAAAACGGGATGCTGTGCGTGGCAAAGGAACAAGGTAAGCCCCGTTTAGGCGTGGCTTGCTCCGTTTCGCTGCCCGCGTGTGAAAAGGGCCAAAGTGCGCTGGTGCATCATCAAACTACAAACGCCAGGATGCCATAAGGAGGTATGCAAAGAAAAATCCAGTTTTGACCCAGAATATCTCTCTACTGTAGTATGTGGCCCTGTTTATACAAGCAGGAAAATGTGGGATTAATAATCCACATTTTCCTGCTTGTGTAGGAAGGGTCTTCATGTCCTTTTCAATCTGGCGAGATCCTGAGGCAAAACTATGACAATTGTCCTGGCCAGATTTCTTCAGAGGCAGGTTTGCCTTTGCCTAGGCTTTTGCTAAGGCTGAGAGAGTGTGTCTTGCCCAAGATTATCCTTGCCCTTTTTGTGTGCGTGCAATAGTCAACCCAGGAGATGGCATCATCTTGAGCATCCTCCAACATCTGGAGCTACTTCTAAATTGCATGTAATTCTTAATAAGAAGTATTCCTGAAAGTGAAAACTTTTATTTAATTTGTTTTTCGTTAAACAAAGATGTCAAATTCTGCTTCAAAACACTTTTCATTAGAAGCGCTTTGTTTCCCTTGCTTGTTAAACCCTTTTGTAAAAAAGGATTCAAAAGATTTGAGATTCGTGGATTCGCAGAACCTTCCAGGGATTCGGATCCGGAAAATTCTAGATTCGTCCCATCTTTCTAAAAGTAGGTCTACTCCCAAGTAAGTGGACACAACATTGCCGAAGTCTAGAAACTAAAATCAGTGTGGATCTATGTATTTTGCAACAAATGCATTTTCTTAATCCACATAACGTACATTGTTTCTATTAAATATAAGGAGAAGGAGGCAGAACTCTTACTGCCCCCTCCACTTGCTACTGAAAATTTTGACCAGATATTCTCCATAGTACAAGTCAATCTGCAACTCTCATCCAGACAAGCCAGAACTTACTTACTGCCTGCTGCTATAACCACTCCCAAAAGAATAAAAAAGCCATCACAAATTACAGTTGCATGATTTCAAATGATAAATCTATATTATATTGCACTTGCAATGGTGAACTTTCTGACACTAAATGAGGGAGCACATGTAGTGGTGCTGGATGTTCACACACTTAAAGAACTTAAGAGTCTGCAGTGTACCTTCTGTGGAGGGTAAAGTTCTCGTGCACAAGAGCAGGCTGAAGACAAGGAAGAAATACCAGAATGCAGGGAAGCTAAGGGACAGAGAGCCCAAAGGCTCCGTACTACATTACTACAAGAAGTCGGCCGGCCCCTCCCTAAACTGCAAACCCCAGGATTCCATAGGATGTTGGAAGTGGAATAATAGCGCTATAACAATCTAGTGTGGAAATGGCCTGAATGTGATTTGTTGTTGCTGCTCACTAGTTATTCTCAAGCCAAACCTGAAAATATTATTTTTCAAAAATCATAAAATCATAAAAATGTACTTGAAGATCACTTTCCCTCCTCCATACTTCTTGTTGTTATTGAAACATCCTTGATAACTTTTCCCATCCTTATTGTCAATAATTCACAATCTAAAAAACAAGAGGAGAAAAATGGGTAGGAAAAAGAAAAGAAAGAAAGAAAGAAAGAACGAAAGAAAGAAAGAAAGAAAGAAAGACTCTTTTTCTTTTAATCCTCCAAACCATATCTATCTCTTGGCAAAAACAATGCAGGGTCTGAGCTTTCAATAAAAAAAAATGATAAGAATATTCTAATCAGCTGAAAAATCAAATACATATATGAGAGGGCAAAGTTGCAATCTAGAAATTAAGCCTACAGCAAGTTGCCAAGATGGGCAACTTCTGAGGATCCAGGGGGCATTTTTATTTTCTCCTGGACCTCCTTAGCCATCTGCATTGCTTCCAAACTCCTCCTCTCTGCCTTGGGAGAAAAATCATAGAAGCTGGCAGTGTATATTTTACCATCTAAATACAATTTTCCCCTTGGCCTTTCTTTAGCCAAATTAAATTAAGCCTGAGGAGGATTATATTTGGAAGGAAAATTCCATTTCCCAGAGGCTTCTAGGATGCAATTTGCTAGTCACAGGGCTAATTTTTAATGCTTGGTGGATTGCAGGAACTTGTGGGACTCTGCTGTGCTACACTGGGGGGGGGGGATAGGCTGCACTTTGCCCACCCTTGGATGTAAACATTTTATTTCTCTTGAAAACAAAAGAAGCAAAGTGAAGGGGATGTTGCAAATAAAAAGGAAAATCAGAAGACAAAACAGGGAAAGAGAAGTAGCATTTTATATATTCTAGTTAAAAGATAAAAATAGCATATAGATTCTTAATGTGCAAAAGGTTATAAGAGAACATGAGCAAGTCTGGCAAGTTAAAATACAAATACAAAATATATCAAAAATATAATACAATGCCACAATGAAGCAGGATATGATACAAACTGCAGCAACAGCAGATCAGAGCAAATCAAGAAGTGAGTGTTCACTAAGGGAATGGTACTCTTATAGAGCCTTTACAACTGCTTCCAATAACACCAATAGAAAAATTAACCCCATAATTACTAAAGTTGTAAGTCTTGTCAGTTCCAATAGGGGAGAAATATGTTCTACTGGTAAGAGACTGGTACCTGTGCTTCCTGTTCTTGGTGCATCTTTTCTGACATCTCTACAGCTACAATGGAGCTTTCATGCCTTCTTCTCCAACCCGTAGTAAGGTATGCAAGCTCCTGACTCTGGGTGGGAATGCTCATCCTAACATACCTGAAGGAGGAGGTATAAAGTCCCACTCCTGATTATGCAAAGAAGTATATAGGCTAAAAAGTATGGTTCACCTTCTGCACCTTCTGCACCCATCCCCTACATTACTTAATTATGGTAACCATATTTTGAAAGGCAAAAGAAAGGACACATTTGCCAACTAACTCCTTCAAATCACTACTAGAAATATTCCTTTCACTGTATTTAGCAACAATTTTGCCTTTCCTTTCCCTTTTTCCTGCCTCTTCCAATAGTTGCTCACCTGTTCCACCAAAGTGGCCGATTCTATCATGCTCATGCAGCTGGAGGCTTCTTCAACCACCTCAACTTGGCTAGCTTACCTTTCCACTCTGGGGCTCTTGATGGAATCAAGGAAATTGCAGTGAAGAGGCCTTGTTGGTTGGCTAGCTTGTGGATGGGTATGTGTCTTCAAGGTTCCTGTTAGCTTATGGCAACCCCATGAATTTCTCAGGCAATGGTTTTGCTAGTTCCTTCCTCTCAAATACAGCCTACAGTACCTGGTATTCATTGGTGATCTCCTACAAAATGTTAGCCAGGGCTGATGCTGACCATTTCCACATGAGAGGGGAGGAGTGGTTCACCACGTGTCAAGAGTGGTGTCTTTATACTCTGATTCAAATACTGTCCTGTCTGCACCCTCCGCCCCCATTTACATTGTACTACTGTGGAGAACAGCGGTTGCTTCATCTGCAACAGCAAGTCCCTGGCCACTCCCATTCCCCTCCCTCACCCTGCCCCGCCATTGCTGATTGGTTTGTTGTTGTTTTTTTAAACACACACACACACATTTTAAACACATTTCTGCATTGCTAAGTTTGTGCATAGGTATGCATGTTGATATGTGGAAAAATCACATTTTAACAGTCCATTACCAGATCCACTGTCTTCCCACTGTCTGTTTAACACATGAAGATAATAATGACGGCAGCCTGTCCTTCGATGGGCAGAGAGAGGAGGGAATGGAAATGTTGGAAGAGACAGCCTGGGAACGCCCATGGCCGGCCACTTCTGCAATGTGAATTGATGCTACGCTTTTGGATGCAGGCAAACACCGAAGCAGAACCAGCTTGGGAGATTTAAATCGGAGTTTTTCCGGTTTTCACATACAGCGGTTTCTCATTGCAGTAAACCGTTCTAGGAGCTGAAAACATGCAGAACCACGAAGAAAACTACGATGCTAAAACGCTATAATGTGCAGACCAGAAGGTAAGAATTCAACACTACTATGATGTATCAACCTCATGTGGAAATGGCCTCTATTTCACTTCCAAGATCAGTCAGGATCTAGTGCCTTTGGGGGCATTTTAAAAATATGCCCAGAGACAAATTTTAGCTCTGAAAAAAGGACATGTCTGGGAAAAGGTGGATGTATGGTGTGTGTGTGTGTGTGTGTGTGTGTATACAGTAGTCCCCCCTTCTCTGTGGTTTTGTTTTCTGCAGCTTCAGTTATCCACAGTCAACCATGGCCCAAAAATATTACTGTAAATGGAAAATTTCAGAAATAACCAGTTCATAAGTTTTAAATTTTTAAGTTTTAAACTGAGCACCATTTCAAGTAGAGTGATGAAATTTTGCACATCCTATTAATAGCCATTTTGGTTATCAGATCCACTGTCACATTGCTTGTGTTCAAGTACTGTAACCCTTATTTTTCTTAATATACTAATGGCCCCAATGTGCAACAGTAGTGACACTGGCAATTCAGATATGCCAAAAAGAAGCTGTAAAGTGCTTCCTTTGAGAGAAAAGCTGAAAGTTCTTTACTTAACAAGGAAAGGGAAAAACGTATGCTGAGGTTGTTAAAGTCTAAGTAAGAATGAATCTTTTATCTGTGAAATTGTGAAGAAGGAAAGAGAAATCTGTGCTGGCTTTGCTGTTGCACCTCAGACTGTAAAAGTCATGGCTACAGGGCATAATAAGTGCTTTGTTAGGATGGAAAAGGCATTAGATTTGTGGATGGAAGACATGAACAGAAAATCCATTCCAACAGACAGCAATGTGTTGTGCCAGAAAGCATTGAGCTTACACGAAGTCTTGGCAAGGGATCCCCTGAAATAAGTGACAAGAAGCCATTTACTGCAAGTAAGGGATAAACCCACAGATTCAGGAATAGGTTTTACCTCCAAATACAACCTCATTGCTTCAGCCCTTGACCATGACATCATTCAGTTTGTCGAGGTCATATACGCCCGCCTGGTATTTGATCAGAATCTATCAGCAATTGATCCAAATCAGGACATAATGCACTGCTGGAAACCATTCACTGTTGCTGACGTGATGACATTCATCAAAGCTGCAATGGATGAATTAAAACCAGAAACTGTAAATGCCTGCTGGAAGAACTTATGAAGTAAAGTTGTGAATGATTTTAAGGGGTTCCCAGGAATTGAGGGGAAAGTTCTGAAAATCATTCACACAGCAAGACAAGTCTGTAGAAAAGGATTTGCTGACATGCTTGAAGAAGTGAAAGGACACATTGAAGGCCACTGAGAAGTGTTAATAAATGAGGAATCAGAACAACTTGTTAAGTCATTTAGGGAGACAGAGGAAGAAGAAATTGAAGCAGAATCAGCAATGTTGACATTATTGAAATTTATCAAAATGTTTCAAATTGCACAGACATTAAAGGATAAAATTATAGAATACAATTTTTGGCTGGAATGCAGCATTAAAGTCGCTGAATAATCACCAAAGGATCATAGCCTCTGTGACAACACTTCCACGAGTTAAAAAAGAAAGATTCAACAATTTCTGATTACAATGTTCCTCAAAAATTTCTGTTCAAACTGTTATGGATCAACAACAATCAACATCATTTCCTACAGACATCCAGTCACTGACATTATACCAGCTTGATGATCCAGGATCACACGAAGAAGATGATCTTCCTTCTGATATACTGTCGGAAGATCAACAGTTGCCTAACTCTACCACATTGACATACAGTAACTTTTATTATAGTACTAGCATATTTACCTGACATTGCCCTGGATTTTAATTTCTCAGAGGTAAAACTTGTTAGAAGTACCTTAGGAATTACCTTAGGAATTAGATCATAGAATCATAAAATCATAGAGTTGGGAGAGACCCCAGGGGTTATCCAGTCCAACCCCCTGCTATGCAGGAAGACATATCAAAGCATTCCCAACAGATGGCCATCCAGCCTCTGCTTAAAAACCTCCCAAGGAGGAGACTCCACCACACTCCATGGAGGCAGCAGATTCCACCACCAGACAGCTCTGACCGCCAGGAAGTTCTTCCTGAGCTTCAGCTGGAATTTCCTTTCCTGCAGTTTGAATCCATTGCCCCTTGTCCTGGTTTCTGGAGCAGCGGAAAACAAGCCGGCTCCCTCCTTGACATGACATCCCTTCAAATATTTAAATATGGCTATCCTGTCCCCTCTTAATCTTCTCTTCTGCAGACTAAACATTCCCAGCTCCCTAAGCCGCTCCTCAGTGGCCATGGCTTCCAAACCACTGTGCTTATTGTGCTTAATTCATAAATTAAACTTTATCATAGGTATGTACAGGTGTATGTACAGGTAAAAAGGGTTCACTAATATCTGTGGTTTCAGGCATCCACGGGGTGTGTGTGTCATGGAACATATCTCCTTTGTTTAATGGGGGACAACTGTATGTGCCTTCAAGTTGCCAGTTGACTTATGACTTATTCAATTCATAGGGTTTCCTTTAGGCATCTCTGCCAGTTCCTTCCTCTGGAATATAGCCAGAAGGATTTACAAATAGATGTAGACAAGTATTTTGACCCACATGTGGGACTACTTTTAACTGGTTTTAGCATTACTATTATCACAAGTGAATTTTAAAAAATTGTTGTATTTATTACATTGTGTTTTAGGTCACTCTGTTTTACGTTTTTCATATTTTATATATTTTATGGTAAAATCTGTTATCTTGACTCATGATGGTCTATGAGCATAATGAAATTATTGATTGATTGATTGATTGATTGATTGATATTCATTCTCAGTCTGTCATTCAAGTAGCTTCCAAGACCAGATGGCATCTGGTGCCTTTAGGATATCTAACTTAATATTCAAAGCCTACTTACATGTAAATTATTCAGGATCAGTGGTTTGTTCAAAAAAATGAACAGTGCTTCCACTCATGCAAGGTGATTCTGCCGTTTTCACCAGTCCACCCAATTAGTTGTAAATGTGATTGTTGGAGGATCTTTGGAACAATGCAAGACACAGTTGAAGGAGATACTGTGGCCCTTTCCACACGGGGGTTTAAAAACGGTGTAGAGTGACCTCTGACGAGGTGGTCTACACCGTAAAATGGATTGGGGCGGACTACTTTTGCGTAGTTCCACACCCCAATCCGCACTAGGGCGCCTGGAAGTGGCAGAGCCGCGTGCTTTTTAAAAACCACTTTTCAAGTGGTTTTTAAAAAGCACTATCGTGCAGCCCTGTGCAGCCCCGTCGCAGTGCCTGGTGTGGATTTGCAGGCGTGCGCAAGGGAGTGCCTGCAGATCTGCTGGGGGTGGGCTTTCCGGCTGGCGAGCTTCTCTGGTTGGTGGAGAGCCTCCGCCAGTTGTAAGCCACCATTTTGGGCCCCGCAGGACTCTGCGGGACGCAGAGGAATGCGGAGAAGCGAAAACGCGCTGCTCCATGTGGCGATGGACTCAGGTAAGCTCCATTTCGGGATGTCTCAGGACGTTTTTCCCTTCACGTGGGGAAAGGGCCACAATAAGAGGATGGAATAGGATTGGAAAAACAGAGACAGAGCTTTCCATAAGCAGAAGCATGCAGAAACTCATGCTCATGCAAAAACATATTCTGATGCAAGCTAGCATCTCTAAATAAACTAGAGAACTTAAAGCAAAAACCACAAGTCTCAAAGATGGCCCAAGTGCCACACTTCTCACTAATTAACGTGAGCTGTTCCTGGTTTTTTTCAGTAGGAATTATGCAAGAACTTTCTCTGGCTCATTGGCTTTAGTGGGCAAGATCTGTCTAACTCCCACTCCACCACTTTTAATGTCCCCTAAAATTCCACTCATTTGGGAACGCCTCGCTTAAATGTCATAGCCTCTGCCTGGCCTTTCGACTTACCTTCTCACATTCCACAGGACAACTCGTCTTCATATTTCCCACCATCTGCATAGGGAATAACACCATACTTTTGTGGTTCTCCAAAGGGGAACTGGCCAGAATAAGTATTCCCTTGAATCAAAGATATGATGATGTAAAAACACAAGAGGGAAATTGCTCTGGCAAATGTATCTTAATAATCCTTGGTATTCCAATAAAGATTTTGAGCATGTCTTTTTTTCTCATAAGACATTACAAGTGAATAATTACCAGCTGCTTTTTATTATCAGGGCAGATTAATAAAGAACAAAGAAAGTGTTCATTGGGTCTTTATCCTACAAATGAATAGAATCGTAATCCATATTCCTTTAGGTCTTTAAAACTGAGATACCTTAGAAGATGTTACTACCTCATATTTTTTAAAAAAACCCTCTTTCATAATATATTCTTTATGGTTGAGGAATGGGTAAGAAGTACTTTCATTCCATAGTTAAGAGGACTTTGATGGCACACAATCATTCACAACGTTAATTATGGAGACTAGAAATATGGCCTCCGAATAAAAATAAAGCTGAAGTCTAAGGCCGCTTGGACCAAACAAAACTAATTCCACAGTAACCCTGCTTAGGCCACTTCACATATTTCAAAAATTGACTAACTAAAAGCATTTCTATGCAGTGGTGGAGCATGGAGTGTGCGGAGGGGGTGTGGCTACAGTGCAGGGGCATGGCCACTGTGTCTGAGGGTGTGGCCACAAGGTGTGGGGGCATGGCCTACGAGTTCAGCCGCCCCCAAAACATTGCCACCTGGGGCAAATTGTCCTCATTGCCCCCCACCCTGTCCCTACACAACTGTTTCTATGCAGGAATTAAATGGCATGTAGAGAGCCAGTGTGGTGTCGTGGTTTGAACATTATTTATTTATTTGTATCCCGCCTTCTCCATATGGATCAAGGCGGCGAACAACTTACAAATAGCATGTATTTCGAAACATTCCTATACATGCCCCCAACAAGCTGGGCACTCATTTTACCAACCTGCGAAAGGATGGAAGGCTGAGTCAACCTTGGAGCCGGGCAGGATCGAACTCACAACCTTGTGGCTTGCAGTACTGGCATTTAACCACTGCGCCACCAGGGCTCCATGAACATTGGACTATGACCCTAGAGGCCAGAGTTTGATTCCCTGCTCAGCCACAGAAACCCACTGGGTGACCTTAATCAAAATCTTAGTAAACAGAAGGACTGTTTTGTCTTCTACCAGTTTGGAGTTAAATGTTTTGACAGGTATCTTATGGGATCTTTTCTTTAAGTTGGCAAGTTCAGTCAACCTATCTTAGGCTACAGAATTTTAACCCAAGGGCATGAACAAGTCGGCGGTCTCATTTTCATTAGAGGCTTTAAATCAGATATTAAGGATGTTTCAGGTGATGGGTTCCTTCACAAACAGGGGTTCAACAAGTTAACCCTTGGAGCCCCTTCTAATCCAATGATAAATAGATCTAAAAAGAAAGAATTTTTAAAAATGGATAACAAGCCAAATGCCACAGTTGCATATCAATTGTATAGCTTCTATTCGTTCATAGTATGTCTATCTTTATGCAACTGTCTGGTTTTATATATAATAAAATATTATAATTTTGTATGGAACCTGGAATTGTGATTCGTATTGAGTTTGCTACTGACATGCTTTTTATGACATACTACTATGCTGCTTTATCTTATTGTTTGGTTTATATGGTGGCGAGAATTTTTGTTCTAGGCTGCACAGCCCCGGAAGCCCCAGTCATCAATCCCAATGATGGAAGACATACGGGAGGGCAGTCCAAGCACATCTGGAGGCTCAAAGAAGATACTGCACTTCTGGGAACAGGGATATCAGAGCAAAGAAGGGACAGGGCTCCTGTTCCCTTAGGCCATTTCCACACTAGACTATTATAGTGCTATTATTCCACTTTCAACATCCTTTGGAATCCTGGAATTTGCAGTTTAGGGAGGGGCCTCAAAGTGGAAGAATAGCACAATAACAGGCTAGTGTGGAAATGGCCTTAATGTTTGTGTAGAAGCGAGAATTTAGGTAGGTGTTCTTTGTCGCATAAGCAACACATGATGAAATTCTTTCTTTTATACCAGGATTAAAAGAACAGGCACCCTATCCCTTAATTCACTTGGCAACCCTAGAATTCCATAAGGAGCAACTGCTGGTGGCAACTATTCCCTATTGCAAGAGAAAACCAGCCTTGGATTTCTGATTTTTTTGAGCTACAAGTCCCATGTTTCCTCAGTGTTGGTTAGAGTTGCCAAGTGAAATAACTGGGCAAGGCTCCTGTACCGTTTGTCGTTGTGCATGGTTGCCTGGCTCCAGCAACATCTGCTGAAATTCCCTCAAAACAACCATGAAAAATACAGGAGCCACCTCCAGTTTTTAATCTGATCACTCTAGCACTGTTGGCTGGAGCTTTGGGGAGGGAAAAATCCAAAACGCTCAACGTTTACTCCGTCTTCCCTATAGGTTGCCCTCTCAGCATCTGATAAGCACTTCCTATACACGAAATAAACTGTTCCTATACACCAGTGGTTCTCAACCTTCCTAATGCCGTGATCCTTTAATACAGTTCCTCATGTTGTGGTGACCCCTAACCATAAAAATATTTATTTATTATTTACAATGCCTCCCCCCGCCCCGGCAAAGGCGGGCAAGGAGGGAAAGAGGAGCCACACATCTCCCCCAGGAAAAAACTCCGAGACCCCCCCCCGGGCTCTGCTTCTGCTTTGCTCTTGTTTCTGCTGGTGGGGGGCAGTGTGGGAAAAGTATCGACCCTGGCCGGGGAGAGGGAGGAATCCCAGCACCTTTGTCTTCTGCGCCGGGTGCAGCTTGCCCCCCGGAAAACGCCGCCTTGCGGCCCCCTGGTCCTTCTGCAGTGCCTCCCTCCATGGAGAGTGGGGCAGGGGCCATGACTAGGAGGGGGCCTGCCCCCCATGCTGCTGCTGCCCCCCCAAGCTGGCCCATCAGATGAGAGGTTCTCCTGGTAGTGGAGAAGGGGAGCAATTTCAGGCCCTTGTGAACAGGGGGCAGGAGGATGCGAGCGCGTGGCTTGCGCACCACAACTCCTGCTGTGGTGACGCTGTGGCTGCACGTGCTCCCGCCAAAGGGGGCAGGAGGACAAGAGCACGTGGCTCGCGCTTGCGCGCCACCACCAAGGAGGGAATGGAGCCTAAGACCATTGGAAATATGTATTTTCTGATGGTCTCAGGCGACCCCTGTGAAAGGGTTGTTCGACCCCCAAACTATAGTTTCCAAACTATAGCCACTTCCACGCTACACTGTTATAATGATATTATTCCACTTTCAACCTCCTATGGAATTGTGGAGTTTGTAGTTTGCTGAGGCCAAAGATCTCTCTGGCTGAGAATTCTAAATGTCCCCCCAAAAACTGCAAACCCCAGGATTCCATCGGATGTTGAAAGTGGAATCATAGCACTATAACACTGTAGTGCAGAAAGACCCTTAGAATTCTAAGCTTCCTCCTAAGCTAAAAACCCCAAGATTCCATAGGGTGCTATTGTGGCAGTGAAATTAGAATCATAGCGCTACAATTGTGCCGTATAAAAGAGCCTTGAATGGTAAGTCATCCACTCCTGTTTTACCCACTAAGCTGTGGACTGTGGCACTTACTGTGGTTTCTGATTTATAGCCACTCTATGCCAGGGTTTGCTGGGGCTGAGAGTATGTGACACACTCAGCGCCCATTAAGTGGCCCCAAAAGGTGAGTTTGCGTTTGTCTTTGGCCATTTCTGCACTTGATTGTTATAGTGTTATTATTCCACTTTTTTTTTTTAAGAGAGATGTTACCCTGATTTCTGAGGTCCCTTGGGGGACACCTCAGTGTGCTCGTGATGGGGAATGGAAACTAGCCAGAAGACAAGCAATAGCAATGCAAGAGGTAGGGTAACCTAGCGGGGTCTTTTTACCTAGTGTTTACGGGGTCAGGCCAAGCCAAAAGCCAAACAAAAATGTCCAATAAATTTTACTGAAGGAAAGTCTCACGCAGCAACGCAATCATTCACACACTGACTCAAGACCTATTAAGAAGCAAAAGAGAGGAAACTGCATAGGGGGATATTGAAGGGGTGTAGCTGATACCACACCTTTGTCCTGAAGTCCTTGGTCCAGAAAAAACAGTGGAGAAGTGGGGCTCAGCACGGAGAGGGTTGAGGGGAATCACTCAATGGACAGAGAAACGGTCTGCTGGGATGACCGGGAGTGATCCAAAGAACTGCTCCAAAACTGGGACTATTTGTAGGGGAAAAAGTACCTGGAGGGCTAATCCTTTCCCGGGGAGAACAATGGGTGTTGCAGTGGGCACGAAGTTCCACAATGGTAACTTCCTTTGTGTGATGAGATTACAAAGTGTTGCCAAAGTCTCAGGATTTTTGGCTGTGTTAGTTTGTGGTGTGACTTTTTGTAAATGGTTCTTGCCTGATGGAATATTTGCTCAACTTGGGGCAAGCATGCTAATCCCCTCAAGTTGGCTTCTCAGGGGCTGAGGACCCTTTGCTAATTGTGGGTTTGCCCAGCTTGAGGTCTCCTGGGGCTACGTGACTGAGAATTTTACTGGCCTGACCTGGTTTTCAATCCTTTGACCAATGCTGCCTATGTGCCCCTTCCGGTGACCTCTCAGGCACATGGAATCATGTTTTAATATCAAAATTGTAGACCCCGGGATAGGGTTTCTCCCTCGGAGTGACAGAGATCTCCTTCTTTATTGCTAATCCACCCCTTTCCAAGATGCACTTTTTATAAATTAATAAAGAAACAAGCTGGAGCAAGTCCAGAGGAGGGCGACCAAAATGGTGAGAGGCCTGGAAGCCATGAAGCCCTATGAGGATAGACTTAGGGAGCTGGGTATGTTTAGTCTGCAGAAGAGACATGATAGCCATGTTTAAATATTTGAAGGGATGCCACGTAGAGGAAGGAGAAGGCTTGTTTTCTGCTGCTCCAGAGACCAGGACAAGGAGCAATGGATTCAAGCTGCAGGAAAGGAGATTCCACCTGAACCTCAGGAAGAACTTCCTGACAGTCAGGGCTGTCCGGCAGTGGAATCTGCTGCCTCGGAGTGTAGTGGAGTCTCCTTCCTTGGAGGTTTTTAAGCGGAGGCTGGATGGTCATCTGTTGGGAGTGCTTTGAGGGTGTTCCTGCATGGCAGCGGGTTGGACTGGATGGCCCCTGGGGTCTCTTCCAACTCTACATTTCTATGATTCTATAAACATTATTACAGAGAAAAGTTCTAAATAACATGTACGTTGACCATTTATACTGTTAAATACATAGTAAATCAACCAAATTGCATTCGTAGAAAAAAAACGAGGGAAAAAAGGAAAGAAAAAAGATAAAGAAGTAAAAAAAAAGGAAAGGCATCAACTTCCTTTTGCTTTCAACCCTGGACTATGTCCACCCCTATTGTTCCCTCTTTGCCTTTTGTCCAACCTCCTCCTATGGAATCCTGGGGTGTGCAGTTTCGGGAGGGGCCTTTGCAAACTCCAGGGTTACACAGGATGCTGAAAGTGGAATCAGAGCGCTATAACAGCCTGGTGCGGAAAGGGCCTCCGTCGCCCACGCCTGTTCTGCCCTCTCAGCGGCAGACCGTGGCCCTTCCTCCTCCCCTGTCGTCCTCGTGTGTCCTCGAGGGGTTTCGGATTCAAGGCGACTCTATCGCGGGAGCTCCTGGGGCTGAGAGTGTGTGACGCTCCCCACATCCACGAAGCGGCCGCCAAAGGTGAGTTTGCGCGTCTTGGTCCTTTTCCACACGAGACGGTTCTAGCGCGACGATTCCACTCTCAACATCCTAGGGGATCCCGGGGCGGGCAGTGTAGGGAGGGGCCTGGATCGCCCCGGGTGCGGAAGGTGGGCTCATAGCGCGATAAGCGGCGGGTGTGGAGCGGCCTTGGCTTCGGAGCCGGGCGGCGCGGCCTCCCCCGGGCGCCCCGGTAGCGGAAGCCGGCGGAGGCGGAGGCGGAGTCGGCGGCGGCGGCGGCTCCTCGGCCTGGTCAGGCGGGGCGGGAAGGAAGCGGAAGGAGGGACGCCGGCGAGGCCTGTGAGTTGCCCCTCCGGCGGGCCCGGCCAGGCCCCGCTCTCGCCTCGGCAGCCCGGCCGGAGCCGCGAGGGTTAGGGAGGGAGGCGGCGGCGGGGAGCGGGTGGGGCCCCGCCGGCCCTGACGCCGGGCCAGGCCAGGCCAGGCCGAGGGCGGGGGGGAGACGCGGGGTCTTCCCGGGCAAAACTCCCGGCCTTGCTTTTCATGGGAGGGTCTCTGAGGGAACGGGGGGGCTTGAGCCTGGGGGTCCTGGCAGCGGCAGGGCGGGGGCGCCTGGGAGTGGGGGGGAGGCTGGGGGGGTTGGAACAAGCTTAATACGACCCCCCCTTCCAGCCCCGGCGAGGACGCGGGGAAGCGCTTTCTGGGTCTCCGGGGGTTCGTGGACGGGTCTGGGCGGGGGAGGGGTTTCCTGGGCCGCCCCGCCGCCTCAGGGGGCCACACGGCCAGCCTTGGGGACTGAGCTCCGCTTCCTTTGCAGCAGCCCCGGCGGCGACCAACAGCTGGCCTTCCTCCCCTTCCCTGTCTCCTTAGGCCATGTCCTCACCACACTCTTATACCGCTATGATTCCGTTTTCAGCCTCCTGTGGAATCCCGGGATTGGCACTTGGCTGAGGCCAAAGAGCCCTCTGAGGGCTGAGGAATCTGGAGGCCCCTCCCTAAACTCTATCCTCAGTATTCCATAGGGGGGCAGAAGTGGAATCATCGCGCTGTAACAGTCTAGTGCAGAAAGGCCTGGATCTGGAAGGGTCCTCAGCCCCCCCCCTCCTGGTTTGGATGAAATCACCCCTCTTGCCCTTTGGGTCCCAGGGTTGGTTTCATTTCCCGCCTGTCCAGGGTGGTAGGAAGGAGTTGTTGCACTTTGGCCATATATCCTGACTCTAGAAAAGGTAATAAGGCTTGGTATGGAGGGAGGCAGCAGGGAATAAGGAAGACCACGACCGTTTCCGCACTACAGTGTTAAAGTGCTGCTGTTCCACTATCAACCTCCTATGGAATTCTGGGGTTTGTAGTTTAGGGAAGGGCACTTGGAATGCTCAGCCAAAGAGCTCTTTGGTCTCAGTAAACTACAAACCCCAGAATTCCACAGGGCGTTGAAAGTGGAATAGCAGCAGTTTGACACTGTAGTGCGGAAATGGCCCACGTTAGAGATGGAGAAGCTCAGACACTCCCTGGATCTGCAAGACCTGAGCAGGGCTGTGGATGATGGGCTGACGTGGAGGTTGCCGTAAGTCGAAGTCGGCTTGATGGCGGCTCATAACAACAGGTTACCCCCTTAGTGAGCATATAGGGCAGTCTGAGGGTGTCCTGGGGGTCTTTGCTACTCTGTCGGTATTTTGGATGATATTGTACTACTCTGCCAAAATACAGGGCTAACAAGTGGGGAGTGTAAACAGGAGTACTCATAGGACAAGTATACTAAAATGAGATTATAATATTGATTAGATTGTAATGCTGGGTGTTTTGGGTTATTTGGGGTCAAGGAGGTTGGAAATGGTTATTATTTTCAAGAGATGGCCCCTTAGAGAGGAGGCTGCTCTCAGTTAGTGGATAAAAGCATGCCAGCTGAAGCAGAAAAAGAGAACCTAGGAAGCAATCTTGTACAAGTGATTTTGTGCTATTTGTCTCTCTGGCTCACAGGATTGTCTACTCTGGTGGGTAAGCAGTTCTGGCAAAGAAAGATCTTAGAATCATAGAAATCTAGAGTTGGAAGAGACCCCAGGGGCCATCCAGTCCAACCCCCTGCCATGCAGGAACACCCTCAAAGCCAGTGGTTCTCAACCTTCCTAATGCCGTGACCCTTTAATA
This sequence comes from Ctenosaura bakeri, assembly GCA_948474755.1. Lineage (NCBI taxonomy): Eukaryota > Metazoa > Chordata > Lepidosauria > Squamata > Iguanidae > Ctenosaura > Ctenosaura bakeri. Next base: position 19,718 of record CAOLHI010000919.1, on the reverse strand, counting down.
CAGTTTCTCATGTTGTGGTGACCCCCAACCATTATCATATTGTCAGAAGCTCAACCTGAGAAGGGCTTGAAGCAAGGTCTTAGGTGACCCCTGTGAAAGGGTCGTGCGACCCCCAAAGGGGTCCGGACCCCCAGGTTGAGAACCACTGCTCAAAGCAATCCCGACAGATGGCCATCAAGCCTCTGCTTAAAAACCTCCAAGGAAGGAAACTCCACTACACTCCATGGAGGCAGCATCTTCCACTGCCAGACAGCCCTGACTGTCAGGAAGTTCTTCCTCAGGTTAGCCTTCTCTTCTGCAGACTAAACATACCCAGTATATCCTCATAGGGTATGGCTTCCAGACCTCTCACCATTTTGGTCGCCCTCCTCTGAACTTGCTCCAGCTTGACCATGTCCTTCTTGAGTTGGGGTGCCCAGAACTGGACACAGGATTCAAGAGGAGGTCTAAGCAAAGCAGAGTACAGTGGTACCAGTACCTCTCTCGATCTAGACACCATACTCCTATTGATGCAGCCAAGAATTGCATTGGCTTTCTTGGCTGCCGCATCACACTGCTGACTCATGTTCAGCTTGTGGTCTATGAAGACTCCTAGATCCCTTTCACACGTACTGCTACCCAGCCACGTGTCCCCCATCCTATATTTGTGGATTCCATTTTTTCTACCCAAGTGTAGGACCTTACATTTCTCTCTGTTGAATTTCATTTTGTTAGCTTTGGCCCAGCTCTCCAACCTATCCAGGTCGTTTTGAATTTGAAGGGATGTCACATGGAAGATGGAGCAAGCTTGTTTTCTGCTGCTCCAGAGACTAGGACAAGGAGCAATGGACTCAAACTGCAGGAAAAGAAATTCCACTTAAACTTTAGGAAGAACTTCCAGACAGTCAGAGGTGTCCTGCAGTGGAATCTGCTGCCTCAATGGAGTGTGGCGGAGTCTTCTCCTTCTTTGGAGGTTTTTTAAGCAAAGGCTAGGTGGCCATCTGTCATGGGTACTTTGATGTGTCTTCCTGCATAGCAGGGGGTTGGACTGGATGGCCCCTGGGGTCTCTTCCAGCTTGATGATTCTATGATTCAGGTGGAATCTCCTTTCCTGAAGCTTGAATCCATTGCTCCTTGTCCTGGTCTCTGGAGCAGCAGAAAACAAGCCCTCTCCTTCCTCTACGTGGCATCCCTTCAAATATTTAAACATGGCTATCATGTCCCCTCTTAACCTTCTCTTCTGCAGACTAAACATACCCAGCTCTCTAAGTCTATCCTCATAGGCCTCTCACCATTTTGGTCTTTTATATTACCTGTAACTTACAACTGTCCCACTTTTTCAACTGCTTTCAAAATGTCCCAGTTTCTTCTCTCTCTTCCTTCCAGGTTTCCCCTTTGTTCTCGGTATACTTCAGTTGCTGCAAACTGAGGGCCTTTCTGCACTACACTGTTACAGGGTTATTATTCCACTTTCGACCTTTGCAGTTTAGGAAGGGGCATGTAGAATTCTCAGCCAGAGAGCTCTTTGGCCTTAGTAAACTACAAACCCCAGAATTCCACAGGATATTGAAAGTAGAATATTTGCACTGTAACAATGTAGTGCAGAAAGGCCTTGAGTTCAAAGTATAAAAGAAGTTAATACTTCTTTAACTCAGAAAGGTGGAGTGGAAAGGAAGGGGCAAAATTTTGCCCTTCTCTGTAGACTCAAGCAAAAGCAAACCGCTGCACCTTCTCTTAGCCTGGACTTTCTTCTTCAATAATGACCTGGATAGATTGGAGAGCTGGGCCAAGGCGAAGAAAGCCAATGCAATTCTTGGCTGCATCAATAGGAGTATGGTGTCTAGATCGAGAGAGGTACTGGTACCACTCTACTCTGCTTTGGTTAGACCCCATCTTGAATACTGTGTCCAGTTCTGGGCACCCCAATTCAAGAAGGATATTGACAAGCTGGAGCAAGTCCAGAAGAGGGCGACCAAAATGGTGAGAGGCCTGGAAACCATGGCCTATGGGGATAGACTTAGAGAGCTGGGTATGTTTAGTTTGCAGAAGAGAAAGTTAAGAAGGGACATGATAGCCATGTTTAAGTATTTGAAGGGATGCCATGTAGAAGAAGGAGAGGGCTTGTTTCCTGCTGCTCCAGAGACCAGGACAAGGAGCAATGGACTCAAGCTGCAGGAAAGGAGATTCCACCTGACTGTCAGGGGGCTGTCCGGCCGTGGAATCTGCTGCCTCGGAGTGTAGTGGACTCTCCTTCCTTGGAGGTTTTTAATCAGAGGCTTGATGGCCATCTGTCAGGAGTGCTTTGAGGGTGTTCCTGCATGGCAGGGGGTTGGACTGGATAGCCCCTGGGGTCTCTTCCAACTCTGAATTTCTATGATTCTATGATTTTGGCCACCTTGACCACCCTCTGTTCTTGTTTGGCTACGTGTGTCCCACGCTGTGCTGTAATCTTTTAAACTGGAGTTTAAACCTGTGTCTTCTTCACGTGGCACTCTTTCGGTGGTCTAAAGGTGCTTCTTTGATCTGTATAGAGGAAGCCGAAGAGAGACATTCTTGTCCTTCGTGTAGAACAAAGATCCAATGGTACGCTTGTTAGTATAGGCCAGGGATGGGGGACAATGTGGCTGTTTGACTACAGCTCCCGTCAGCCGTACCCTGCAGTGCCAATAATGAGGCATTGTGAAAGTTGAGGTCCAACAACATTTGGAGGCCCATACATTTGCCTTCAGACACCCGAACAGCAAAGACATTTTAATTGGGGCTAAATAAGATGCTTTTGAACCAGGTTGGGAAAACTTTAGATTGAGGAAAAAGAATCAGGTTGGCTTATGAGGTTGTTGAAGACAGTCACCTGAGCTGTTGCACTTCCAGCAGTGGGTACTTCTTTAATGACAAGAATGCTGACTAGAAGAAGTTTGTGGCTGCTATTTGGCTGGCCTTCTCTCAATCTGGTATGGGTGCTTATTTAGGCAGAATATTTTCATACTCTGGACTTCATGGCAGTGAAGCTTGCTTGCCTGCCTCCTCTTCTCTCAAGTCTTGCAACAGTTACATGGAAGGCAATTGCATGCAATGCCCTTCCCAGAAAGCGAATTTCTCCTCTGGCATTTTCATCATGGTAGCCTCTGGTCAAAAGCCCTAAACACCCTAAAGGCACCAGATCCTGTCTGATCATGGAAGCTAAGCAGGGTCAGCTCTGGTTAGTACTTGGATGGGAGACCACCAACCAATAATAGGTGCTGTGGGCTATAGTTCAGAGGAAGGGACTGGCAAAACCACCTCTGAGTACTCCTTGCCTAAGAAAACCCTACGGAATTCATGGAGTTGCCTTAAGTCAACAGGAGAGTTCAAGGCACATATGTGCCTTGTGATCACATTTCTAGATCTGTAGTTATAACAGTCAAAATGATTGATAGGGTTTCAAAATGATTGATAGGGTTGAACTACAGAGAGAACCTGTCTGTCAAGCCATTTAGAGACTCAGAGCCTGGAAACATTAGCTTTTTGGACTACAGATTTCAGAATCAGCACGCTGGCTGGGCAATAGGGGCGTGCGTAGTCCAGCAAAGTCACTTTCTCTTGTTTGAAATGTATAATTCAAACATCCTCCCAGAGAGGGTTGAGCATACTCAGGTAGCTATGGAAATTTGCATTTTGAAAAAGAAAACCAAAACTGAGGCGGAGGCATTCTTGAGTGCTTCACAGTTTATGTGTATCCTAGAGGGAGGCACAGCTGGCTGGTGGGAACCCTTAGCTACTCTTAAGGATATGACCCAATCTTCCCATAAGGACTAGACCAATGGGGGAATACTGTGGTAGTCTGTTGCAATTGTTCCCTTTCACAGCTGGGTGAAATGTCCCTGTGCAAAGCCAAAAGACTTCAGAATATCAGGGGCTTGTAAGAAACGTGTTCAGCTGGCACCGTGTGTTGAAAAGTCGAATTGTGTTGTGCAGGATTGCATTTGGATTGTGTATTCTCAGGAGGGGAGCAGAGATGTAACTATGCTGTTGGGATCATTGTGCAAGCAGAGCCAGCAAGCGTGGCTGTTGTGCAAGGTTGCACAGTGTGTCTAGAACCCCAAAGTATCCTGTTGCATAATGAGAGGCTTAATAGGAGGCCCCGTTGAACAATGGGGCGTGGTGTGTTGTGCCCTGTTATTCACTAACACAGAATTGTACAACATCTATGTGTCAGTGATGTAGCTCTGTCATTATAAAGTTGCACATCCTTGCCTGCCATGGAGGATCTCAGCCATTCTGATCTTCCTTTTTTGGGGATGCACAGAAGCTGACAGCTGTTGAAAAGGAAAAAAAAAAAAACTACCATTGGTCTAGTCCTTATGGGAAGATTGGGTCATAGCCTTGTGAGTTAACTTTTTTCCTTTCACTTACTGGAACCTGAGCCAGGAATGTATTTGGCCTGTTTGCGGGGCAACCACCGTGCTACAGAAACAGCTATAATATTTTGATAACCATTTACAAGGCCACTTGGTAATGTCACTTCCCTTGTGGAATTATTTTCTCTTAATGTAGACGGTGTACTGTGATTTCTTTTTGGCCAGTTAAAGGGCTTTCTATATCTCTTTGGGCCTTTGAGCTTTCAGATTTATCTGTTTTCTTTATGGTTGCTTTTATCAGCTTTTTGAAATTTCAATAAATGTTTTATTAAGTATTTTATTCTCTCTTTTACACTGTCCTGTTTTTCTTTTTAATGGAAGGTTTCATAGAAATGCTTTTAAATGACATAATATTCATTTAAGATTTTAGGGAGTCAGCTATCTTTTTTTATGACTTCCTTGTGGTTAATAACACTCTGCAAGTTAAGGGGATTTCCCCATTAATGTAGCAAACTCACGGATTTGCTTTCTCCAGACTGACTTTTTTGTGAGATGAAATTTCATTATGGTCCCCTTTTTTTGGTTTACAGTCAGCCCTCCACATTTTTGGGTTTCACTTTTGCAGATTTGATTATTTATGGATTATTTGCTGTCGCCTCTTCTGCCCCCCCATGTCATTTTTCATAGGGTCGGCAAGCCTCGTGAGACTGAGAAACTGTGAACAGGGTTTGTAAGTCCCTATTAAAATATTATTTGGGAAGCAGTGGGGGTGGCAGTAAGCCCCACCAGCCCCCCCACTTCTGCCTTGTGAAGGAACCCTGATGCCTCAAAGGAATCCACGGTGGGTTGAATATGGTGATCATACTTTTTTGTATAAATATGGCTTGGGTGGGCCTAGGGTTATTCATGGTTTTTCCATTTTCACGAGGGTCCTGCACCCCAACCCTAGCAAATGTGGAAGGATGACTGTATATTTCTGCCTTGTATAACACTGTACTTCCTGTAACTCGGTGTGAACAGAACTACTTTCACTTTGTCTCAAAGGCATGTGGCCCTGCCCCTAGGTAGTGACAAACCAGGAAGTCCTATCAGTTTTTCCTTTGGGTGATGTGGCACAGCAGCTGCTGTTAGGTTCTTTGAATCATAACGTGAAGGGAAATGCATTCTCCCAGCCTACCTTTGTAAATCAAAATAACCAGAGGGCCAACATTTTCCTCTTCATTCCTCTGTGATACCACTGCAGGAAGTATTTGAGCTGAGACATTTTAATGGTGAGAGATAAAGGCCAGGCAGGAGATTCAGATCCCTTTTTCTTGTCAAAAAATTAAACCTTTGTTTGAAGCAGCATGTGGTGGTTCAGATGGCTAAAGAGGGCCTGGATAAAATTGGTAATCCCTACTAGAACATACTGATTGAATCAGTAGAACTTGTCCAGCCAGTACCAGGCTTTTTCTCAGCTGCAGTCCTGTGTGGTAAGGACATGGGAGAGAGCTTTCTCTGTGGCTTCTCCCTGCCTGTGGACTTCCTTAGCACAGGAGGCCAGGCTGGGCCCCTTTCTCCTCTCCTTTCACCTGCGAACAAAGACATTTTCATTCAGACAGGCTTTTAATGGTCAGTCGGTTGCATGGACACTTTTATGGGGTGTGGTGCTGTATTTTTACATTTTATTGTTTTTTTTTAAAGGAATTTTATGCTTTTTAAACTTTAATGGTGTTTTAATGCAGTTAATTGCATTTTTACTTTTTTTTTATTATCGTGTGCTTAGCCTATCTTGGTTTTAGCTTTTATAAGCCACCCTGGCTGGGAGAAAGGCGGACAAATAAATAAATAAATAAGTAAGTAAGTAAGAATCCCATTGATTTTATGGGTCTACTCTATTTGGGACTAGCAATTGGATATAGACCGTGCTCTTCATTCATATGAGATCTCTTGCCTGGTTTGAGGTTATCTGAACAATGTTGTACAGTGCTGTTTCATTTCTTCTCTAAAGCTTGAGTGTGGGCCTTGTTTAAGTTGTTCTAAGAGGGGCTGAACTGCTGCATTTTGGACCAAATGCTCTCCAGTCCTGTCCGTTGTAGCTTAACAATACAATGAAATGCAAAGCAGTTTAAGCCAACTGAAATCAGCAACGGAGACCCTTATCAGCACAATTATAAGCTAAATGTCCTTTATGTGGTTCTATAAAGAAGGCAAAATATCTTCCAAGTTGAATCTGTTTCCAGGAGGGCACTCTACAAATGGGCACCATTATATTGCTTATTCTGGAATTCCCTGCACTTTCTCTACCTGTTAGGTTTGCCAGTTACAAAAAGTGCACGTAGGATGAGGTCCTGATAATCGTCAGAATCGCAGCCTATGTGGAAGGTGAATTACCAGCAATACTTTTCCACCCCTACTTGATTGAATTTGCATCAGAAGGTGATCCTGTATTGGCAGTTTTCTTTAGGACTGAAGCAGGAAATAAGAGGGTTTAACCACTCTTCTAGGTCAGCTGTGATCCAATGGATCATTCAGTTGGTGCTGCTTACATCAAGTTGGGATCTTAATTTGAAATTGTTTGCAGAATGTACTCCTTATTTATTATCCCCAGAAACCACTTTCATTTGGAAAGCTCAAAGTATTATAGCTATTGTGGGACTCTGTGAATTCCCATTCAGGAGTATATCACTGTAACTTACCACGACTCAGGTACTTCCAATGATTTGTTTCAGCAAATACCAGCTAATACAGTATCTTGAATTTAAATTGGTGAAAGTGTAATATGCCAAAATTCTGTTGTTTAATATTGTTGCTTTTGTTTCGACAGCAAAAGATGTCAGAAGGAGACAGTACTGGTGATTCCATCCATGGCAAGCCTTCAGTGGTCTATAGATTTTTCACAAGACTCGGACAGGTTGGTTTTACATGGATGTCTTAAGAGATGCATTGTTGTTCTGGTGCCTTTCCAACACATGAAAACCCTGAGGCAACGCTATTATGGTTTCTTGGCGAGATTTGTTCAGGGAGGATTTGCTTTGCCTTCGTGTGAGTCTGAGAGAGTGTGATGTGCCCATAGTCACCCAGTAGCTTTCTGTGGCTGAGTGGGGATTGCAGTGCTGGTCTCCAGAGTCGTAGTTGAACACTCAAACCGTTACGTCAGTGCTAGCTCTCAAGAGATGTATCAGTCCAACAAAAGGTGCTCCTCGTGTGGTAATTTCCAAAAAGGAACTGTGGTTGAATAAATGATTCACCTTCTACTTTATGAGGTTGAGGGAAGAAACGTCAAGTGTTTGAGGAATTTAGCTCTCGGTTCTCAAGAAAGTGCTATAAAGAATTTGTACTGGATGCATTTCTCTAGAATGCACTCAGTGCAATCTTTCACATGCTTGTGTGGTTTTGGTTTTTGTTGGATATCCATTGCCTACAAAGTAGCTATATTGCAGGGGTGTTCAAGGCAGGCCCCAACACCTCGATGCTCCCACCTTGATTTTTTTTTTTGGGAACTCCTCCTCCCCTGGCACTTTTCAGTTGCTGTGAGGGCAGTTTTACCAGGTTTCCTCCAAATCTCTGGAGGGTCTAAAGCAAAATCAGAGGTGAGTCGTTAATCACAAAGCGCAAAGAATCATAGAGCTGGAAGAGACCCTCTGGCCCACCAGGTCAACCCCTTCTCAGTGCATGATTTTCAGCTAGAGGATCACCTTTGTCGTTTTCTATATATAGAATCTTTGTACATTTGTCATTTTCTATATATTATAAAACGGATGCATTTGTATTCACTAATTAATGTTGTTTATTAACATTACTTCATTTGTATCATCATATATCTGCATTTATTTAAATTTATTCTCATTTATCTTTAGCTACAGGTTTTTCTAGTTTTGTTTTTTTGCTTTGGGCCAGGTCATTGTTTAGTTGTTAACAGTTACATCAGTAGCAGCAGCAAGACAAAACAGTGCCTAGGAACAGGAGGTGCTGGTGCTGGTGGTGGTACTGGTAGTGGCAATGGCAGCAGTGGTAATAGGAACAGAAGGCTGCAGTTTCCATGCCACATGTTTCCCAAATGCCAGGCAGGGGTAGTTCATGAAACCAAGGAACTGGGAGGACTGGCTTGGACAATCATGTGGCAGAAGTGATTGTCTGAACTAGACCTCCGATATTTCTTTGGCTCCACAGAATTACGGAGAAGCCAGGCATTCAGGAAGGATGCGGCACAGAGCTGGCAGTCTTCAGTCATTGTCACTGCAATTTCTTCCTGCGTGAGTGTGACTGTGAGCATATTGGATTGCTAACACTAATGTAACACTAACTAATGTAATGTCTCTGTAAGCTGAGCTGTCCTTATGAGTGATATTTAACATTTGACACTGTGCTTTCTTCTAGATTTACCAGTCCTGGTTAGACAAATCTACTCCTTACACTGCAGTACGATGGGTTGTAACATTGGGTTTAAGTTTTATCTACATGGTCAGAGTTTATTTACTGCAGGTAAGAGACCTGAACATTAGTAAGAAGCCTTGTAACCACTGTCAGAGGAATAATACTCTGCTAAGTGCACTACTGATTTGTAGCAAAAGTTTGCCATCTTGTTATCTATATTCTATTTCAATTAAAAAAAGAGTTCAAGAACTTAAATTTGGGAATCTGGCCTCCTGGATGCCCCCTCCCCTTTTGCTGCCTTGTCCCTGCCCATCTGTGTGGTCTTCCTCAGATTAAAGCTTCTAAGCACATAAATGAGCCTCCCCCTCCCGCCCAAAAAAACCCACCAGGTTGTAACATTCATCTTAACAGAACAGGAGATTTTTTTGTCTGTTGAGTTTTGGGATCACAGCCATTCCTGATGCAGCATTTACCTTCATTGAGTTCTGTTCCTGGTCTGAATATTCCAGACATTACCCTTTCCCTAACCCCACCTGCAGCAATGCAATCCTACGTCTCTTATCTCCCCTTATTTCCACCTGGATCTGCTATCAGTAGCCCCCTCTTGTAGGCTCCTTCTTTGTGCACTTTGTCTCTTGATTCTGGTTCGCATGGATTGGGGTAGGTCCCTCCTGAGCTTTAGAACTACAGCTTCATATGTCAGCATAGAAAAATGCCCAGGGATTAGGATGTTTGTAGGCTCAAACATCTAGAAGGCTTTGAGTTTGTTTTATATTTTTCATTTCTTTTGCTGCTTCTCATTCTTTTAATAGTCAGTTTAGGTGGAGAGCAACATAGGTGTTTGAGTGTGTGTTTTGGCTATGTACTTTAGATTAATTCACTATTTGACATACTGGATTTCTACCTCTTTTTTTTCTTTTTCTTTCTTTCTTTCCTTCACAGGGTTGGTACATTGTGACATACGCCTTGGGCATCTACCACCTAAACCTTTTCATAGCTTTCTTGTCGCCAAAGGTAGATCCCTCCTTAATGGAAGATTCAGGTATAAAGAATGTTCCTAGTGTTGCTTTAACCTTGTACAGTTCATATTGATACTGTTTCATTTTAATTAGTTGTCAGATAATTATATTGTGTACTACATTGGTAAAATACTGTATTTGGAGTGCAGGGCACTATTTCATTTTGATAAAGAACTGTGTTTTAGCTTGATGCCAGAATGAAATCATAGCTGGTGCCAATGAAGCATGCAAGGGGAGGATGTTCCACATTTATGTTACCATAGCATGGAAGGCCCTCTCTTCTGTTTCTATAAAGTATATTGTTGTCGTGACTGGATCTGTCATATCTCAGTGCTCAGAAAAATATATTTAGGGAGAGGCACTCCCTCAGATACCAAGGTCCCTGGCCATTTAGAAGCTTAAATGCCATCGCTAACACCTTGAATTCTAACTGGAAGTATATTGCCAGCTGGTGCAATTCCTTTAGAACTGTTGTCATAAGGTTTCTGTAAGATTTCTGTCAGCGGTACAGCTACTGCAGATTGCATTAGGTGCAATCTCTGTATCGTTTTCAAGGGCAGCCTGACATAGAAAATACTGCAGTAGTCAAATCAGGACATTGCTTGTGCCTGAATTACGGTGACTAGATTATTCTTATAGCTCACAGGCCACAGACACTCAAGCCATCAGGTGAACTTCAGCCTGCAGTGACTGAGATGGATCCAGCAGTACTCCTGAGCTGCTTGCTCCTTCAGGATCGGGGGTACCCTTTTCAGGGCAGTGTTAACTTCCTGGACCCTGAAAACACCACGCTCCAGAGCTTCTGTCTTGTAGAGTTTCAGCTGGCCCTCGTCCAGCCTGTTGCACCAAATGAGCACTGCTCCAGCACAGTCCAGGCTGAGAGCAATGACAAGGAGAGGTGGAGCTGGGTCCCTCAGCATAATGATGCTGTCCATCCCCAGAAGTCCCAGTGATGGTTCCTAGTGATCTCATAGAGGTAGCTGTGCATGGAGAATCATGTGGCCAATGGGCAGCATGCCACAGTTTGGGAGTTCCAATGTGGGCATTGGGACCACACCCCCACAATTGCCAGCACCTCCTCCCCAAAATACTCAATCCTCTCACTCAATATTTTGGCCAAGAAGACACTGACATTAGACAGGATAGCCTTGGGTTAGGCTATATAGTGCTGTTTGAGGGATACTCCCACCCTGAATTGGGAAAAAACACAATAAAACACCTGCAAAAACGGTGACCAAGGGTGATTCAGTGTAACTGCTGGTTTCCAAAAATAGTGGGTGCCATGGTACATCATAACCCTCCAGACAAGGGCAAAATTGGAGTACTGTGGTCCACCAGACTACATAATAAGGTTACCCTTAAAAGATATTAAACAACCTGGGTAATAAAAATGGAACTCTGTGGCAGCCCACAACTCTAATAGCCAGGCGGGGTGGTAATGGAAGGGCTGGGTGTCAGAATTCCCAGGGTGCTAGTCTGGCTCCTGCGAGGTAGAAAGGCAGCCATCCCAAACATCCCTTCAGCTAACCAGTGGAAAGCCTTCACTAGGCTCTTCTAGAAATCTAAGAAGCCAACAACATTTGATTGGGGATGTTACTACAATCCTACACAGAATTGCATGTGGCCCAATGGCTAGGCAATTAGCAGCAGGCAATTTTCGGAATAAGACATACAAGCAAATTAAGAAGACGAGTTTATTTATAGGGGAGGGAAACAGGAATGGCTGTTTACAACAAAAATATTTGTTGGGAAGTATAATGCAACAGAGACATAATTAGGTTAACCAAGTTCACTTCACCAAGAAGAGACTGTGGCCATTTCTGCACTAGACTGTTATAGTGCTATTATTCTACTTTCAACACCTATGGAATCCTGGGGTTTGCAGTTTAGGGAGGAGCCTTTGAGCTCCCTGCCTGAACAGATGGATAGATAGAAAGCTGTGTCACAGAATATGGAGCAATTAAAAAAGGTTAAGAGTTGCTTTTATACTTGCATGCCTTCCGGCTCTTTATGGTCTTTCCCATTACCTGCTACTTGATCCTTTTAATTGGAGATAGCCGGGTTTGAAACTGGGGCCTTCTGCATGCAAAATATGTTAATACTGAGTCATGATGCTGCCCATAACTATTAGAAATTAAATAATATGTGATGCAGTCCTTCCTTTTAAGATCTTGTGTTTCCTCCTCTCCCCAGATGAGGGCCCTTCATTACCCACAAAACAAAATGAGGAATTCCGGCCCTTTATTCGAAGGCTACCAGAGTTCAAGTTCTGGTGAGTATCTTCTAATCAGATTGTTTTCCTTCTCTTTCAGATAGGCATGCAGTCCCCTTTGCTGTAAACTCTGTGTCACTTAGGGTTTCTTTCTTTTTTTTTTTGCTTGCAACTGACAACTATCCAAATCATGAAAGGCCAGTATTGCCCCTTCGTCATGTAAATACCCAAAAGGTGTTAGATTCTGTCTGAACTTGGAAGCTAAGCATGGTTAGTACTTGGATGGGAGACCACTAATGAATATCAGTAGTTGTAGGTTATATTTCAGAGGAGGAAACTGGCAAAACCACCCTTGATTATGACTTGCCTAAGAGAATCTCATGAAATTCATGGGGTCATAAGTTGACGAGCAACGTGAAGGCACTTACACACATTGCCACTTATTCATGATTTGCTATCCTGTTCTAAACAGCAGGGGGTCCCTTTTCTGGCATGTTGATACTTGTCTAAAGTGTGGGTGTTGTCATTCCCATAAAAACAAACTGTGGTTTGGATTTTAGGAGTGTTGTTGTAGGGTTACTTGCTTCTTCCTTTTACCTCCCTTTACCAGATTGTTTTTCCCTCTCTGCTTCATGGTTTGCTTTTAACTTACTTCATTCTTGTTGGTTGAAGTGGCAAGATAAGCGTTAGTGTTTTCTCTCTATATGCTGACTCAGCAGTAGCTTCCTGGTTCAGATCTGACAACAAAACTGATCCAAGAGAAAGAGTGGAGTGTGTAGCAGAACAGGTTATATGTGCAGGAAATGGGGCATGCTGGAGATCCGGAATGACTTCTAAATTGAGATTAAGTCGCTTTAAAAGAGTTTTATTGCAATGGCTCCTTTCCTTTTCCTTCAAGGCACTCTGCGACAAAAGGCATCCTTGTTGCAATGACATGTACATTCTTTGAGGCTTTCAACGTTCCAGTTTTTTGGCCAATTCTTGTGATGTATTTCATTATGCTTTTCTGCATCACCATGAAGAGGCAAATCAAGGTAAGAATCTTAGGCTGAACAGTATCATTCATTAGTTTCCCTTTTTGCTGGAGTGATTTTCTGATACCTAAAAAGGGTAGGGCAAAATAATCGCTGACTTTATTGGAGGTCATATATTTCTATTTTCCAACAACAGCGTCATATTACAGATTTTGGACTTTGCTTGACAAATGAACATGGGGAGAGGAATGGAATTGTAAGGTGTGTCCTGAATTTTTTTCTCTTTTCTTTTTTTGCAGCATATGATAAAATATCGATATATACCCTTCACACACGGCAAGAGGAGATATAAAGGGAAGGAGGATGTGGGGAAGACCTTTGCAAGTTAGAAATCAAACTTGAGCCTGCTGACCAACTTCTTACATTGTAATTAAAAGACCAGTTTTGAGCCATTGTAACAATGCCTCTTTTCTTCATACCAAGTCATCAATAAGAGGGCAGTTACAATTTTTATCTTCAGTTTATTGTGGGCCAAGCATTTTTCCCTTTTAAGTATTACAGGAGAATACTGACATTTGGCAACTTCATCTTTAATTTGTTGTTCTTCGGCAACAAGTAGCTTTTTCTCCCCTTCCTGTCTTTTCTGGGAGGCAAACACAAGCCACCTTGTGTTTTCATATGTGTGCAGATCTCACATAGGAAGTGTACACGGCTGGCTCCAACATATTTGTGGACTTAAGGGTTTGGTTGTCAGTTTCACAAGTCTTTTGAGACAGCCCCTTGTGCATACTGCAGAGCTGCCATGTTTGCACACGTATTGCAAGGCATAGGAAAATGTGGAAATAACTTTTTCAGTAGCATAATCATTACAGGGCCTCCAGTCTAGCTTAAGGTGGGACAGAGTTTTAAGAATTTTTTTTAAAATTTTGAGTCCTTTGTAGTTCTCCAGCCTCCTCTAGATTGTTGAAATGCTGTTGTGCATACATGAGAGGAAAACAAGCCTCTGATTGTAGTGTTCTCTTCAGACTTTTTAAACCTCTCATTGTGCTGTACAAGACTTCAGGTTTAACTACAAGTCTGTTTTAAAGAGAGCTCTGGTATATTAAGTATTTCTGCTTAGAGGGGAAACTGCAAATTTAAAATAAGCCTACTTTGTATTCTTGATTTTCAAAATGCAAAATTTTATTTGGCTTTTATCGTGACAAGAGGCTGATCTTTGGCTTTCGTAATGATTCAATATTATTAACTATCATGATTTTATTTTATTTTTTGCAAACACCTGGAATTATAAATACATTAGGTGGCAACTGACAGTTCTTTGTTACCTATTTTTTAAATTAACTTAAGTTTGTTTCATGTATTCCAAGAAACTCGTGATGGCAGATGAGACTTTGTGGGTTTTAACACAGCTTTTAATTTTCTATGGAGAGAAATATGATCTGCATGTACAAATTTTTGATGTTATACAGCTATAAACAATTTTACTGATTGACTTTTTAAAAATTCCCAACTTTATTAAAAGACTGCCCCTTTTCTGGGTTCAATAATCTTTATCAAATCAACATACAGAATGTTAACTGGTACACTCCTCTCCCCTCACTTCTCAACAGCATACCTGGATCTTGTGGAATAATGTAGAGTTTTGGAGGTTGGTCTTAAAAGAGCTAGTTTGTACTATTATATTGAGAACAATGGTAACTATTCACACTCTACTGGTCAGAAGGAGAGCTACACTACAAATTTTCTTTCAGTATTAATGAGGTTTTAAACAACTGTTCTGAGAATGTCTGCAAGCTAAATTACAAATAACCCCAATAAGGAAACAAATTGCAACACATTCATAGAAATACATCCCATTAAAACTACTGGGTTTAAATTTATTCAGGTGTAAGGCACTAGGAAAATTATAATGTGGTATAAGAATGTACAATCTGGACTTCATTGTGTGATGAGAACAGCCTACAGTAACAAATTAGAAAGGAAAGTGAAGTTAGCTTACTTTTCACATAACCTGAATTAAATTCTCTGTCTCCTATCTAGAATTCATAGTATAGTCCTCCTCCTACATTCATTGGTCTGACCTTCACAAATATTTTTATCTGTAAGACACCTGCTTGCCTCTCCTGCATTTTCCTTCTTCCATTCCCCTAGCAGTCCTCACCCCAGGCTTGTGTTGATGGATTTTTTTTCTTTTGAGTCCACAAAGCTTCCTCCCGCAACTGGAGGTATGCCCTCTCTACCGCGTAGCTGCACATTCTGCTGTGTAATGGCTGATTGGCCAGGTGCTCTCTTTGCATCTGCTCCTGCTTTCTCAAGATGGTCACCAGAAATAGGACCCCTAAAACTCCACTCTTCTCTGTCTGAGGGGAAAGTACCCGTAAGCCCTTTACCTTGTCTTTTTTTCTTCCCCCCATTCTACCACTGAGGCGAGAGGCAAAGAAGTGGGAGGGGGATCGCGGGGGGGGGAATTACAGCTTTTCCACAAAGGTTCTGCACCCCAAACACTTGCAAATGTGGAGGGGCCACTGTACTCTAGACATCTTGAGGTGCATTACCACAGGATGTATAGATGACACTACAAGATGAAACATTCCCTCTTCCCATTGCATTTAGGAATGTTGTTCTTTCACACCAGCTTTAACTGCTCCACTTCAGTTCTACACTGCAGCTTGTACAATGTATTCCTTATTCCTGTGGGGTAGGTTTAGCTAGATCATAGCCAAACTGAATATCTATGTTGTCTTCATAACACTTTTAAGAACTACACCAACTCAAATGCATCCACAGTAGTTGAGTGTAGAACACTTCTACATTGTTCTAAAAATGTGGACACATGTTTGGGGGCCTGCTAGTAGAATTTTTTTCCCAGAGACATAGAAACCTCAGACTTAACAAGCCTCAGAACTTAGGGTAAGTGGAATTTTTTTATTTAAACTTGAACTTACCACTTGAGCAGAAAAATCTCATTTCTCAAAAGCAGGGGGATCACATAGCTCCAGCACCATCTAAAATGGTTTACTAAAGCCTGGATAGGTTGCTAGGCTTACTTTACAAACAAAAGGATGAACACTGAGTTTGTATTGTCAGCTGACAGGTTCCTATCTCCTTGTACAGGCAGTAAAACTCAAGTGTTTGGCTGCTCAGTTTTATTTCAGGAATTTAACAACAAAATAAAGTCTTGCACTTGGATTGATTGAAAGTTGTATTTCTGTTGGCTCCAAACACTTCACCATCTGACACTCAGCCCAGGAACTTTCATTGATAGTGTCGTAGATAGATCAGCTTTTGTGGATGGAATTTCTCTCTACATAGTGGACATTCAGCCTGTGGGGAGAAAAAGTAGGCTTATTAGAAGGTGTGTCCTCCTAAAATACTTTAACTGGACAAGCATCCATCACTACCTTTTCAGCTGGTTTCCTTCTGTTTTGTGGGACTGAAGTCTGCAGGTATAATTTATGCTTCAAAAGTTGTATATCACTTTATGGCTGTCAAGTCATTTCAAAGGTCAGCTTTATAGATGGATAATAAAATGATGAAACTTTATCAGAAACAAAGGTCTTGAAGCTTGTTAAAAATTGTGGTCAGCTGTCGCCTTCCGCTTGAATGGCGGATGCGAGTGGCAGCTCGGATTGAAGCTCCGTAATGGAGCAGCCCCGGGCTGCCTCCCTCTGGAATCCAGCCGCCTCTTTTGTCACCTGGAGGTGGCTAAAGGCCCCCCGGTACAGGGGGTCCGGAAGTGGTCCGAAGGGGACCCCACAACTGGTATGCAGTTCTGCTCTGCCCGGATGGGAGAGCAGCAGGCATCAGGGGGTCGAAGGACCTTGACGACGGATCCAGAGGGACGCCGCTGGAGCGGCACAAGCGCCGCCGAACGAGTTTTTTAAAAGAAGCAACAATGAAATTACCAAAGAAAGAAAACTTTTAACCTGTCTCGTTCCCTGCTTCCGTGAAAACCACAGCGATCATGGCTTCCTACGGGGTGCGGGAGCGATGGGGGAAGGACCCGGAGAAGTAAAGCTAGCAGCATGAGTTTTGGCTTCATGGCTGTAAGAACTCAGAGTTTCTTAAAGGGGCGGCTGACATTGAGGGAAAGAGATCGGGAAGACATGGAGGAATGAGCTGTTTGTTCGTTTAAATTTCCGGATTTTAATTTTTTTTGACTTTTAAATATCTTAAATTGGCTTAATAAGACTATTTACAAAATTGGGCATTTTTAACAATTATTATAATTCAGATAATGGAAGAAAGAGTTTGGACTGGGCAATGCAAATAAATAATGATGCGAGTTTTGAGCTTCAGGACCAGGACTGACAAATTTTGAAATTATGAAGACATGAGAGCACCCTCCTGCTTCTTCTTTTTTGATCCTTGATTGTTGATGTGAATATAAGAGTGGGTCGGTAATAAGACTTAGAATCGGAGGCTACAAAAGTGTATATCCCCCTGGAATAAGTGACTTTGCATATGGGAAAGCTACTAGAAATGGAAAAGAACAGGATGAACTGCGGTCCCACTCATGGTGGTGAGGCATCTTGGAACTCTAAAGTGACAACAAGCGGACATTGAAATATATTAAACATTTGAGATGAGTTCTGGGATGTGCTAGAAGTACGTGGGGAAGTAAAGCAAAGCAGTTAACTTGGGTAAAAAAAAAAAGGTCTTTATAGTATGGAAATGTGTACTATTTCAATGAGATATTTTAACACGGAACAGTCTGAAAGAGAGGGGGGGAGTCTATGTTGGGCATTTGTAATCCTACCCCGGATGGCAGGGCGGTTCGGAACTTAAAAATGGCAATAAGAGTACAGAAATAGATTTGTGAAGAGTTCTGGGCTATAGTATTGCTGATGGGGTAGGGAAAGAGCAAAGCATTAGAGAAAACAATTGGGTTTTTTTGTCCGTTGTTTGTGAGTTGTGCATGGACTCCATGGATATTATGGCTACGGATCAGCGACAGAAGGTCAACGTTATGAAACAGACTCTCTCCCTCTTTGGCTATCTGGAAGTAAAGCGACGATGAGATGACGGGGGAAAAAAAACTGCAAGTGAACTCTGGGTAGCTGGGTTGGGAAGGGAAGAATAAGGAAAGGAATGACTTTTGGTGGTAGATGACATATAGACATGAATGTAAACTACTATTTGGCCGGGGAATCCCACAGGGGAGGGGGAAAGAAGAGGAGTTAAGATGTGAGGTCCTGACTGAAATGAAAGAACAGATATTGATTTTTTATATTTGGAAACTAATAAAATTATTATAAAAAAAGTTGTGGTCAGCTGTCTACCACAAGAGGTAGACAACTGTGGCCCTCCAGGTAGTTTTGTACTGCAGCTCCCATAATTCCTCACCGCTGATTGTGCTGCCCTGAGCTACTGGAAACTGCAAGTCAAAAATATTTAGAGGGCCACTAGTTG
Organism: Ctenosaura bakeri; assembly: GCA_948474755.1. Lineage (NCBI taxonomy): Eukaryota > Metazoa > Chordata > Lepidosauria > Squamata > Iguanidae > Ctenosaura > Ctenosaura bakeri. The sequence continues at coordinate 1,429 of CAOLHI010000919.1, read as the reverse complement.
TCTACACCTACTGGCAGTGCTCCAGGGATTCAAATAAAAATCTGACATGTAGCTGGAGACTGAACTTGTGATGTTCTGCATGTAGCACAGGTACTCTGCCTGAGCTACAGCTTGTGAGCAACGTCGATGGCAGATCGAATGCGTTCAAAACTGGAATAAACACTTATTCAAGGGTGCCTGTAGAAGCTGCTGGAACTCAGTGAAGACTGTGTGTTTACGCTGGAGAAATAAAGAATGTGCACTGTGGGTACTGGCCACAGTTCAGCTATTTAGAAGAGTCAGTGCTTACTTTTGTGTTGCACCACTCAGTGACGCATTCCCAGCAAAAGAGGTGCCCGCATGGAGTGGCTGTGGTGTGCTGCCGTTCTTCTAAGCACAGTGTACAGTAAGAGCTGCGGCTAAGGAACCTCTCCTCACCCTGCGTTCTGTGGGGAAAAAGTACAGAATAATTACAGTTGCTCCTTCGTATGTGTGGGTTTCACATTCATGATTATTTGAGAGTTTTTCCAACCCCTGACACCCCATCTCAACTGCCTCCTTTCTGGAGGAACCCTCCCTCTCAGCAACTCTCCTCCTACCCCACAAGCTGCTCCTTGGCCAGCAAAGGACAGCTCACAGCCCAGTTTCTCAGCACTACAAACCCCTCTCCCACTGACCCCCACAGACCCATGAATAGAGATGGGCAAGAGAAAGGAAATACAGGGCCACCATCCTGACCCCTTCTGCCCCTCCTTTTCCTGGTCTGGTTTGGACCTTGGGTGAAAGCTTTCTCCACTATGCCTTGGCCCCCTTCCTGCTGACATACAGACATTTTTATATTTGCCTTTTTTCCCTATTTTGCAGGGGTTCTGTGCCCCTAACCACAGCAAATGTGGATTGTCAACTGTACTCTTGGTTCAGTTTGCTCCACGGAAGAAAACATTTCTGTAATCAGTCTCTTAGCATCAGAAGACATTTAGGGAAGCTAGAGTGTAACTTCCAAGGTCTAGTGACATCAGCATCTCCCCAGGAAAGTATGCTTCTAGCCCTTATGACTTGCAAGAATCACACAAAATTGGTGTAAGGCTGAACTGCAGGTTGGGAATGTGGTCCTCTAGATGTTATTGGACTGCAATGACCATCAGCCTTGGCCAGTTATGAGAGATGATGGGAATTTATTTATGACCTGCTCATAGCTGAGGATTTCAAAACTGTGTACAACAACAACAAAAAAATATGTTATCCATAAACAGATGAGAAAAATGAACTACACCAGAAGGCTTGGAAAAAGCTTTTGCTCTGTAGTTGGTTGGAGCAATGCTTTGTTGTAATTCTCTCTCCCAATAAAAAGCTCTGGAAGTCTTGTACAGATGATGTCCAGCACTGAAGAAAGTCCTGGGTATATACTGTCCCAGTAATAAATAAGCATCCAGTGCTATATTCCTTCAAT